>CM067311.1:27917198-28234698 GCA_034231615.1 Meghimatium bilineatum
TAACCTTTTACCTGTTTTCAATATTTGAAAAGTGCATGAGAGTGTAACATCATTTATGTAAACGACATTTGGTATCTGTTCTCATTATTTCTGTTCATTGTACGTATCGAATACTAACAAAATTTTATTTTCTGCGTTCGATTCCAGAGATAGTGGGGGTTTTTTTTCCCGTCCAATATGTATACAAAATAACAACAAAGTCGCCGATACATTATAAATTTAAATTTTCGCATCTGTTGTTTATTTGTTTTGTTTTTGTAATAAACGTATCCATCAAATCACATATGCCTACATATATCTATAAACGTATCCATCAAATCACATATGCCTACATATATCTATAAAATTTACAGTGTGTAGGAGCATAACGAATTGGATACATTTATACGCCTAAACCACTTCAAAAAGGTCAAACTATCGAATTGTTAACACATTAAATTGTGCACATTGTGTGAGACAGCCTATATATAAACGTTTATCAATGGGCAATGTGTTGAATAAATCAATACTCTATTAATTTAAAGCACAATCCATGTTGAATAAATATGTATGTTTGATTCGTAAAAAGGAATTAATTTCGTCAACAATCGTTCATCTTTTATAGTCACATGGTTCTATAGTGGAAAGCATGAACAATAGTTCTCTTTTATCTATTCTAACCCCGGGCAACGACGGATATTGCTTCTAGTACCATATGTACTTCTTTCTGAAGTATTATTGTGTGAGAGCCATTGAGCAGACTGACTTAATATCATATGTGATTTTTTCTTCAGTATTATTGTGTGAGAACCATTGAACAGATATTCTTCAGCGTTCATTCTCAAATTCCCGCTCCATCTCTCTTGTAGCTGGACAATGATTTTACTAGATTTCCAGCAGAATGTAATCCAGAGAAGAATGGAAATGCGTTGCATCACGGTTTTATTTGCACCAATTGCACCACATATCCGTCTTCGGCGGAACTGGGCAGATCTTAATATCATATGTAATTTTTTTCCTTGAATGTTAATGTGTGCGTTGTATGTGGTTATTCTTTCCACATATCATTAATTTTTAAAATAGGTTTTGTGTGAAATAGGTTTTTTCCAGCTTCTGCTTCTTCTTCTTCTGCTGCTTTCATTCTCAGATTCCTGTATATTATCAGGATGCAGTCCAGAGAAAAAAATACGTTATTTCATGATTTCCAACTTAGCTGTGATATATGTGTCTCTCGGTCAGACACATATGACTTCAGTATGGCCTCAGGGTCACTTAACCCTATATGTGATGCGATAGTTATCTTTACCCCATAATCTTCTTAGTCGCCTCTTACGACATGGACGGAAGGTAAACAGTATTTGCTGCCGTTCGCGGGTCCTGGTAACACACCGAAAGTTTTTCCATCAAAACACGAGAAGATTTGTTTACAATAGAATCACATCCAAACATGAGAATATTTATTTATGTACACAAGAATTACGTCGAAACAGGAGCATATTTATTTATGTACACAAGAATCACATCCAAACACAAGAATATTTATTTATGTACACAAGAATCACATCCAAACATGAGAATATTTATTTATGTACACAAGAATTACGTCGAAACACGAGCAGATTTTTTCACACAAGAATTACGTCGAAAAAAACAGCAGATTTATTTAATATAAACAAGTATCACATCTAAACACAAGCAGATTTGTTTATATACACAACAATCACATCTAAACACAAGCAGATTTGTTTATATACACAACAATCACATCCAAACACTAGCGTATTTGTATAAATACACGAGAATTAAATGGAAACACGAGCAGATTTGTTTATATACGAGTTTATACGCAAATTTCGATAAAAAGTTATTTTGGTACACAAAAAAAGAAAGATTTTCTGTGAAAACAATGTTATTACCATGTATAGTTTGACTGTTTTATGTACATTTAAATTATACAGCGTGTATATTACCACAGCGTACTATATAAAAAGCGTTACAACTAATTTGTAAACATTCGCTCATTGGAAAACATTTTTGACATATCAACAACAACATGGTACATCACTATCTTATTGCGCGTCACTGCAAGAGGCTGTTTCGTTCTTGTCATTGATTGGCGACACGTGCTTAGCCTCTTGTAGTGTCGCGAAATAGGAAAGTGTTTATGGCATGCTTCTGTTGATAGGTCGACGATAGATCAAAATAAGCCTCCGAATGAATGGTTTTAAAAAATTTAGTCGTAACACCTTCTCTCGCTATGATATTGCAAACAGTCTTAAACGTCGTTAAAGTAAATACGACAAAGTTCCCTTGTGAATTTGTTCTGATTTTCCGCTGACCAAATATACAAGTATACAACACCAAGTATACAGCAACAAGTATACAACAAAAGTATACTACAAGTATACAACAAAAAGGTGTATACTCTTTATTTTGGTTAAATAAAATGTACCTTTTATGGTGGGGTGCTCACTTTTCTACAAAAAACGTTATATAGACGTTTTATTATATATTATTCAATCTGGTTATATCATAGCTTCCAACCATCATGAGAAAGATCACTTCGAGGTAACGGTGGGAGGCTAATAATCTGCATATTTTCAGTGAATTAGTGTATTGTGCGCCTGTTGTGATGGTTTTACAATGTGCAAAAAGTATTATTTTCCTGGATTAAACTAAAATTTTACTGAGGAATATTTTAATATGCACCAGTATGTATAGAAATACTTCAGCAGTGTTGCTTGATCTGCTCACTGGGGAGACCAGAATTATCCATAACCACCAATTTACAGGAACACTGAGCTTATATACCTATGGATGGCTGACGGAATGGCAAGTAGCGCATTTATGGAAATTTCCCTTGTTCAGTCAGTTGGTTCCTGCATAATAATCAAGAACTGTAGTGATGGTGTGTTTTTTTCGAAGCTTTTTAAAAAAATAAGACCCAGAATCTCATCGATGTGTAATACTTTGAGAAGCATCCACAAGCATGCGGAAAGTTTGAAGATCTCCCAAGTAGCACAAGAGATCGACCAACATTCACCAGCTAAACCCTATTAGATAACATTCATATATATGTCTTCTTCTGGAAGCCTCACTTTACTTCTTCTGGAAGCCTCACTTTACATCTTCTGGAAGCCTCACTTTTCTTCTTCTGGAAGCCTCACTTTACTTCTTCTGGAAGCCTCACTTTACTTCTTCTGGAAGCCTCACTTTACTTCTTCTGGAAGCCTCACTACTTCTTCTGGAAGGCTCACTTTACATCTTCTGGAAGCCTCACTACTTCTTTTGGAAGCCTCGCTTTACTCCTTCTGGAAACCTCACTTCAATTCTTATGAAAGTCCACATCACTTCTTTTGGAAATCCACTTCACTTAATCCATACAATTACATTTAAACAAAATTTACTTTAAGTTGCAGGCTTCTTCTCAAGGCATTACAAGCTGCGGATAATTTGGATATCCTGGGTTTCAAATAAAGTTCTGGAAGAAACTTCCAACTGCACTAGAAATAAAAGAGCTATATTGTTCGTAGTTTCTGGACAAACAAACAGAATAAGGCATCAACGATCAGAGAGATTTATCATGCAAATACTGACATGACAGTAGATACGTTTTCCTTAAGACGGGAGGTGGTTACATAAAAAAGGCATTTAATGTATGTCCTATATAATTCTATATAATATCCTGTATAATCCTATATAGTATTCTGTATAATCCTATATATAATAGGATTATTATAATGTATGATCCTATAATGTCCTATGTAATCCTATATGTTTGATGACCTTTTCGTAAAAAATCGCCAAGTGAAGTAGGGGTGGGGGAGACTTTGGCTACTAAAAAGGCATGTTCTAATTTGATAGGGGGGGACCTTGTACACCCCAACCCCACCTATCTACAGGCAGTAACAGTAACATTTCAAAGTTACAGGTGTATATGTGGTTGAACGTGCAATGCATCCGACACTAGGTCGTCATCATATTTGCTAACCATAAGCGCTGATTCCGGATGTCAATCTAAACAGGACAAGCGTCTACAAGTGCTGGAAATTTGACAGAGAGATCGTGGAAAAACTCGAAATTGACATTGAATACCAAAATAATGATCTACCAGTTCTGCGTACTCAACATGTATTGTATGCGTCAGAAACATGGACACCTTAATCAATTCACCAAAATAAGCTAAACATGTTTTATATGCTGTGTCTCCGTAGAATATTGAACATCAGGTGGCTGGACAAAGTGAAGTCTTGAAGCACGATAAGATACTATCTCTATACTCAATGTTCAGGCATAGACATTTAAGATGACTTGGCCATTTGAAAAGAATCTTAAACAATCACATTACCAAGGACATTTCTTTTGGTAAGCTCTTATTTTGGTGCAAAGGAAAATATCAAAACTGATATAACGATATCTGCATAACAGATTTGAACGATTTTATGATCTATGCATATTCTTGGGAAAAATTGGATGATGGTTGTAATGCATGGAGTACAGCTCTATCACGAGGCATTCAATTATCTGAGGGGGGGGGGCCTGAGGGAGAAGTCTAAAGACATGTGCCCCTATGGCCAGGCATCCAATTATCTGAGGGGCCCTGAGGGAGAAGTCTAAAGACATGTGCGCCTTTGGCCAGGCATCCAATTATCTGAGGGGACCTTGCAGAGTAGCTGCAACTAGAATAGCTGCAATTTAAGAGTTTTCGTAGTATAATTTTCAGTAGTAGGTGTCGCATGCTGAGAGGTTAGGGCGTAAATCTTACATCCGTGAGGTTCAGGGTTCGATCTCCACTAAAGACTAGGTTATTTCTGTCGGAGGTTAAATTAAAAAACCTCACCCTGTACAAGACTTGACGACAGCAAGAGCATAGGCTTCTATCACAAAGCTACAAAATCCATAATTGCTACTACCTAACTGGAAACATTCCGTATTTGACCGTTTGACTTTTTCCATTTGTTTTTTGTTTCCTTTTTTTATCAAAAGCCTGTTTCCAGACCGTTTGTAAAGAAGCAGATGGCCGTCATTAGAGATGAATTCCAAGACAATTATTCGTAATGTTGCGAAGTAAATAATGTACGACATATCGGGTGATATCATCACTCTCTGTATATTACTATATATATATATATATATATATATATATATATATATAGTGCAGATGACGATTCTAATAATCGAGACTAATTCTTCTCTATCGATGACTGTACCACAAGTGACAATAGATTGTAAAATAAGTTAGAATGTATAACAATGTGTTTAACGACGATTGTAGAAATAATTATTATAGATATAATAGTAATGTCTGTAGTAATATTAGTAATAATAGTAGTAGGTGGTAATAGTAGTCGTTGTAGAAGTAGTAGTGGTACAAGCAGCAGCTGTGTTGTTTAGTAGTACTAGTAATAAATGTAGTAGTAGTGATAAATGTAGTAGTAGTGATAAATGTAGTAATAGTGATAATGGAAATAATACTAAAAGTAGCAGTAGTTTAGCCCGTAGATACGGAAGATGGAGGGTAAAGTGAAGGGTTCTAATCTTCTTGAATGTGTGTAACATATGTGCAAATGTTACAGTTTCACCAAATATACAGTTTCAATATAGCACAAATGTCGCATGTCAAATGTGTATGTAGATGTCGCATGTGTATCACGATCTGCCAACAACAGGGATAAGAAGTTTATCTAGTAAGTATTGGAAATTGTGTACATTAATTTAAGTGGCTATCCCCATTATTTGGTTTTTAGCAACGTCTGTGAAGTAAAAGCACACATAAACGCATATGCAAGACGTGTTACGTGTCTCTAGGAAATCTATTATTTTGTAAACATAAGACCGTTTTCATAAGGCAGTATATTTAATATTTGTAACAATGTTAATATTCTTAACATAAAACTTAGCGACATCTGCCGTCTAAACTTACTATACTATAATAGTAGTAGTAATTGTTATTGCAGTATTTGTACTATTATTAATAGTGGAAATAATAGTGGTAGTAGTAGTGGTATTAGTAATAGTAGTTGTAGTAGTACTTGTAATAATAACATTAGTAGTAATAGTTGTTGATTTTGTAGTCGAAATAGTAGTGGTAGTAGTAAAAAATAGTAGTAGTAGTAGAAATAGTAGTAATAGTAGTAGTAGGAATAGTAGTAGTGGTAGTAATAGTAGTAGTAGTAGAAATAGTAGTAGTAGTAGTAGTAAAAGTAGTAGTAGTAGTAGTAGCAGTAGTAGTAGTAGTAGTAGTAGTAGTAGTAGTAGTAGCAGTAGTAGTAGTAGTAGTAGTAGTAGTAGTAGTAGCAGTAGTAGCAGTAGTAGTAGTAGTAGTAGTAGTAGTAGTAGCAGCAGTAGTAGTAGTAGTCGTAGTAGTAGTAGTAATTGTAGCAGTAGGAGTAGAAATAGTAGTAGTAGTAGTAGTAGTAGTAGTAGCAGTAGCAGTAGAAATAGTAGTAGTAGCAGTAGAAATAGTAGTAGTAATAGTGATAGTAGAAGTAGTAGTAGTAGTAGTATGCCAAGACACGTTTCATTCAACAGTAGCGTTCCTTTTAAATGTTATATATATAGTTTACCTTGTCCAGAAGTCATAATCATGTCGAAAATACACAAAGTATCGAACAGATAAAACAGCCAGGAACAGGAATTAATATCAACCAAATGATGAGTCTCGTAAGTCCAGCGCACGTCTAGTAGGAAACTTTTTAGGCACTGGCCACAGTCAGAGACGCTAGTTCGACGGCGACTAGTCAAACAAAGACTTTTTCCCCTCAATCGCTCATTTCCTTTCTGTACTCTTTCTATTAGTCAAACTCTCTTTTTTATCAAATTAAAAATAAAAGGTGTCATTTTTAGTCACTATATTCATGTTTTAAGCAAGAAATGGATGTTGGCTAAAATGTATTGATGATTATTGTAATATACCAGTTAGACCAGTAGATAAAGAGGGGCAAGAATAGCGTGTATGGGGGGAGGGGGTCTTTCCTCCCCCTCCCCACCAACCCCAGCAAATCGGAGCATAACCTTTAGTCCTTGAAACTTGATAAAAAAGCCCAAATAATCCCCCATCCCCTTACCATACCGATTTGTCACAAAAAGTAACCAAATCTGACAGCAAAGAGTCAGCAAATTTGTCATCAAAAGAGAATCTGTTTCACAAAATGCACGAATGAACGATTAAAAATATTTTTTATTATAAAACCCGAAAAAGATCGTATCTTTTAGGAAACCTTAAAGAGATTATATCTATATCTCGCATATAAATATATAGCAGATAACAGGATGATTATTTTAAATGGGACACTGATTGCTTGAAGAATTGTCAGAGAAAGCTGACCACGAACTCGAAGTAGATGCAATGGAGATAATAATTGTATCTAAATAAATAATAGATAATAATTGCATCTAAATTAATAGTAGATAATCATTGCACCTAAATGGATAATAGATAATAATTACATCTAAATGAATAATAGATAATAATTACATCTAAATGATAACAGATAATAATTACATCTAAATGAATAACAGATAATAATTGTATCTAAATGAATAATAGATAATAATTGCATCTAAATGAATAATAGATAATAATTAAATCTAAATGACTAATAGATTAGATAATAATTGCATCTAAATGATAAATAGATAATAATTAAAACTAAATGAATAATAGATAATAATTACATCTAAATGAATAATAGATAATAATTGCATCTAAATGAATAGTAGATAATAATTGCATCTAAATGAATAATAGATAATAATTGCATCTAAATGAATAATAGATAATTATTGTATCTAAATAATAGATAATAATTACATCTAAATTAATAATAGATAATAATTAAATCTAAATGAATAATAGATAATAATTGCATCTAAATGAATAATAGTTAATAATTGCATCTAAGCGAATAATAGATAATAATTGCATCTAAATGAATAATAGATAATAATTGTGTCTAAATGAATAATAGATAATAATTAAATCTAAAAGAATAATAGATTAGATAATAATTGCATCTAAATGATAAATAGATAATAATTAAAACTAAATGAATAATAGATAATAATTACATCTAAATGAATAATAGATAATAATTGCATCTAAATGAATAATAGATAATAATAGCATCTAAATGAATAATAGATAATAATTGCATCTAAATGAATAATAGATAATTATTGTATCTAAATAATAGATAATAATTACATCTAAATTAATAATAGATAATAATTAAATCTAAATGAATAATAGATAATAATTGCATCTAATTGAATAATAGATAATAATTACATCTAAATTAGTAATAGAATATGGAGATATCGAGGATTTATTAATGAAGAACATCCTGCAGCAAATGGGATTTGAACCAGGCCCGCACAGATGGCACCCACTAGTCTCGCAACTTGGTCGAAGACGGAAAACGTGTTAGCTCAAATCAGGAGACGAGTGGGTGTCATTTGAAGGATCTTGTTCAAATCACGTTTGCTCCATGATTCTCGAATTTCATCTAACCACTATCGACAAATTATGTATATTCATTTCAGTAGCTATCCCCATTGTTTGGATTTAGTAACGCCTATGAAATAAGAGCATACATAAACGTCAAAGCAATGCATGACATATTTGGTCACATATCATTTAACACAAAGGCGTAGAAGTTTAACTTCATTGCAGAGGGATTTCCTCCAGATGCACTCCGTCTTTCTAAACGACGCGCCAAGCCACCTGCATAGTGTACAACTCAAAGCACGTAACTCCGTAGTTACAACAATAAACCCAGAAATCTTTAAAAACCAAGGCTAATATATTACACTGCACAGATATGGATACAATGTAATCAAGGCAACACAATTTATTTTTAAACTTCAATTAAATACCCCCCTTCCTTTCCTTCTTTCAATAAACTTAATGACACGCGAGGAACGTGTCCCTCGTCAAATATACAGTCCTGTGAACTCATCTGGGTCTGTCCTCAAAAGTCATGCGATTTAACACTTCCTGATATTCTCAATGGATGTCAACACAGCATATACACACAGTGATCCGTGTCACTTTTGAAAAGTTACTCAGATGACCAAATGATCAACAGCTGATCAATAAATGTTAATCATTCAGGTAGCCACCAACCCCAATTTTTTCTTTGTTATGTAAAAAATCTCCCCCTCACCACACACCCTCATACTACAAAAAGATTACAGATAAATGTACCAAAAAACGAGATGATTTAATTCACATTTTTAGAAGAACGTTTTAAATTCAAACAATTTAATCAGTGTATAAACGGCAATATTGTTGACGTCAACTTTTGTCAACCAGTTCGCATACAGAAGTAGATATTTATAGAACAATCGGAGATTTATTATTCTTACTAGCAGATTGTAAAAACATGTGGGATTTAAATAAAAATTGTATCAATTAGAAGACAAATGATAATAAGACAATGACATTTTCTGAATCGGAAAAAAAAACAACCCAAACATAACATCAACGTAAAAAATCTGTTATTAGTCGTACAAGGGTCTTGTTCATTGATAGTGTTACTCTATATGTTACTCTGTTGTGTCTATTTTGTTATTAATAAAACCCTTGTGGTCGAAATGTCGCCATTTTTATGTTTTGCTTATTTGTGGAAAAATACAAAAGGGAGAATCATGAAGTAAAGATATACAATAATTAGGATATCCTAGCTAAAATGCATTAAAACAGCAAACGAAATCTTATCAACGAAAAACGGTAGAAGAGCAAGCAAACATGGGTGACAGAAGGAATACTAGGTAAAATAGCAAAAGGGAAAAAACAGCCCAAAATACCAAAACGTTACTATTATTTGACAAAGAAATACGAAACATGTACAGAACAACACAAGAACAATTGTCGGGAACACAATGCAAAGACATAGCGAACATAAAGAAATGCACAAGGAAATGAATCACAAATAAGAAAAATTCTTTAAAATGGTTGTAAAAAATAACAATACAAAACAATGACGGACCAGCGATGCTGAAATCATAAGTAGAAAATGTAATAAAGATAAAGAAATATGGAAAGGCTGCAAACTCTGATAATATAACAAATTGACATCCATGATAAAATCTTGAGAAAAATTTGGTATGGAAATATCACTGAACTTCACGATACCTTTTTATCTAGCTCTTAAAACATATACACCAACTATAGAAAGCACCAAAGAAGAAATGGAAATTATTAAGAAGACCTAAAACACCTACTCAAGGTAGTAAAATAAAGTTATTCTGATAGTCATGAGAGACATGAATTCAAAAGTAGGGAAAGAAAGACAAAAAGATAACTTTAGAACAATTTGGTTTGGGGAAAAGAAATGGCAAAGGAGAAAGACTTACAGTTTTTATGCAACATGTGCATAACAGCGAAAGAACACAGTCTAGAAACAAAATACAGAGAAATAAAGATTTCAATGCAACAGGACACTAAAGAAATGCACAAGGAAATAAGACAAATCACGAATACGAAAAGTCATATAAATGGAGGTGACTGCATTAGAAATAAAAATGAAAACATTGTATTTGATAAGACAGAAGTACTGAACTGTAGGCAGAATATGTGTGAATCAGCGGAACAAAACACTAACAATAGAAAAAATAATTATGTCCGAATAATACTAAAATCACAAGTAGAAAATGCAATAAAAACAATGACATTTGGAACGGCTGCAGGGGCTGACAATATAACGGGGGTCATAATTTTTTAAAAACTGAGAAGAATTTGGCGTGGAAACTATCAGAGAACTTTGCACAATGATATATATGAAACAAGTTTAATACATAAAGACATACAATCATCAGTATTCTTACAAACCACATACAATCTTACAAACCACATACAATCTTACAAACCACATACAATCTTACAAACCACATACAATCTTACAAACCACATACAATCTTACAAACCACATACAATCTTACAAACCACATACAATCTTACAAACCACATACAATCTTACAAACCACATACAATCTTACAAACCACATACAATCTTACAAACCACATACAATCTTACAAACCACATACAATCTTACAAACCACATACAATCTTACAAACCACATACAATCTTACAAACCACATACAATCTTACAAACCACATACAATCTTACAAACCACATACAATCTTACAAACCACATACGAAGTCTAGAGCTGTGGATTGTACAGAATACAGAACAATAAGTTTTATGAGCCACATAACCAAATTACTATTCAAGATATTGAAATGAAGAAATTAAAAATAAGATAGACATCGAAATTGGCGATGAACTGTTTAATTTTAGAAACAACCAAAGGAATCAGAGAAGCTATAATTAGTATAAGATTATTGATAGAGAAATACATAGAAGTAAAAATGTATCTACATGTGATTTATAGACTACAGAGACTGCCTTCGACAGTCCAACATGAACAATTAATTAAATGCCTTCAAGATATAGGCGTAGATGGGAAAGACATGATCCTGATTAGAAATATATATAGGTAGAAAATTGCATCAATATAGTGTGAAAACAGCTATTCAACATACATAGACATAAAAAGAGGTGTAAGACAAGGATGAATTTTATCAACCTTTTTAACATCTACACGGATAACATATTTTAAACATATATAAGGATTGTTAACGCTCAAGATCCGCGGGAGAATAAGAAACAATCTGTGTTATGAATATGACACTGTTCTTTTAGCAGAATATGAACAGGAGCTACACAGTTAACACAGACTGATGGATCATTTCGATAAATCAAGTAGAGAAAATGACCTAGATATAAACATTAAACCTCCCCCCCCCCAAAAAAAAACCCATGATGCTCAAGAAAATCGAAGAGGAACAGACGCTAAACATAAAAATACACGGAGAGATACTACAACAAGTAGAACATTACCAATATAGCGGACACATAATCAGAAATTATGGTAGACGTGAAACAATTTAAAAGAGAATAGGACTGGCTAAAAGTAATATCAATGATATGAGGAGAGTATTAACATGTAAACACATTATAAATTACAAGTAGGAATTATGAAATGTTACATCTATTCCACATTAATGTAAGGCTCAGAAACATGGATAATTATCAAACAACTAGAAGACAGAATTGATGCGTTTGAGATGTAGATATATAGAAAAATATGGAGAACTTGATGGAAAAAGAAGACACTGTAGTTCAAACAACACTGTGTATGAAAAATACTATTAAAAGAAATAAAAATCAAACAAATATATAATATTTTGGAAATATTAAAACACAAGCTACCTCGTTGATGACCTTACTTGAAGGTAGTGTCGAGGGGAGGTGAGCAAGAGGTAGGTACCATATGGACAGCATACATTCTAGCAGAGGGCACCAACTCCGCAAGAGACAGAGGATGTTGTACGCTCGTTGCAGCCAACCATCGTAGCGGAGACAGTACTTAAAGATGAGTTATTCATAAAACCTCAATGTCACATTTCTTTTACTTTTCAGGTAGATTGCAAGACTGCAATCAGGTAGATCGCAATTCATGTAGGCGCTCCTCACCCAAAACATTGACTGTTTGTGAACACAGAAACGATTTTATTCAGATGGATAGAGATGTTTCTTACAAAATAAAACTGTTCACTCGGATTTGGTGGACATTTTATTGTAAAACTATCAGTCCATAAATGAATAAACAGCTAAAAAACACAATTGATCTCTTTGAAATGTGGATATATAGAATCTGCTTTCGGCAGATTGTATGTAAGAGTGTGACATAGAAATGGCACTTTCGTACAAGCTAAGATGAAAGTTTATAGAACAGTGGTATTTCCAGTGCAGTTATACTCTAGTGAAACATGGACTGTGTACAGACGACATGTGAGGACACTCAATCCCTTTCAGACAACTTGTCTCAGAAAAGTTATGAATATCAGATGGCAAGATACGATTCCGGATACCACTGTCTTTGACAGATCTGGTATTCCTAGCATTGACACTATTCTGATGCAGACACATATTCGTTGGGCAGGTCATCTGATACGTATGCCAGATCATGACCTGCCAAGATACTTCTCTATGGTGAGTTGCAGAAGGAAAAAAGTTTCTTAAGGTGGCCAAAAGAAGCGCTACAAGGACTGTCCCATGACATTTGCAGAACGAATATGGCTTATTAGCCAACTACGAACTCATAATCAAGGACATATTTTAATTTCAAAAGTGGATGAAACAAATGTTCATCATCACTTGTGATGGACGAACAAAATATAGAAGAATAGGGAGACATTATTCCTATAGGATGTGGATATATAAAAGTTACCCATAGCATTTAATAATGGTGTAGGGGTGTGAGAAATTATGGCTCTGCTATATGAGGACGGTAGCCATCTCTTCTCCCTCGCAGTCTTTACTTCCCAGATTAATCCGGTATCCATTTAAGACTGGGTCGACCCGGAAGCCGATGCGATCTGAAAAAAACATTTCCGCTCATGACTACTCATATGCGAAGCCAGTGCGCTAACCACTGCGCTACGTGTACCCCTATAGAAGAATAGGGAGAATTAATGCCTTTGGGATGTGGATATATAGAGCATTAGGGAAAACGTCATGGAAAGTAGAAACCAACAAAGAGATTCTATAAGTTCATTTCTTACATGTTATGTATTGTTAACTGTTATGTTCTTCTGACTCCTTCACTTACAAATAGAAGATTCAAACAAAGGTAGCAGTCAGCCTCAGGCTCACAGTATTAAGGTATATGTTTCTCTAGTAAATATTGGGGGGGGGGCGTGAATCACCCGCTATAATAAAGACTAACAAAGGTAGCAGTCAATCTCAGGCTCTCAGTCAGTATTAACGTATATGTTCCTAAGGCAAAGCGGAAAAGGTCATTGAAATCCCCACCAAACACAATCACCCGAATCTTTGAGATAGTGACATTGTTGGAAAGAGACAAAGGTGGAATAAAGAAATTATACAGAAAGGGAGGCATGGACTTGGCTGCAGTAGATACTTGATTTCGCTTCCTCCGTGGAGCGGTCAGTCTGTTCTAATGACCAGCAACGACCCCTGAGCGCTTTGTCCGGACTGCCATAAACAGATGTCGAATGAAGCGTGCAGCTTTCATACAAGACTCTAGAAACCGATCGCGTGTAGCGGCCGCCATCATGGCAGCTGGCACGCGATAACAATAATGTCCAGTTTATTTCTGACAGCCAGGTTGAATTGGAGAATGAGTAAATGACCTGGGGAGTAAGTGAATGACTTGAATACTAAGCGAGTCCTGTCTTTTATCGTGCTTGACATCTTCAATCCGGTAATGTCATACTGGAACTTTGTTAAAGGGAAACAGGAAGTTATTGTTTTTCTGTCCCTGATAAAGATAACACAACAGAAATTATTGAAAACGAGGACTCGTGTAATCTAATGATCTATCATCAATCAATAAAATGTGGTTCCATCCAAACTCGAAGATAGGAGCGGGGGGAGGGGTGTCTAACCCCACTCCCCCCTTCCCACCCTCTTTAGAAATTGAGAACATGACTTTTTGTAGTAGAGACCTAGCCAAGGAGTGTGCCAAAAGGCCACCCCCAAATCACAGCTTTAGTGATTTTTAGCACACAAAAATTGATAGCATATCCTACTCAGAACGTAGCCATCAATGCAGCATTTTTTAAAAATTGTGGTGATTTTCTAGGCAATATAAATATGCTTAGTAGTTTGCCATTTCTTTCTAAACTGTCCGGATGTACATTTGCCTGCGGCGGGATTCGAATACGGTACCTTGAACGTCACATGCTCTCTCGTGCTCTGTAACAAACCGCAGTTCATCCATTTTTTTTCATCAAAAGGAAGACAGGAATGATATGTAACTACTTTAAATTGTAGGTAATTCCCACCTTTTTTTTAAAGGAAACATATCTAGGTCTTCTTGTCTCATCTATTACAGAAGACTGCTCAGCTGGTGATATTAAATGTAAATCACGAGTAAGGCAGTGTTAGTTTGGAGATACCTCGAGTCAATAGACACTACGATCCATGGATATGGTTCCCTGGTGATATATTTCGACACTGACGTCTCACTCTAATGTTCGAATTACTAGAAACATAGTCTATCTCTGTCTATCTACTATAATGTGGATGATTTGTTTCGGAATTTACTGGGGATTATCATTTGAAGCTACGGAGTTACGTGCTATGAGTGGTACTCTCGGCAGGCGTCGTGCCGTTTCGTTGAAAGGGATGGAGTACATTTGAAAAAAACTGAGTGCAAAGAAGTCATTTATCTACGTCTTTTGAACCATTTGTGAGCCCTTTTTGCAGAAACAAAAATTGGAGTTAATTTTTTGACATTATTATGCAGCGGTAGAGACTCCTTCATTCTTGACAAATATTGACAAAGAAGGGGGCGTGGGTAACTGAATTGGCTATTGATAATTTTGACCGTGGGGAGGGGGGAAATCAACAATTGGGGGAAAGTGGTGACGTAATTAATAAAGTAGCGCATTCGATATGTTATACGTGACATAACATATGGTATATGTTATAATTATATATGTTATATGTTATTAGACTATGTGAGATTTCAAAAATTTGATATTTGATACACGGACAATGTGAGATTTCAATAAGTACATATTTTTTACATGGACAATGTGAGATTTCAAGAAATTGATATTTAATACATGGACAATATGAGATTTCAAAAAGTTGATATTTGATACACAAACACGGACCATCTGAGATTTCTAGAAGTTGATATTTGATACCTGCTCCATGTGAGATTTCAAGAATTCGATAAGCTTACGCGTATTGTTTAATGATCATAAACTCACCAAGTTATAGTCTATTTATTTCCGTAGGTAAGAATAGCAAGAAGAAATGTGTAGTGTTCAAACTCTTTTTCGGACGTACACATCACTTTTTCTGATGTTTTCACGGCACAACAATGTTCTCATAACGACTCCAGTTACTCTCTGCACATCTCCTATTGTTATCACTTCTCTCGCTGCCTCTTTCACTTCTTTCGTTGTTCTCATCACTTCTCCAATTGCTCTCTTTATTTCTCCTTTTCCCCCTTTACTTCTCCCATTACTTTCTTCACTTCTATTACTCTTTTCCCTTTTCCTATTGCTTTCTATACTTCTCCTATTGCTCTCTCTCTCTATTCCTATTTCTGTCTTCACGTCTCTTCGTGCTCTCCTCACTTCTCCCAATGCCCTATTGCTCTTCTCTCTCTCTCTCTCTCTCTCTCTCTCTCTATTCATATTCCTGTCTTCACGTCTCTTCGTGCTTTTTTTCACTTCTCCCATTGATCTTTTCACTTCTCTCTTTGCTCTCCTCACTTCTACCAATGCTCTTTTGCTCTATTCCAGTGTTCTCTCAACTTTACTCTCATCCTATACATTTGTCCCGATACCTTCTCAAATTGTCAGATCAAACAGCTGCTTCTAGTTTCAATTTTTCTTTTAATCAAATCCTCCTGCTATGAAACAAAGTTGGAACAATTCCTTGTTATTGGTCGAAATACAGGACATCTGTGTGACCACATCCTGACCCCTTTACCATCAGGCTACTCGCTTTCTTCGTTTGATCTTCCTTTCACTTTCAAAGCTATTCAACTCTAATTCATTCTGGCACACTCTACACAGGTTCATATTTTTATATTACACGGACGGGTGGGGGTGGGAAGAGGGAAGGGGGGGGGGGAGGACTGTCCATAAATTACAACACTTTTTGCTAATTTTTAACACTCCCCCCTCCCCATCCTTATCAACGACTGTCATGAATTCCGAACCTCGCTCCCACCCTTGCATAATTATGTCAAACAAACTCCATTCGTCGCCTTTATAATAAAATTATTTTTAAAATATTTTTAGAACAAGTTTATCAAATTATATATAAAAATAATTCATGTATTTAAACAACAGCATTGCTGAAGCCAACGTTTGTCAAACTCCCTGACAATATGTGTCAAACTTGCTCTGACCCCACACCCTTAATTGTTCATGTAATTTATGGACAGCCCCCACGAGTAAATCGTTAAAGCACATCTATTTCAAAAGCTATGTATAGTTTATAACTTGCAATATATGATCAACTGTATAGTTTAGAATATATAATATACGAGACAAACCGTATAATTTATAACTTGTAATATATGATTTGGTAGCATATCCTATACAGGATGTAGCCATCAAACCAGAATTATTGGCAATAGTGATTTTCTTGGCAGTTATTACGTTCAGTAGTTTGTCATTGTTTTCTGAACGGCCAGGAAACACAACTGCCTGAAGCGTGTTTCGAATTATGTGCCTTGGCGCCACAGACGATCTCTTTACCCACGCCGCTATAGATTATTGATAAAATATATGATAAACTCTATAATTCATAACTTGCAATATATGATAAACTCTATAATTCATAACTTGCAATATATGATAAACTCTATAATTCATAACTTGTAATATATGATAAACTCTATAATTCATAACTTGTAATATATGATATTCTTCTTCTCGTTCGCAGTTTGACATGTCTACACAGCAAGTCCTGTTTTCTTAATAAATGCTGCTGTATTTGGAAGCTTCTCATTACTCCCATACATTTTTCTGTGGATATCCATCTCTGTGGGCCAGTGTTCTTCCCGTAACTGGTTTAGTGTATTGCAGTCTTGCAGGATATGTTCAGCTGTCTGTGCTACCTGCTCACAAGGACACAGAGGTAATATATGATAAACTCTATAATTCATAATTTGTAATATATAATAAATTGGAGTTTATAACTTGAAGTTTATAATGAATGGTATAGTTTATAACGTGCATCATATGATTAATTGTATAGTTTAGAACTTGAAATAGAGATACATTTAATAGTTTATAACTTGTAATATACGATAACATGTATAATTTGCAAAATATGACAAATTGTACAGATTATAATTTGCAGTATATGATATATTGTATAGTTTCTAACGCAATATATGGTAAATTGTCATACAATGTATAACTTGGAATAAATCATAAATGGTATAGTTTATAACTTTCAATATATGATAAACTATGTAGTTTGTAACTTGCAATATATGATAAATTGTATAATTAATAACATATGTAATAGTTGTAACTCGGTGTCAGTCTTACTTGTCGTACATAACCCTGTTTACTAGTTTTCCATGATGGTTAAAACATCAATATGTGATAAACTGCATACTTTGTTGCGTGCAATATGTGATATATTGTATAATTTGTTGCTTGCAATATGTAATAAATTGTATAATTTGTTGCTTGCAATATGTGATATATTGTATAATTTGTTGCTTGCAATATTTAATAAATTGTACAATTTGTTGCTTGCAATATGTGGTATATAATTTGTTCCATGAAATATGTGATTCTAAACTGTCGGGTCTTCTTACTTCGTGAAAGGGAAGCCAAGAGTAGTAACTCTCTAAGTTGCGATGAGGACAAGATTAGTAACTCTGAGCTACGATGAAGCCAAGATTAGTAACTCTGAACTGCAATGAAGTCAAGAGTAGTAACTCTCTGAGCTGCGATAAAGCCAAGATTAGTAACTCTCTAAGATGCGATGAATTTTATAGATTAATAACTCTCTGAGCTGCGATAAAGCCAAGAGTAGTAACTCTCTAAGTTGCGATGAGGACAAGATTAGTAACTCTGAGCTACGATGAAGCCAAGATTAGTAACTCTGAACTGCAATGAAGTCAAGAGTAGTAACTCTCTGAGCTGCGATGAATATGATTGAGACGACTAAGTGTGATTTGTGGGGTGAGGTTGACTTCACACGCATTAGTGTCTGAGTGACCCAGAATCCGTGCTGAAATCGAATGATCAAGGCACGTCTGTAGATAAAGGAGGTGGTATTTACATATACCACCCTTAGGAAATCAGTACATGATTCTTAGTACTAGGATTTTTGTCAGAAGGTGAGCAATATCCACCCTCAGTTTCCCAGCGATTTTCCATAATAAATTGATCAACAAAAAACCTTATCAAAATGAAAAACTTACACACTAATATGAAAATATTGCACACTAAATTGAAGAAATTACAACTAAATTGAAAAAAAATACACTAAAATGAAGACATTACAGACTGAAGACATTACACACTAAAATGAAGAAATTACACACTATATTTAAGACATTACACACTAAAATGAAGACATTACACACTAAAATAAAGACATTACAAACTAAAATGAAGATATTACACACTAAAGTTAAGACTAATGTCTTATTTATTAATGTCTTAATACTAAAATCAGAAGTAGAAAATGCAATAAAAACAATGAAATATGGAACGACTGCAGGAGCTGACAATAGAACTGGGGTTATATTTTAAAAAAACTTTGAAGAATTTGGCGTGGAAACTATCACAGAACTTTGCACAATGATATATATGAAACAAGTTTAATACCTAAAGACATACAATCATCAGTATTCTTACAAACCACATACAATCTTACAAACCACATACAATCTTACAAACCACATACGAAGTCTAGAGCTGTGGATTGTACAGAATACAGAACAATAAGTTTTATGAGCCACATAACCAAATTACTACTCAAGATATTGAAATGAAGAAATTAAAAACAAGATAGACATCGAAATTGGCGATGAACTGTTTAATTTAAAAAAAAAACCAAAGGAATCAGAGAAGCTATAATTAGTATAAAATTATTGATAGAGAGATACATAGAAGTAAAAATGTATCTACATGTGATTTATAGACTACAGAGACTGCCTTCGACAGTCCATCATGAACAATTAATTAAATACCTACAATTAAAGACGTGGAAGGGAATGACATCAGACTGATTCGAAATATTTATTGGGAACAAACTACATCAATAAGATGTGAAAACAGCTATTCATCATACATATAAATATATGGTGAATATATATATATTTATATGAATATTCACCATATGTACATAAAATATGTATATATATATATATATATTTCTTCTTCTTCTTCAGCGTTCATTCTCAAACTCCAGCTGGATCTCTATTTTAACAGGATCATTGTCCTACTAGATTTCCAGCAGGATGTAATCCAGAGAATGGAAATGCGTTGTGTCGCCGTTTTATTTGCGCCAATGGCCCAACACATTCGTCTTCGGTGGAATATATATATATATCTTGTAAGCCATCACCGTTTCTTGTAAGAAATCAACTTTTCTTGTAAGCCATCAACGTTTCTTGTAAGTAATCAACTTTTCTTTTGTAAGTAATCAACGTTTCTTGTAAGAAATCAACTTTTCTTGTAAGCCATCAACTTTTCTTGTAAGCCATCAACTTTTCTTGTAAGTCATCAACTTTTCTTGTAAGTCATCAACTTTTCTTGTAAGTCATCAACGTTTCTTGTAAGCAATCACCGTTTCTTGTAAGTAATCAACTTTTCTTGTAAGCCATCAACTTTTCTTGTAAGTCATCAACTTTTCTTGTAAGTCATCAACTGTTCTTGTAAGTAATCAACTTTTCTTGTAAGTCATCAACTTTTCTTGTAAGTCATCAACTTTTCTTGTAAGTCATCAACTTTTCTTTGGCCTCCAGCCGTGCTCAAAGTCCAGTATCTTCTTTACCTAAAGTGCGTTTAATTCTGGGAAACCTCCTTTCAACGGTTTCTTGTCCAATGAAAGAAACAAATCTATAACATTCACCGCAGCACAAGGAGGTAATAATCTTGGCTTCATAGCAGCTCAGAGAATTACTATTCTTGACTTCATTGCAGCTTAGAGTTACTAATCTTGGCTGTATCGTAGCTCAGAGTTACTAATCTTGGCTTCCCTTTCACGAAGTAAGCAGACCCAACAGTTTAGCATCACATATTGCATGCAACAAATTATACAATTTATTAAATATTGCAAGCAACAAATTCTAAAATATATTACATATTGCAAGCAACAAATTACACATCACATATTGTAAGCAACAAATTGTACAATTTATTATATTACAAGCAAAAACTATACAACTTATTACATTTTGCAAGCAACAAATTATAGAACACCCAAACAACATAAAATTAAAATCAGATTACTCTCTACTTTCATAGAGTAATATCAACGTAAAATACAAGAGGTTAAATCATAGGACAGAATCAATAAGCGAGAAACTCGTGGAAGAACTGTAGGGTGCCTATAAAGTCGCTGCGCACAGACGTCAGAAAGACAATATTCACAATTCATATATCATTGACGTCAGACAGATGCGCGAACAATACTCACAATTCATATGACATAGTGTCACCACCAATGTAAATGTAAATGAGTGCACAATGACTTTATATACAGTCTTTTATATATATATATATATATATATATATATATATATATATATATATATATATATATATATATATATATAAGCAACCATTAAAAACGCATCAACATGTTTTTTCAATGAGCCACAGCACCTATTGAACTAAAATTAAATGAACATTTTTTTCACATTTATGAACCACTTGCTGAATCAAATATGCATTGTTATAAACAAAACATTGACCGCTAAATATTTTGTTGGGCACAAGCCAGTCTGTTGGTTCTGTGGCGTCTGGTAATGATAGGACTAATGTTAGGACTTATTTTTTGCGAGACAGTGAAGTCTCATTCGCAGGGTATTTGCGATAATAAGCCCCGTGAATGAGCTGCTGTCTGAGTTGCTGTTTGGAAGCGATTGCGCAGATGCATTATTACAATATGACCATCTTAATCTAGTGTTATCAAGGTTGACCATGTCTGTCGCGGTCATCTGTGGTACCTATCACTAGGAATCGTTGGTACACCCTTACTATAGTGGACTAGTCACAACTGAAATGTCTGGCAATTTATCTGGTCTCAATTCCACTGACAAGCATATCAGTAACTTACCATCGTTCTCGTAACGTCCGTCAAGACATGAATATAGAACAGTAACATACCTTCTTTCCAAAAACACCAATTAATGCTATCTCGCCTAAAATTGTAAATGCGTGTGTCAAATTTCAACCTGTATTGATTTTTAATAGAGTAAAAATGTGTTTATTTGCTGTTTTTGAATGAGAAACAAGAAAAATGCAGAAGAAACATCACATCAACAAAACAATGCAACTTCACGAACTTCATCATTTGTAGGCTTATTGGATGAGGTGTCCTTCACGTACATAAACATTTTAAGCGTGAAAACAATCACGTTTTCGGTGCGTTTGTAATGGTTGCTAGTATATTTTAGCAGTATTGAAGAATGAATGGTCACAAATGGCTAATGTTCATACCACTTTATGGTTCAGACTTTCATGCAGGTTATTGGATGTATGCATAATAATAATAATCGTAATAATAATACTAAAAATGCTAAAATAGTAATAGTATAAATAATAATTCTAATGGTTAGAATAATAATAGTAGTTATAATACTAACAAAAAATAGTACTAATGGTAATAATACTAATAATAATTATGATAATAGTAATAGTTATAATAATATTATTAATAGTAATAACAATGATAATAATAATAGCAGTATTAATAGTAATAACAAAAATAATAATAGTTGTATTAATAGTAGCAATAATAATAATAATAGTAACGATAATAATAGTACTATTAAAAACAAAAGTATTAATAATAATAACAATAACACAAATAATAATGATATAAAATAATATTGATACAAATTACTTTTCCATGCTCCATAATAATGAACACGAAGATTAGTGCGATTTCCGCGGGGAGCGTAATTATGTTGTGCCACCTTTATGAGCCATGTAGGCCCAGCAAAACCGATTTCGGCATGCCATGACATTTCTGGTGGACTATCCCAGCCTGTGGCAGCCATCCTATCTATCGCCTGCAGAGAATGTGTATTGACCCTTAGAGAGACGGTTTGTCCTTCACGTCTATCTTGCACGAGGTGTTCCGCAGCTAGTAAATTTGTCTAGTGTAATTAGCGTATTGTGCATGTGTCCATCGGGTACTGGACTTTTTCTCATCCGCGAGCTGGTTCGGGATTAGGAATAACTCGACATAAGAATTAAGAATTGAACCCGGGCTCGTCCACTCTCTTAGTCGAAGTTTCGTTCACCGACATCGTGAACCCCTCATCCAAGTATGAGTCCATTACACATATGTAGGAGCACCGGGAACTAGAAGTGTCTTCTAGAGCTGACTGAGTAGAGCTTGTCTTCTTGGTCATTTGAACCTGTGCCCATTAGGTACTGAACCGTTCCTCTTCGCGAGCATGATTCCAGTATAGGAAAAACTCGACAGTAGAGTTGGGCTCGGGTTGTAAGCACCACTAACTAGATGCTTGTGTCGAGCTAACAACACTTTATTTCCGATTCCAATGAACTTTTTCCCCCCGTTCTCTTTGCACATGACGCTGCCCTCTGTCGCTGTTCTTCCTTCTCAGTGTGCTCAATAAGTTATCTTTATGGAGACTGACACACCGACTCTTAATATTTCTCATAACATATGCCCACTTCGTAACATCTGCATTGGCCGCTCTTCCAATGCTTCCGCTGGACTGATTAGAGTCACTGTGTGTCGACAGTGTCCTCCATCACAAGCAGCGAAGATAGAGATCGGACGATATTCTAAAATACTATTCAACAGTTCTTCTTCTTCTCTGTGATCATGCTATATTGCCAGGCATGTCGTGAAGACGAAGCCCACTGTCTTCTCCAGGTCAGAGCGGCTGCCCCATAGCTTTTGCCTCAAGTCTGCTGTATCCTCTGGCCAAATCTGTTGTGTCTGCTCTTTGTATGTTGGACAGTCCTGAAGTATGTGTTCCGGGGTCTGAGTTCCGGATCCACATGGACATTCATCTGTGTATGGGATCTTCAATCGGTAAAGGTGAACCAACAGTCTGCAGTGGCCTGTTCTAAGGCAAAATATTGTGGTTTGTTGATATCTTTGGAGGAGATTTATTGCATCATGTTTGTATTCCTCTTCAATTTGTTCTTCCACTTTGCTGAGTATGTGTTGTGGATTATTGTTTTTGCTCAACAGTTTGCAGTAGCAAAACAACTGAGACAAGTTGTAAAACGAACGACCAGAGGAAGTAGATTAGTTTGCGATAGCGAACCCTGGACTTCAGACCTTAACTCTTACCAGTAGATGTATTAATGCAACTATTTGATTTCTGATTGATGTACATAATCGATGTCGTGATGTAAACTATTTGTTGTATCAAAAAAATAAACAGCGGTCTTCGAGTAAGCAGACGCTAGATAAGATACGTCATTTGTATCGTGTTCCTGTTTATCAGTTAACATTTATCTTATACCTGCCATTACTTTAAATAACTACATTCATTCCGTTTAACGACTCTTCCCCCACAGTCACATGCGGTACCCTGTGCTACCCAGTAATATTAATATTAATAATAATAATAATAATAATAATAATAATAATAATAATAAAAATAATAATAATAATAACAATAATAATTATAATAGCAATTGTAATAATAATAGCAATACAGTGAAACATCGGTTTTCGTTGACAATCCTCGCGACAATAATCGCCGAAATCCGAAACCGACGGAAACCGAAGCAATTATTTCCAAATGAGTCAATGTAAATTCGATTAATTTGTTCTAGATGCTACAAAATACATACCAAAAACACATTTTATAGAGAATAAATATAGTGTTTAATACTAAAGCAATGATAAATTAATATCAAGTTACTATAAAAGACGGATGTAAACAATAAATAAACATGACATTTATGTGTATGAAGACACTTCTTGTCGTATAGAAGACGGTGAGGAGTGGAGATTTTATTGTTTGGAAGAGAAATCCCCCTCGATAAGGACCTTAGGTATCAATACACAATCTGGCGTCACTTATGCTCTTGGTATTTTGGCACTGTTATGTTATGTTATGTTCCTCCAGGGCCATAGGCGGCGCATAGGACAGAAACCATAGCTTTCCATTTCTGTCTTTGTGTTGCCAGGTCTTTCAATTGTTGCGTGTTGTTTAGGTTCATTGACATGCCTTCTCTATTAATGGTTCTTCGTAGAGTTTCTCTAGGTCTCCCTCTTTTTCTTACTCCGGGTACACCCAATATAGTGACTGCTGTGGAATTCTTAGGCTGTTCATTCTGAGAACATGACCGATGTAAAACCAACGCCTTTGTCTAATGAAGGAAGATATATAGGTTTGTTTGCTTTCCTCTCTTATAGTAGCGTTAGATTTAAATTCACTCCACTTAACATTCAGAAGGGTACGTAGTCATTTGTTTTCAAAGGAGTCTAGTCTCTTATCTGTGGCTTTCCAACTTTCGCATCATCCATATGATAGAATAGGAGTTAAAAAACCTGAGTTTTGTGGTGTTTCTTAGTGTATTTTGGCACTATGGCAAGCTAAATAAAAATCCAACGAAAACAGAGGCAACCGACGAAAATCGAGACAAATTTTTCTTCGGAAAAATATCTACGAAAATCGAAATTGATGACCAAAGTCAATAGAAACTGAGTTTTCACTACAATAATAGAATAATGATGTCGTTTGTTTGAGAACCCCTGGAATTACGAGCGATTAGCTCTTAATTCCTATGTGCAAAGGGGAGGTTTCTGAGTTTTCTTTCATACCCAGAATACTTCACCCTTCGGCTTGGTGCAATTCATATTAGGAGAGTCTTCTACTCGGTAGAAGGGGTATATGTTACGAGACGAGCTGATAGTTTGTTTGGGTCACCCATTGTATGTCTATCGTCTGACAAGACGCTTCAAAGTCAGCGAGCTGTTCCTCGTGTAGAAAGACCATTCCATTACCGCGTTGTGTGTCACTGGGTCCCAGACCTAATTTCTTCCGCATGAGCCGTGTTGGGTAACGGCGAATGTCGAATTAGACTTATTGTTCGCCAGTGTGTTGCCGGGGCCCGAAAGGGGAGCAAAGAATAGCAACACTGTTTACCTTCCATGCATGTCGTAAAAGGAGGTTATGGGATGGAGTTGGCTATCCCATCCCATATAGGGCCAGTGACCCAAAACCATGCTGAAGTCGAATGTGTCAGGCCGCAATGCGCAGATATCGCAGCAATGCTGTAAACCATGACACAACGCATTCCGTTCTCTGGACTACATCCTGCTAATCTGCAGGATTTTGAGAACGAACCCAGAAGAAGAAGAAGATTCATGGTTGATACACCTTCCTAGACAAAGTGCTGCTTTACCAAACACGTCGTTGGTCTGGGATTTGACGTGTGCATTTCTCACGCACTCGCCTCGTCCGCTTGAGATAACCTACAATCCATCGCTAGGCGCCGTCTTTGTATTTTGGCCCTTCCCCCATTGTGTATATTACCCAAATAGGTAGGTAAAATACTAATCTCGGACGAACAACGTCTCAGTGGGTCCTTGGGTGCTGAATCCAATTCACTCTGTATGAGCCATGTTTGACAGCAACCGACAGTCGATTTGGGCTAGGTTTGCAGTGTCGTTAGACTTGCGCCCCACTCTACGTTGCCTGCCGTATCTCCAGATTCCGTCTCAACATTGCTTCGGTCAGACATTTGAACAATGCACTTCCCAATATGTGTTCAATGCTTGTTCTGTGTGCAATAGGGAAATGTATTCAAAACTTTCTTCCATATCCAGGAGTGCATGATCAAGATGGCGTATACAGGATACGCATGAGACATGACTCCTAAAATGAATGTGATCAATTGGGATGGAACATGAGAGCTTTTGTGTGTTCTCGAGCATAAACAGCACTTCCGTCAGTAGGTCTGTACCATTGTAGCTATATTTCCACTGAATCGACTCACGCACATTACTCTCCACTCTAGCGTGTGTTACCATTTCAGATTTGGTGTGTACTCATAAGATCACCGTATGCTAGGGACATTACCATTGGTCGCCCCTCCAATGTTTCTGCTCTTTACGCCGGCCAAGTCGGAATGCACAGATTTCTTGCATGTTGGATGTAATGGTGTAGTGGTTTCGGAGATATTTCTTGTCTCTCTGCAGGCAATTCTCATTCCATATACAACATCCACATCCACAGACACGAACCAAACAAAATGTTAGTCGGGAATACAGCAAGAGCACTGCATTTCTGTTTCCAGGGTGCACCACGAGGAGGTACTTTTAGAATCTTCGTTATCTGCTAACCCTGGGTTCGCACGAGAGCAATGCGAGACTCTTTCCACTCCATATAGTAATGATAATAATAATAATACACATAGCCAATCAAGGTTGTAAGTATGCCACATTGGAGACAACAAAACAATACAAACATATCTGTCCTCAAACATTCAGAAGAGCGTAGAAAAATCACTCTAAGACAATTCTTTGATACTGATAATCTTAGATTTTTATGTGCCACCTCATCTTCTTTACCTCGACAGTTTCTTACAAAATAATTTTATTAAATGAGTCGTGTCTTTTTACATGTCCATACCAAACAAGTTTCACCGTGGCAACAGTGGTTTTTGATAACCTGCAAGTTTGTTTATTTGCTACCGAACGAATATTTGACTCGTGTTCTACATAATTCATTTTTTAACAAACGTCTGTAGCAAGTATATTCAAAACGAGACCGTCAGAAATATAGAAGACCTTCCAGCACATTTAATTAGGACACCCATTCGTTACGTTTTTGGTTATTGTTTGGAATTCGGTTGGTCACTATTTATATACTTGTCGTCGCTTAATAATAATAATAATAATAGTATTAATAGTAATAATAATATTACTAACAATAATAAAAATGTTAATAGTATTAACAAATATGAGACGCTGCTACTACGGCTGTTGGTGGAGCGATGGATCGGGCAGACATTTTGAATGCCCTACGTGAAAACGCACGAACAAATGACTGTTCAAGTGACGATGACTCTTGTTCCATGATTAGAATAAAGGAACTTGGTTTGAAATGTGGTGTCGCTAGAAAGGAGAGTTTTCGTGGGAGAAAAAGAATGATGGTCAATCAACAACGTACTGGGACTGTCAGTCAACGTGTAATGGCGGATACACTCAAGGAAAGATCTGAGCACCTATGGACTTGTCCGGAGTGCAATGACGATGATCCAACGACTAACTAAATAACTAATAAATAATAACAATAACAATAATAATAATATACAAATAGTTGCAATATTAATGCCGATAATACTAGTAATAATAATAGTGATAGTAATAATAATAGTAATAACAGTAGTAATAGTTGTAATAATAATAGCCTTAGCTACTTTTGGCATGGGATTCCAATTATATAAATAGTGACCAACCGAAATACCAACAATAATTAACGACGTAACGAATGAGATCCTAATTAATTATGTTGGAAGGTCTTTATTGAAGACGGTCATCAATTAAAATCCTGATTCATTCTTTCATGCCTTCTAGATGTACATATACACACACGCCCCGTCCGAGTGTCGTCGGCGCACGATAGGAAAGCAAAGAATAGCAACATTGCTACCTGCCACGCATGTCATAAGTAAAGTAAAGTAACCCATTGCATTTATTAATGCCGTAGAGGTGTGAGATGTTAGTGATCTCACATTTCAGAGGCTCTGCAAATGAGGGCGGTAGCAATCTTCTCTCCCTCGCAGTCTTTATTTCCCGGATTAATCTTGTACCCATTTAAGGCTGGGTCGACCTGGGAGCCGTTGCGATCTGAAAAACATTTCCAACTGGGAAATGAACCCAGGACCACTCATATGCGGAGCCAGTGCGCTACCACTGCGCTACACGGCTCACAACGCATGTCATACGTGGTGACTAATGTGGTGGGAAATTAGTTAGCTCTCGCATCCATAGAGTCAGTGAATCAGGAGCCATGCTGACGCCGGATGTCAGGACGAAAGACACCGATATCGCAGCAAGACTTAAATCAGAACACAGCGCATTCTGTTCACCGAATTACATCCTGCTAATCTGCAGAAGTATGATAACACACGCAAAAGAAGAACTATTACTACGCATGTAATCAACATCATCAAGTGCCATTTCTGCAACGAAGGTTGGCTGCAACAGACCTCCAACATAACGTGTCTCTAGTTTTTGTGTGCACTCTGCTAGACTGTGTACCTGTCCATATTATGATTTTACTCTCCCCCTTGTATCCTTGCCTACCTCCTGCTCGCCTCACTTCGACTTTACCCTCAAGTAAGGTACTGTGCGCATGTTCTTATAGCGTAAAAAAACAACAGTTAAATGTTCTAATATTCTAATCACAAGCTTCCCTCCTGATACCTCCAAGTCTTCAAATTATAAAAATCTCCAACCGACACACATACCCCGTCTTCTCAACTCACTATCATTTATTTCTCCGTTTGTTATGAATGTCTAATCCATGTATCAATCTTACATGTATAAACACACAGACAAATACTGCACAGCATGGTTATCGGATATCCTGATATTCCAAATACTGCACAACATGGTTATCGGATATCCTGATATTCCAAAGCACTCCCTGACAATTCAATACATTCTTGCACTGGAAAATGGAGAATTTCTGTCCACAGTCCGGAAGTTAGACATCTCGAATTTTGAACTAAATTGTCCTTGGCCCAATTCTTGACATAATAATTCTCTAAAATATGTGCAGATATGTTACCCGCTTCTGAAACTGAATGTTAACGTCGGATCTAGATGAATAATTACTGAATGTTAACGTATGATGGAGCTAGATGAAACAATAATGATATAATGTTAACATATGAGAGAACTATATGAAACAATGCTGCTATTCCTTCTATCAAGTAAGTCGACGATGACCATTCAGCTCAATTGGGATGATGATGAAGATGATGATGTCTGCGGTGTGCCCAACTGTGACCGAGTCCTATACGTGCTTGAAATTGTCTACCATACTCTGGGCAAGTGTGGGAGGAGCCTTTGGATCTTCCAGCAGCGCTTGCCTTTCTTTTATCGTGTTCTTGTTGCGCATTAGTGTGTCTGAGGGGTCTCTACAGCTGCTGCACCACTCTTGATTCTGCGACCCCAGTGATCTTTCTGGTGCAAGATTCTCCCATGAATTTTTGTCTGTTTTGAAGTGAGTTAGTGATGTCTTAAGAGTTTCTTTAAAACGCTTCTTCTACTCTCCTGCCTTGCGGGAGCCAGTATTTCTCAACAACTTTTTGGTAGACAATGATCTTTCATGTGGACCATGTGTACTGTCCAGCGTGTCTGCGCATTCATCAACATTTTATGTATGCTTACAGAATTATATTTCACCAGTACTTCACTGTCTGGTATTTTATCCCACCAATGGATATTGAGTATCTTACGAAGGAAGCTTAGGTGGAAGTGGTTGAGTCTTCCAGCATGTCTAGCATATACTGTCCATGTTTCACAAGAATAAAGAAGTGATGGTATTACTGGTGCCTGGTAAACTAAGGGTTTGGTGGTCGTTGTTATTCCCCTTCTATCCCATACGTTTTTCTGTAGTCTTTCAAATGTGGCAATAGCTTTCGCTATACTATTGTTTACTTCAGCATTGATGTTTACATCTTCTAGAGAGTGCTGTCCATGTATGTGAAATTATCGACTGAAGCGCTTCTCTTTGATCGTTTTATCGGGATTTAAGTGTATTTTGTTTGGTATGGTTAGAAACATGATCTCTGTTGTTTTTTTGTTTTTTGTGTGCAATGATGGTGAAATCAAAGATGTCGTAGTATTCAGCAAATTGGTTCAGGGTGACCTGCATACTGTCTGCAGAATCAGTATACATTGCGCAGTGATCTGTATAGATGATATCCCTGACCACTGTGTCTCACACTTTAGTTTTAGCTTGCACACTGCGATGGTTGAAAAATGTACAGTCTATTATGTATCTTATTTGTATTCCTGTTACGTCACTTGATTTAGATGCCTCTCTCAGCGTGACAGAAAACACGACACTTGATCTAGATGCATCTCTCAGCGTGACAGAAAACACGTCATTTGATCTAGATGCGTCTCTCAGCGTGACAGAAAACACGGCACTTGATCTAGATGCGTCTCAGCGTGACAGAAAACACGTCACTTGATCTAGATGCGTCTCTCAGCGTTACAGAAAACACGTCACTTGATCTTGATGCGTCTTTCAGCGTTACAGAAAACACGTCACTTGATATAGATGCGTCTCTCAACGTGACAGAAAACACGTCACTTGATCTCGATGCGTCTCTCAGGCTGACAGAAAACAGTCTGAACAGTGTTTGAACTAAAATACATTCTTGTTTCACCCCCATTTGTTACAGGATAGGTTGGTGATGACACTCTATCAGTGATATTAACGACCATCATGCCGTCATGTAAATGTCGCACTATGCTGATCAACTTTGGGGGGGGGGGGCAGCCAAATTTGGCGAGCATTTTCCACATCTCATCTCTGTTCACAGTGTCAAATGCTTTTGTGAGGTCTACAAATGTTGTTAAAATTGATTTTAGTTGAGTAATGACTAGCGCTTAATTTTGCTTAATGTGTGGAGGAGTTGCATCATTCGTCGACCACACTCTCTGCTCCTGATCCAACAGTGTTCCGGTGGCAAGATAAATCAAGACTACTGGAGATGTACCAGAATGCAGTGGATGACCAGAGTGTTCTATGTGTATCCAGATGAAACAATAATAACAGAATATTAACATGAGCTGATTATATGAAACAATAATAACTGAATGAAGCAATAGTGACTGAATGTTAACATATGAGAGAACTAGATGAAACAATGACTGAATGTTAACATATGAACTGACTATATGAAACAATAATGACTGAATGTTAATTATGAACTAGCTATACGAAACATTGACTGAATGTTAACATATGAACTAGCTAGATGAACAAATAATTGCTGAATGTTAATATAAGAACAAACTAGATGGAACAACAATTACTGAATGTAACTTATGAACTGGCTAAATTGATCAAACAATAATTGCTGAAAGTTAATATAAGAACATACTAGATGGAACAACAATTACTGAATGTAACTTATGAACTGGCTAAATTGATCAAACAATAATTGCTGAATGTTGAGTTAGATGAAATGATAGCCACGCATTTCTCACCGTTTATGTGCTCTCCAATTATGCACGGATAATATGTTTGTATGATTATGGACTATCCAGGGAAATCATCACGTCCTGCACGGAGTTGATTTCCACTACAATCGAAGTGCCATCTGTTCATAGCCGGAGCACCGTTAACAAGGTGGTAGGGATGATCAGGGCTGAAGTTAATTTGGCTCTTCAGGCGTGATGTGCAATGCTAGTTTCTCTGAATGCTACATCACAAAGGAAAATGCAATTGTACATGTGAAATGCTGAGGAGCTTCCGCAAGAAGAAAACCTCACTATTGGCTTGTCATCTGATGAGAACACTGTTGTATGTGGCTGTTCTGATACACAACGAAAGTGAGACCGTCAGATCTTCCACGTGTCATCTACCGAGAGCCTACTGTTGCATAATGGCTGCTCTGATATGCTTTTTAGGGATACATACCTTCAGACAATCTGCATGAAATTCTTGGTACATAGCATTAGACAAAAACATTAAGGATATACTGCCTGGCAATGCCAAGGTCAGAGGAAATGAAAGAGTCGAATTATTGGCAGGTAATGCAGGGATAGACGGCACAATGCTGAGAAGAGATAAAGCAGACTTGATCAAGACAGTCATAAATTCATTGCAAAATGAAGATGATGTTAAAGAGACTGCGAACGTACACATACAAAGAATGTCAAAAAATGGAAGTGTCTAGATGTGAGGTTAGGAGAATGTTAAAGAGACTGCGAACGTACACATACAAAGAATGTCAAAAAATGGAAGTGTCTAGATGTGAGGTTAGGAGAATGTTAAAGAGACTGCGAACGTACACATACAAAGAATGTCAAAAAATGGAAGTGTCTAGATGTGAGGTTAGGAGAAGTAGTCTTTTTGGATAGACACGAAGATCGCATAATTAACACCTGACCAGGACTCTGAGTCTACATACACTGAGATGGCTGCTGGAACGGAGAGTGAAGCACTTATGGGAGTGCCCCGCGTGCTGTGATGCTAGTTTATAATCAAGGTTATTCATTAACCCATTTCACAATCTGAAGCAACCTTGTTCATGTTTATAAGTAGGCCTTACTGGTAGTAAACACTAAATAAGTTGGAAAGGATACTAAAAAACAAAGGACGAACTATCAATAATAAAAAATAAATAATTAACAATAAAATATAGAACAAAGACATTTTTCTACTTTGCGGTCCAAACGGGACCTTTGTCAAGAAATAAATACCAACAAAAAGTACAAAACCATAAAAAATATTCAACACTGGGACTTTAAGATGTTTTCCTTACCAGAAAAATATATCCAAGTGTTGTTAGGATACGTATGTCTAATAAAAGACAAATTGGATGTGTTCAATATGTGAGCATAAATTTCCACACTATTGAAAGACAGAAATAGACATGAAAGATATACAAGTAGAGTTAGGGCCTAAAATGAGTAACGTCAAGACGGGGGAGGGGGAACTGAGATCATAGAAATGTGTAGAGAGGATCAGCAGTTGTCTACCTCCGGAAAAGACATGCATCAAAGTATACACACATTCATATAGAAACACACAGCCGAACACACGATCAGAATATATAAACATCAATGGCTATACATATATGAAAGCATACATACAAATCATACAAATATGGAGCGTATCACAGAACAACACATCACAGTTAATTACCCACAAGATGCATGGACTCATGCCTATACAGATGGCTCGGCCACAAACGCAATTGAGAATGGAGGTGGAGGAGTGACCCTCAGGCTAAAATGCGGGAAAGATGTTACTCTAGCCATAGCTACAGGCAAGCTCTCAACCAATTTTAAAGCAGAAATGGAAGCTCTCAAGAGAGCAGCAGAAACTATCTTACAACACAAAGAACAAGTGCACAGGAATATTGTACTACTAACAGATGCACTCTCTGTCATAACAGCACTGAAGCTACACAGGAACACTAAACTTAATGAATTGAGGGCAGTTCTAGTTCAGTTGTACAATAATTTCAAAGAGTAGTGATCCAGTGGATACCGGCACACAATAACATTGAAGATAATGAAGTTGCAGATAGACTGGCCAAAGAAGGAGGGAAGTTACCTCAAGAAGACTATCTGGTCAGTTATGAAGAAGTGAAGACCATCATTAAAGGCAACTATAACAAAAAGTGGAAAGAAGACCACCCCAAATATAATGCAGATGACGGGTATTACCAACTGTCCAGAAGAGACCAGGTTATCTTGCTGCGCCTCAGAACTGGTCACAACAAAATGAGACATCATTTGTACGCCAAATTCAAAATAGGGACAACTGGGCTCTGCCATTGCAGCCTTGCAAATATGACAGCAGAACATATCCTACAAGAATGTCCACAGTATGCAGACCTGAGAAACAAGACATGGCCCACCCCAATCAGTGTTGAAGAGAAACTGTATGGCACAGTGGACACTTTAAAACAGACAGCAGCCTATATCATAGAATCCGAAGTCCCAACCTGACTGAGTAATGATCGCCGAAGATACAAATATGGGAATATTTATATAAGTACATTCAAGTACAAACGCATAACAGTAAGGGAAACATCTCCAAGTGCTAGTGTTCAATATTTGTATGATTTTGGGCTTTTGTTTCTTGAAAAATGCCCCGTTTGGACCGCAACGTAGAAAAGTGTTTTTGTTCTATGTCTTATTGTTAGTTATTTATTTTTTATTGTTGACAGTTAGTCATTTTTATTAACCTTTCTACCTTATTTTGTATTTCCTACTTATTTGTTTGGTTACTGCGGCACTCTCCATTTTGTCGGACACCTTCCTCCGATATTTTGGTTATTTATATAGGCCAAACTGGTTCTTGTAGTACTGAGGCATATAGCACGTACAAATGTTACATATGCACAGTGTGTGTATTGTTGTTGTATGTGTGTCGATCGACCAGCACATATTCATAGTACTTGAGAATATGTTTGTTGGAAGTTTCACTTTTTAGGGATGCAGGAAACGTGTTGAAATAAGTTGCGAAGCGAATTAAAATACCGTTTACTGCCGTGGGATTTTTTCAATAGGAGAGACAGCCAGTTTAAACATTGCCAGCAGGAAACGAATCGATGAGACCATGACAGCCTTGCACAATATAATAATCACTCTTGGAAGGGAATACAGAGATTGGGGTACTAGTAACACAAACCTGGAAATCGATCAGCCAATTGCTGATAACTCTGGAAATGATGCTATCAATGTGTTCGCTGAATAGTCTGTACGTCGTGGGTGAGATGCCTGGCTTGGGTTTTACAGTTAGCTCTCGTGTAAGAATCGTCGAGAACCACGGATCATACAGTACAATTACACCCATTGCACTGTCCAACAACATTTTTCTTTCTTATATAAGAATAAGTGTTCTTGGGTCAGTTTCTAACACTGATTTCATATTTGAAATCAGTTTATCTCTATCACATCGGGTTCTTAAGATATTTGTGAATGTTTATTGTTTTGGATGTTATGTTTATATGTTATGTTTCATTTTTATTATGTAACTTTAACAAAATTGATTTATTGCAAAAATAATTCTACTTTTTATACTGCTAAAACATGTCTGACATGTTGCGATATTTTTCAGTTACTGTATTTTGAAATAATTATAAGCGAAATATGGTTTCTAGAAGTTGTAGATATTCTGCTCACTTGTTTTGTTACGCATGCGGATATTTTATCTATCGTGTTCACAAGAAAAACTTTACACCATTACTTAAAAAAAAACATATAAACTTTATTTCGATTCGAAAGTTGCTGAAGCAAATAAATCTTGGAAGCCAAATTCAGTTTGTTCGACTTGTGCAAATACATTGGCAAGTTGGTTACAAAATCGCATATATTTCAGTCGATGCCTTTTGGAGTTCCAGCAATATGGCGTGAACCGAAAAACCATACTAATGATTGTTACTTCTGTTTGACAAATATCCATGGTTTCACATTTAAAACAAGAAAGTATGTGGTTTACCAACATATTGAATCTGTTTCGAAACCAGTGTCCCATGTTCCTACTACGTGTCCAATACCAGTCGCACCAGAACAATATCTGTCGGCTTGAGTGAACCACCAGAAAGTGATAGAAACTAATTACCTGCGTTAGAAACTAATTCTGACTCGGATTATATATCGGTGAATGATGGTGTTCACTTAATTAACAATTCAGAACTTTCAGATCTAATACGTGATCTCGTTCTTACGTAAGGACAAACGGAATTACTTGGTTCGCGAATCAAAGAATGGAATCTTTTAGCACCCAATACTCCGATATCTGAATTTCGTCATGTACGCAGCGAACTTGTTCAATACTTTGAGGTGGATGATGACATTTACTATTGCAAAAATGTAAACGGTCTAATGGTGCACCTCAGTCATCAGCACATAGTCAACAAATGGCGAATTTTCATAGACTCTTCCAAAACTGGTCTAAAAGCCGTGTTATTGCATAACAGAAATTGCCCAGTCGCCTACTTTATTCATACGAAAGAAACTTATGACAATGTGACTATACTTTTGGCAAAAATAAAGTACAATGACTACCAATGGCGGATTTGTGGAGACATAAGTCATTGCAATTCTTACGGGCATGCAGAATGGGTATACTAAATTGTGTTGCTTCTATGTGAATGGAACAGCCACAATACACAGGGACATTATGCAAGAAAGGTGTGGCATATCAGGGATCATGTGCAGCTGAAGCATAAAAATGTAATCCACCAGCCATTAGTTAACAGCATCATTTTACCACAGTTACATATAAAGTTGGGGCTCATCAAGAATTTTGTAAAAGCGTTAGATAAAACGAGAAAACCTTTCATTTATCTTCGAGAAAAGTATCCTCAAGTTAACGAAACAAAGATAAAGGAAGGTATCTTTATAGGACCTCAAATTAGGAAAATTTTTACAGACAAATAATTCGAGAACTTGTTACATGGTTGTGAACTTCGCGCATGGATGGTGTTCACATCTATTGTCGCTAACTTTCTGGGTAATCATAAATCTGTTGACTTTAAGCTGGCATATTGTCAATCAGTGTATAGATGCATACAGAATTATGGGCTGTAACAGGTCCCTCAAAATCCATATGTTCGATTTACATCTTGACTCTTTCCCTGATAACCTTGACGCTGAACATGGAGAATGATTCCATCAAGATATGGTCCTGATGGAGTCACGTTATCAAGGACGGTGGAGTGTGACCATGCTTGCCGATTACTGTGCGATGCTTCATCGCGATGTACTACATGTCATTTACCAATCGAAGACGACAGCAAAGAAATTCAAGCCTACATAACTGTTCTTCTTCTGTTACGAATGATGTTGTAAATACTGAAGGTGTTGTTTAAAAACTTCAATTGCTTATTTCTAGAGATTCCAACCTGATAGAGAAAAACGGCTTGCAGATTTAAAAAACAACGTATTAAAAGTGACAAGAAAAACATGGACATGTTAGAGAAACAAAAAACATTTTTCTTGTTAGTCAGTGTTATCATGATGGAAGTCGAGGATGTTACTGTTGCCCTGAAATGACGCTCTCGGATCTCATTCCCTAAAGCAGTTACTTTGTCGGACTCCCGTTCTGGTGTTTACTCTGACTTTAACCATGGGTTTAATTGTGGATGCAAAAAGACAATCCCGTTATAACAACTTCTTTCGGACCGACAAAATATATGTGTAATAACATAAATTCGATATATACAGTATGCACAATATATAATAAATATAATTTGGGATTTTGAAAAGTGTTGCTATATAGAGAAATATGTTTTTAAAATAATTCGGTATAGGGGGATTTCACTGTATATCTTTTCTCAATATTTTTAGTGTTGAATGGTTAAAGAAACAAGGTGCCAGAAAGCAAACACAGTGACTTACCAACTTTCACCATTACTTCTTCATCCAAAGATCAAGATAGATATTAAAAAACAAATAATATCTACAATTTTTATACCAATACTGTGCTACCAATGTCAAACATGGTCTTTAACAGCTGTGCAGTAAAGAAAAATCGTCACATGTAAAATGAAGTGTCTGAGAAAAGCTGCAATGGTTACCAAACTAGATAAAATAAGAAATGAAGAAATTAGGAAAAGAGTTGGTATAATATCATGTACCAAACATATTGAGAGACAGCAAGTAAAATGGTTTGGTCACCTTATGAGAATGAAGCCAAACCAAATACCAATAAGAGCATAAAATACAAGAATATCCGGGCGTTAGGCCAAAGGTAGACTAAGAAAACGGTGGATAGAAAACATCAAGATAGCCTTTAACAAACATGGACTAAATGCAACCACGGCGACACATCTGGCCTTGGAACGACAGCTTAGGCTCTACCCCTACTCTTAACGGCACGTGTGAATGCGATCAACGATCATTCACCTGGGGAAAGACAATAGACAATAGAAAGGTTAAACCAACGATGTGGATTTGTTTTGTATTTAATAACCACCGGAAAGATCAAGGGGAGAACAGGCAGGGGAAGACAAAGAGAGAAATTTCTGGATGGGCTATCACTGTGGCACAAAAAGAAGTCACCAACTGAACTTATTAACAAAACAAGACGCAGAGTTGTGAAGAAGCATGATCGCCTACGCCACTCGCCTAGTGCATGTCACTTGATTAATTGATTTTAGTAGCATTTTTTGAGTGTTGAATGGTTAGACATTGATGGGGATTTGTTTTGTATTGCGGTAGCATATCATACGAAGGATGTAGTCACCAACCCACAATTTTTACGGTGCAGTGGTTTTTTTTTCTTGGCTTAATTTACATTCAGCAGTTTCTCATTTCTTTCTGAACAGCCCCATGTCCAATTGTCTGCAGCGGATTCGAACCCGATACCTCGCCGTCACAGTATCGAGCTGTCTGGTATTATAGATAAAATATCAAAGCAGGAACACTTGTTCATTTTGCCATCAAATGTGATTGTTTACTGATCCAGCGGTACGTGACCTCATGCCCTTTGACCCAACAATGTTATTAATATCTATATCTGAATTCGACATATTTTTATTATTATGAAGTAATATGGTTAGTAGTATGGTTAATATGGTTATACGTGAAATATGGTTAGTTCCTACTTTTTCTGCCCAGGTGGAAATGGGAGGGGGAGGGGGCTAAGGGAAAAAAAGGAATATTGGACTTACATTACCATGGCAATTTTCCAGAATAGTGACAGTTGCTGAGAAGGATAAAGGGGTGTCAAAATATTTTGAACGTAAGTTATGGACATTGTAAAGAAATGTGTAGATACTATAGGCGCAGAAATCGCAGCCAGTTGTACATTGAGACACATGACGCAAATTTTGTGTCAGGGCCGACGATATGCAATGAATAAGAGGGAATGGGTTGCTAAAAGAGGTAATTCGCTCATTTCATGTGTAATGAAATATGATGGCCTTTTGTTAATAAAATACGCCCATGTGTTGCCGGGGCCCGAAAGGGGAGCAAAGAATAGCAAAACTGTTTACCTTCAACGCATGTCGAAAAAGGCGACTAAGGAGGTTGTGGGATGGATTTGGCTGTCCCATCCCATATAGGGTCAGTGACCCAAAGCCATGCTGAAGTCGGATGTGTCCGGCCGAAAGGCGCGGATTTCGCAGCAATTCTGTAAACCATGACACAACGCATTCCGTTCTCTGGACTAAATCCTGCTAATCTGCAGGAGTTTGAGAACGAACGCAAAAGAAGAAGTTAAAAAATAAAGTTAGACACAAATGTGACCCACCATCTTGCTCAATTCTCTGCATTGAAAGTCCTGTTCTAATTTCCAAAGGTAGGGAGTGGGGGAGCTGAACAATCACCCCCCCCCCCCCCCCCCTCCGTATCTATTCTTGGTAAGCGTAAAAACAACATGAATAAAAGCATTCCTTTAAGTCGGTTTGAAGTGAATCGTCACCAGATTTACTGCATAAGTGATTTAACTATGTGTGTTTGGTGGGTTAGAATGGACCCACCACTTACAAGGGAGCGTATTGACGTCAGTTCATCTCGACTGAACACAACAAAAAAGCTAAACTAGTGTGTTTGCAACCTGTGATCTAAATCCACGCATTCACAAAACGAGCGCAACATGGCGACCCTCCCTGACGTATTCATTGGTAACACTCGATTATACAGATTTGACAACCTCCATAGCGCGGCATGCCTGCTTCAAGTTTGTGACCTCATTTCGTTCTGTATGTCAAACTATTTTTGTCTTTCCCCTGGCACCATCAAAGCCCACGCGATGCACTAAATATTCGCGTGGTACACTACAGATCTAAGTATAATCACGAATTCAACAGTTTTAGCTTCCTTGTACATTTCTCTACAATTGGATCACCCTGGTATCTGACCTAGATTTTGACTTCACCTACAAACCTAGTTTTTTTTTCAGGTTGAACTCTGAACCCTATAAACGTCCTTGTTCGCATTTTTCTTACATCTGCTGCGTGTTTTACTCTCATTTTTAAGATTGCTTTTGCAAGGACGGGAGGAAGTGCATGCAAACTACGCGCACTTTTGGAGGGCAAATCCGTGTCAACCAAGAATCCCATTAACAATACAATCCTGTTACGGAAGCCAACCATGGACAATAAATCAGGAAACATGATAATCAAACAGTGCATCACTGTGGCACAATAATAGATGTAAATGCGGACACTATCTAAACTGCAAAAATGAACAGATGCACGGTGTGATGCACTTCTCTATCTGCATAAGTGCTTGACACTTTTCAACTAGTAAACACATCAGCATAGTATGAATATTGTATATTAGGGAATATAGGGGCTTGGGGGGTTCAGAACACTTTGCCTTTCTTTAGGACAATAGAACATAACATTTAAAAGTAAAACTGATTAACCTCATATCTAGCGGTATTCCCACAAACATATATCACAAACCCTACAAACATACACCACGAACCCCACAAACATACATCACGAACCCCACAAACATACATCACAAACCCCACAAACATACATCACAAACCCCACAACTAAGCACTGGTTAGCTGTGTTTTAAAATCCAGCCTTCTTATTAAAGTTGTACATACGTCCCTGGACTGCACAATAGTTCTATCGATGATTCGCACTGTCTCCAAACTCAAAAACGCTGTGTATCAGAGGTGTATTGGACTATCGGAACACTGGGTAATATTTCAGTATGAGCAATGCCCGCAGATATGTTCTGCTCAGTGAGGGAGGGGGTGGGTCGTCTTTTGAACATGTTGCTAGTACTAAAAGTCATGTTCCGATTTGATTGAGGGGGGTGGGGGTTCAACACCACAATCCCCTCTTATCTACGGGCCTGAGTATGAGTCAGTATAGGTTATGTTATTTATGCCACTTTTAAATAAAAATAAAAATATACTGTTCAATAAGGACAAGCTGTAGTTTTAATGGACACCGAATAACAAAGGTAACGCACAATTTTATTTTAAGAAATTAATGTTTCAACCCTAGCACAAAGAAATTTTCTTACTTTAACTATGAAATAATGTTCATTAAATTTGGTTTGGACTTTTCCTTTGCATCTGAGCTCTCCGTTTCAGTAAGTTGTACGACATCCTCTGAGCCGCGTAGCGCAGTGGCTAGCGCACTGGCTTTGCATATGAGTGGTCCTCGGTTCATTCCCCAGTTGAGGTGGAAATGTTTTTCAGATTGCAACGGTTCCCGGGTCGATCCAGCCTTAAATGGGTACAGGATTAATCCTGGAAGTAAAGACTGCGAGGGAGAGGAGATGGCTACCGCCCTCATTTGCAGAGCCTCTGAAATGTGAGATCGCTAACATCTCACACCCCTAATGCATTAATAAATTATATGGGTTACTTTACTTTACTTATGACATCCTCTTGACTCTATCAGAGAACGATATCTCCTTGACATGGATCTGATAAACCGTTGGATCTGTTCTTGTGAAATAGCTGCCCACTCTTCCCGAATTGCAAGGGACATCTGTCGGAAATTGGCTGGAGACACGTCTCGCTGGTGAAGTCGTCTGTCGAGTTCATCCCATAAGTGTTCTATGGGGTTCATATCTTATGACATGGCTGGCGATGTAATGGTTTGGAAACAGATTGATTTGAAGACCTATTTGTCTTACGATTAATTTAAATCTATCAGTTTTTGTTTGTGCTTCTTGATGGTTTTCACTCAATAATTCAAGATCGTCGGGCAAAGTCAGTCTTCTAGGGATATTTTGTTTGTCCAATCAGTTCCTAAATTTACGTTGGTAAAGGTAATTTTACTTACCTGGAAAAACGTCCTGAAGAAGCTGTCAACAGGACCAAAACTAGTGAAGCGAGCGCAAGATGGAAATCTGAACACAGGTAAACAAAGTGTTGTGGTCATGTTGTAGATCTTCCATCGGGGTGGGGGCTTTCCATAAATTATGCTAACATTCTTTTTTGTCATTTTTTTACCCGCTCCCTCCCATTGCCAACAAGTTTCAAGAATTCAGGAATCCGTTCCTACTTAGTTATGTCAAAATAACTCCCAAATGAATAAATCCGGGACTCATGTTCTACGACGGAACCAAATATTTTAATCACACTGTTCTATATATTTTATGGTTTATATATATATATATATATATATATATATATATATATATATATATATATATATATATATATATATATATATATATATATATATATATATATATATATATATATATATATATATATATAATTTTATATCTTTTATATACAAAACTAAAAATGTAGTTACCATGAATAGATAGACACAAGCGAACATAATATCTCTATAATCAACAATCTACTACAGCAAAAACTATACCAACTACCACACAAACTGCAACACATGCAACAAAATCACTAAAACTACAATAACTACCACAAAAACAGTGAAAATTACTACAAAAACTGAATATTTTATTCTAGTATTTAAAAACAAATGAAAAAAAAAAATTTACTGCGGATTTGTACAAATCTAGAGTTTAGGTTAAACAATATTTTAGACTAAAATGATTTCAATTTCTAAGAGGCTCTCCTCCATATGTTTGTCTAAGAGACGCAAGTACAATTCGTTTATTGTACTGTGTACACTGGAGATGGACATAACGATGTGACATTCTAACACAGAAAACTTCTTGAGAAATTAAAACTTGAAGCTAAAGATTTTTTTCAATCAGAAATAAAACACTCTACTCGATGCACTCTCGTTTTGATGTCCATTTTGAGAATTGACATGACTTTTTCTAATGTACAAAGCGACTCCGTCACAGTTAGAACTATTTCGTACTGTTATGACATTTATCTCATGGACAGACAATTCACTCCAGTATTATCTTAGTTCGTTTTCTCATATAAGACGAAGATCTCTGCACATATAAACCGACGACATATTACGAACTGTTACTGTAATTTTTTTTTTTTTTTACTGTCTTGCTGATTTGAGATATCTGGCTGTCTCCATATCAAGGGCTTTATGTGTGTGTCTTCGGTAAGGGGTACATTAACGAAAGTTCAGTTCTCCGTTCCCGTGAAGTTTTTTTGCGACCGTTTTTCGGGAAAACTATTAGTTGGGGAATTAACTCACTTTTCCCACCACTTGTTCCCTAGTACTTAGCCTTCTATGTTCGCTCACTGATAACCAACAGAAAAGTTCGTGTGATTGCCACCAGAGAGCGTGAAGTACGTTGTGTTGTTGGTTTCAAAGTGGAGTTGCGTTATTGTGCGCCTTCCGACCCAGAACATTTTGGTTTTCGGTATACCCGAGTACTAAATGTTTTACCTTCATAAGGGAGGTTAATCTGCCGATTCAGGCCGGCAGATAATTCTCCCCCATTCAAGAAATCGGAACATGACTTTTAGTACTAGGAACTTGGCCAAAAGGTGGACCAAAAGTAATATCCCCTCCCATTGCTATTTTGTACAAAATAGTCTTCTTCATTGAAAGGTGTAATGAAACACACAAACGACCTTTTGTATGTAACCCTTCCCCCTTCCTTGGGAGAACATGTGCGGCCCTGCTCCAATTACCACATATATACTCTTTCTCTATCCACTCTTCCTGCTGATACACTTCTCTTCATATTTCTCTTATTTGTTATTATCATACAAGATACACAAATATCGAAGTTTCAATCGCAAGGTCTTTATCAAGAACACAATATAACTCGACAAGTAAAGAACGACACTCTACCAGTGTTCTAGGAAAGTTACCGAATATGATCATTCCCAATGAGTAAGTGGTAATAGCGACACTAGCCAGAGCGTGGCACGTGTGTTCCAAAGAGAATATTCTATGGGGAGTTGTGCGAAGTTAAACGTCCAAGCGGCGGGCAGAAAAAGCGCTTCAAGAATCACCTAAAAAACTCAAGCACTGCAACATCGATCCTAGCTCCTGGGAGAACACAACACTTGATCACTGCTGGCATCACACGAAATTTGAAAAATAAAGAACACTGCGGGCAATCCACAAGCAAGAGAAGCGGAAGGACAAATCCGAAAATTTTCAGCACTTCTGCATGCACTGCAATAGAGCTTTCCGTGCACGAATCGGACTCATTGGACACCTACGAACTCACAAACCAAATTAGACATTTTTTTTTCCTCATCGCATTTATTGTTTTTCATGCCATGCTCATCTTCGCTTGCGAAGGAGGAGCAACATCATCTTCATCATCACTGTGTTGACACGACCCAAAAGGGGAGTAAAGAGTAGCAACACTGTTTACCTTCCATGTATGTCGTAAGAGGCGACTAAGGAGGTTATGAGGTGGAATTGGCTGTCCTATCCCATATAAGATCAATGTGACCCAGAATTAAGATTGAAATCGGATGAGTCAGGTCGAAAGGCGCAGACATCGCAGCAAATTTATAAACCATGGCACAACACTTTCTGTTCCCCGGAACTAAAAAAAATTGGTAGAGTATCCTATTCAGGATGTAGCCATCAACCCACCATTTTTTTTGATGTATTGATTTTCTAGGCAACATAAATACGTTCAAGAGTTTACCATTGATTTCTGAACGGTCCAGGTGCACAATATTTTCGGGTGGAATTAAAACCCGTACCTTGGCCATCACAGACGCGCTCTGTACCACGTCGTACATCTTGCTAATCTGCAGGAGTTTGAAAACGTACACACATGGAGAAAAATAAGCAGTCGGAGCGTAAGCATCTATAATATGACCTGTTGGTTTAATTAGGAATCATCCTTTTAAAGTGATGCATTTGAGTTTTCTCGTGATTTTTATTGGCTATGGATGCAATGTGACCAATGAAAATTAGAGAAAAAGTTAAATGCGTTACTTTATAAGGACGATTCTCTTATTTCTCTTATTATGAGCCAATAGGTCGAATATTTGTCGATGGTCGTGAATCTAATAATGTTTTTCATAAACATTATGTGATCTAAGTGACCAAGTTCCAACTGATTGTATGTGACTTGGTGAAGTTCACACTGAATTTACTTTTATCGTGTTTTTTGGCGATCTCACACGTAGTCCTTTCATTTATTGGGACACTCCACTGCTCTGGTCTGGCTTTTGCGACCAAATTTATCGGAAACTATATAATATAACAAATTACTAAATAGATGATTGGTATATAGTCACAGGAAGACGGTGAGCATACATTAACGCTTATAAACCACTACTTAGAATTACGATAATATGTACACACTGCAGAAATAAAAATTGAAACCTAACTGGCGAAGCTAGGAACAGGATAATGAAGTGTTGCTAATCACTGGAAATACACATAATAACACAGACATCAACGTTTCGACAAAAAGGCCTTTATCACGAATACATTCACAACAAAAAACGACGAGCAAGAGCTGCACTACTTGACGAACACATGGTAGAGCTAAATATAGATATAACCCGGAAGAGTTTTAACTAGAAGGTCAGAGGTTAAACAACACAAACAGAAATGAGACAAAACATACCAAAAATTGTGGAAACAAGACAGAGAAATGAGGGGAACAACTTGATATCATATATGTAATTGATGGGCATTGATACCAAAGGGTTCAATCGTGCCAAATTTATATATATATATATATATATATATTTATATAATATATATATATATATATATATATATATATATATATATATATATATATATATATATATATATAGCGGTTCTCAAGTGCATGTGGGTTCGGTTATCTGAGAAGTACGACTTAATGGCCGTTACCTGAATGCTGTACAGAATTAGAATCTATTTGCTAGATTCCACCCACGTGCGTTATGGTGCAAGGCGTGCATATCCATCGTGATCGCGCAGCGTAAGGAAGCAATCGATGTAAATCGTCTAATCTGACAATATGTGGTCCTTTTAACTTCCCCTTCAATAGTTGGATTGTGTGATGCCCGTATATTGCATAAGGTGTCTTCAACATATAACTTTCGCAAGAGGGAGAAATTTATAAAGCTCTTCACTTCCTTTTAGATGATCTATTTAGAGAGATCGATATATTTTTCTCCCTAATGTTTAAGATGTTCTAGCTGAAACCGGGACACATACTGTAGTAATTACCAACACGCAAAACCGGGACAAACTAGTGTTGCTTCGCCACTTTGTATGTTTCACATCTAGGCGTAGATGATTGTTGGTATGCCTGGATGCCAGAAGCCGCTGACTAAATGCTCGATCATCACCATTACGCATCTCCACACTTCTCTATTTCCAGTAATATGTATTAGGATCATTGTTGATTCCCTGCAATTTCTATAATTTAAAGCCACATCAATTTTTGGCAGAGGCAGAGTAGTAAATACATACATCATACCAAAAATGATATAGGTAACAACAATTTTTGACTCCCCATAAGACACTGTTACAGAAATTTACAAAAAGATAAGAAGTTTCATTTTTGCTCACACCATACAAAGCAAAGAACATAAAACACTCATACAAAACAAACAACTCGAAGGCATTGCATTACAAGACATTCTCACAAAAATCAGAGCTATTAGAATCAACCATGTAGGCCATGTCATTAAACAACGACATACCGTGGTCCATTATTACATGGGAACAAGGCTGACAAGACTTGCAAAATTTAACAACAAAATTCCTCACCACGACGGTAAAACACCATTTTATAAAACATGCCTTAATAAAGCCATCCAAGGGCAGAAACATCTCGTTCATAAGAAAACAAACATCTACAAACATCTAGTCAAGCTCCAGGCACCCCATTTACATCTCAGAATTTAAAAAAGGTACACCTATTTCATGACAGACTATACGGAGACTTTAAGCAACCTTCACATTCCAGGTGCCACTCCAAAAGCTAGAGAAATAGCCTTTAGGCTATTATTCAACATGACACCCATTATAGGAAAACAAGCACGCAGACTAGAGCAGACGCCAAAATGTAAACTTTGCAGAAGACCACATCTTTTACGCATGCAGTACAATCACTCCTACCAGAAACAAATTAAGAGACATAATAAAAACATACATACACAACACGGACATTTATAAAGCTATCATGTTGAACGTACTGCCTCAGACAACAGAGGTACACAACAAAAAGATTATCTTGTTATCCCAAAACAGATACCTGATATCTTTGCAGACGATCAAGTACTAATAGCGACATCAGAAGAATAATTGCAAGAACATATGAACAGACTCCACACAACAAGTCAAAAATTCAACATGAAGATTAATATTGTAAAGACCGAAATAATGGCAATAGCAAAGAAAGAAAGGAATATCACTATCTCCATGATGATAAACACCTTAAACAGGAAATGGAGTTCACTTACTTAGGAAGCATTATATCGAGTGAAGGGAAAAACAGTAAAGAGATACAAAATAGATGCAACAAAACATACCAGATCCTAGGACAGATGACACGCATTTTCAAGAACAAAAATGTAAACACAGACACTAAAGTTGTACTATTCAAGACTATCATTAGACTATAATTATCCAATCACTGTGCTACCAGTGCCAAACCTGGACAATGACAGCACAAGGCAAAATAAAAATAGTGACAACAGAAATGACATGTCTACGAAGAATACTCGGAGTGTCATTAAAAGATAGAATTAGAAACGATAACATCAGACAGATAACCAAAACAATACCAGTATTGGAACACATCAAAAGACAACAGATCAAGTGGTTTTCACACGCTTCCAGACTACCGACATATAGCATGCCACAAATAGCCATGACACATAGACATAACGGTTATAAAGCCAGAGGCAGACCATGTAAAAGATGGATCAAAGAAGCCACAGGAACAAGCTTACAAACAGCGCACAAGAAGGCGATCTCCAGAGAACTCTTCCACCCCTGACGCCGCAAGGCAAACAAGGGACACAGCGTATAGATAGATATCTGATCTGGTCTTATTGTACACGGGCAGTGTTTCACAATACAATATTCTAACCACATACAGTTTTACACATATTCAATCAGATGACACAGCACATAACATGAACATGTACAGAAATACACAAATCATTACGTTTTTCATCAATTGTTCTGTCATCTATGTATAACTAATTTCACAAAATTGTAAAGTCCCAAAATTCCACATTTCAACTCACGGGCAAATTTCATCACCTTACATATGTCTATTGTCGTTGTTTTGATACATTTTCCACATAAATTGTGTATATAAAATGATTTTACTAAAGATTTCCGCGAGGAAAAACAATATAAGGCCAAATGTTTCAAATGACTATTTTTTCAACCATACTTTGTAGATTTTTATTATCTTCAATGATTGAAACTTTTGTTACTGAACTAATACATATCACGACTTTTTGTTGACGTTACTCGCTACTGGGAAAGTAAGATAGTGTCATAATTGTTTCATCTTCTACCAAAACAAGTCCCACCCTATTTGACAGTGTTTCACAACAATTTCCCAACTACACACACATTCAACCAGATGACAGAACAAAATATCAACATGTATGGACATATGTAAACAAAAACAGAACAAAATATTAACATGTATGGATATATATAAACAAAAACAGAACTAACTCAGATCGAAAGACTGGATAGAGTCCAGAATACAGCAATGCGTATCATTCTGGGATGAACAAGAGACACATCGACAAGAGCTATGCGATACCTACTTGACTGCCCAACAGCTGAGCATAGATTACAGTATTGCCGTGCACGGGCGTACCTTCAAATTCATGCAGATAAGGAACACCCGTTGCATTCCGAAATACAGAAAGTTAAAGGCAGCAGACTCAAGAGAGGAAGGTCGTGGATGGGACGTGCTGAGGATGTAATACAAAGCGTGTGCAGATTACAGGATGTGGCAGCAGGTGCGGAATGGATAGGTCTACCCACAGATTTCGAAACTTCTTTGAGAGTAGTAATATCACTTAGAAGGGAATGCAAAGAATGGTGTCCCACAGCTGTGGAGAAAGAAGTGCAGGCTTTAATCAGTGAGAATACCAAAGAGGGGGATGTGATTATATACACCGATGAATCTGTAATTAGGCATGTTCGCAGTGCTTGGGCCTTTACAGCTCAGTGCGCAGGTAAAACGATCAAGGAGGAAAGTGGTGCCTTTGCGGTCACTACGAGTAGTATGACCATGGAAACTATGGCGGTGACCAAGGCATTTGAGTGGCTACGCACACAGAAGGTAACGCAGGTCTGCATCTTGAGTGACTCTATGAGTATGATTAAGAAGGTACAAGTGGGTCTCGTTCGCGAACAGTGGATTGAGGCCTTGAGAAATGCGAGCTTGAATGTGGTTACATTTATTTTCGTGCCGGGACATGTGGGCGTTCGAGGCAATGAAAGAGCGGATCAACTGGCATCGTGCGCGATTGTGGCACAGGGCGATGGGGCAATGGATCGCACTGACGTTTTGAACTTAAGAGATATAACACACGAGAGTGAGACTAATGTGGATGGTGATTCCTTTTCAATGGCTAGGATTAAAGATCAGGGATTGAAATGTGGTGTTGCTAGAGGTGAACATTTTGGAGGGCGCAGAAGAATGATGGTCAACCAGCATAGGACCGGTACTGTCAGCAGAAGTGTGATGGCGGATACACCCAAGAAGAGATCGGAGCAACTATGGATGTGTCCAGTTTGCAGTGATGATGATCCGACGACTAACTAACTAACTAAAAACAGAACAAAAAATAAACATGTATGGATATATGTAAACAAAAACAGAACAAAATATCAACATGTATGGATATATGTAAACAAAAACAGAACAAAATATCAACATGTATGGATATATGTAAACAAAAACAGAACAAAATATCAACATGTATGGATATATGTAAACAAAAACAGAACAAAATATCAACATGTATGGATATATGTAAACAAAAACAGAACAAAATATGAACATGCATGGATATATGTAAACAAAAACAGAACAAATTATCCACATGTATGGATATATGTAAACAAAAACAGAACAAAATATGAACATGTATGGATATATGTAAACAAAAACATAACAAAATATCAACATGCATGGATATATGTAAACAAAAACAGAACAAAACATCAGCATGTATGGATATATGTAAACAATCACACTTTTGGTTTTGTTTTTAATTAATTAATTTTGTTGTCATCCATGTAGAACTCATTTCACTAAATTGTAAAGTCCCACCATTTCATATTTCAACTCGGGGGCAAAGTTTTTATCACATGACATATGTCTATTGTTGTTATTTGTATATTGTATACTGTAAAAGTTGCAAATATCTTGTATATACATATATATGTATAGGTGTATATATAATGTTATTGAAAAAAGGGGAAAAACAAAAAACAAAACAAACAAAAACGCATGGAAGCCAGCTCCCACTATGTCTCTCTCTCTCTCTGTGTTGTGTGTGTGTGTGGGGGGGGGGTATGTAAGGCCTATGTATATGTACAATGTATGCATAGTGTATATATATGTGTGTGTGTATGTGCATTTTTGCTTGCAAAGTATGAGTACGAGGACAAAAAATTCAAAAATCTTTACCTATTACACTCCCATCACAAACTTTCATGAATGTTGTCAATCCATCTCATAACAAAATGCACACTGCACATTTGAAATGTATATTGGTTTTGTAAATGTTTCTTTGTTGCAAATAAAGATTGAAAACACATTTAAAAAAAATTTTTTTTACTAAAGATTTCCATGGATCAAGATATAAAAAAAATAAATTATGTCTGTTCAAAGCTATTCCGTGCAGTTCTTGAATAGTATGAATATTAGTTAGTCATTGGATCACGCCATTGCACCTAGGACAAGTCCATAGGTGATCAGATATTTCCTTGAGTGTATCCACCATTACACGTTGACTGACAGTCCCAGTACGTCGTTGATTGACCATCATTCTTTCTTGCACAGGAAACCGCTCCTTTCTAGCGACACCACATTTCAAACCAAGCTCCCTTATTCTAGTCATGGAACAAAAGTCATCGTCACTTGTACAGTCATTTGTTCATGCATTTTCCCGTAGGGCCTTTAAAAATGTCTGCCTGAGCCATTGCTCCACCAACAGTCGTAGTAGCAGCGTGGGCGGCCAACCTATTTGCTCTTTCGTTACCCCGGACTCCCGCATGTCCCGGTACAAAACTAAAAGTCAATCTACGCATTATTGAATAATGGGAATTATTCAAGAATTAGTATGAATAGTGTTTGTTTTAATTTCTCTAAGTATTGTTCTTCTGAGTGTTTCCTTTGGTCTAACCCAGGCTCTTCTGCCTGTTGGAATCCATGCAAGAGATTGGTGTTGAATTCTGTTATTGTCTGAGCGTATGACATCGTCGATGTAGGACCAGCGGTGTTTTCTAATAACATCTGTGATGTAGTGTTGATGCGTCTCTTTTCTGATTGTTTCGTTTGATTTGAATTGGCTCCAATGTGTGTTGGTTATCCTACAAAAGCATTTGTTTTCGAAGTTCAAGTTTCTTTTCTGAAGATAAAGAACTTTTCCAGCTCTCACATCCATATGACAGCACTGGAATGATGCAGGAATTAAATAAGCGCACTTACGTGAATGTGCTGATTGACTTGGACCTCCAGTTATTAGACAATCTATTAAAGGCACTCGATGCTAATGCAGTGCGAGTTATAATTTATGCCATGCCATCATGTGTTAATTTGCTTCCTAGATAGGAAAATTTGTGTACCTTTTCAAGATGTTGTCCCTGTAAATTAATTGCGTTAGGTGAACCGGTCAAGTCCATAATTTTGGATGGGTTGATTTGAAGACCTAACTGTCCTGTGATGGATTTTAATCTATCACATGAATTTTAATATTCTATAGAACCGATTATTTGCTGCCTCTACTTTCCTACTTTCCTGTTTGTTCATTGTCCAAACACATCCATATGGTAGCATAAGAGTTATTTAGCACTGCAGAGCACTCTTCCTCACCTCTAATGACAGGGTCATATTACACAAAATATTTTCCTGAATGCTGTTTTTGCTTGCCCTAATCTACTTCTTATTTCTGTTGAACTTCCATCTGATGTTATTGTTGTAACTAAATACTTGCATGGTGGACTTGTTTTAATAGTATATTACTCACTTTGATCTTGCAAGCTTGATCTGGTATTTTGTTTCTGTGAAATAACACTTACTTCTGTCTTCTTGATATTTAAGACGAGAATATCTTTCTCTTTACTTTCTGCTACTACTACATTAATCAATTCTTGAAGATCTTTCCCACTTTTATTTCAATCAGAACAGTGTCATCCACAAATCTTAAATTATTTATTTTATGTTCTCCAATTTATATTCCTTGGATATCAACTATTTCATGCATTATTATTTCACTGTATACAGAGAACACGTCTGATGAAAGTACACATTCCTGTCCAACACCTTGTTTTATTTGTCGAAAGGAGCCAAACTGATTTCTTACTCTTATTGCTTTTGTTTGTTGTCAGGACATGTTCTTGTTTATTCTTAAATTTTTACTGTTGATGTTCAAGTTCTCTAGCATGCGATAACAAAATGTTAGATGTGATGATGAAATAATCATTTAGCCATGATAGGTAGCCTATGGCACATCTGGAATTTCCCCGTTATCTGGGAGTTTGAAACAAAATGGCAAAGAAGGTGCAATCTCTGCTGTCATGCATCTCTTCATCCATTGGGATTATTTGATAGAAGACAAAAGTATCAAATAAGACAAAATGTGTGAATGAATTTTTCACAGGGAACAGGTTGTCAGTTTATCTCCTAACTTTCCTTGGTCACATTTTAAAATATTCCTGGAAAGAAAACATTTGCTCTATTCTTTGCACCCTTAACAGGCCCTGATTGACCCACGGGTAATATATATATACAGAGGAATCCCGTTATAACAACTTAGTCTGGACCGACAAAATATGTATGCAATAACAGAAATTCATTATACACAGTACAAACAATATAGAATAAATATACAGTACCATAATTGGGGATTTAAACAGTTCTGTTATAAAGGGAAATTTGCTACAAAAGAATGTGCTATAGAGGGATACCACTATAAAACATATATATATATGACCTGTCATAGGAGCAAACTAAGGTGATGTTGGGGTGAGTTTGCGATCGCAGCTCTTGACTCAAACTGAATAAAAAGCCATGTTGAAGTCGCATGTCTTAGACCAGAAAAGCACAGATATTGCAGCCAAACTGTAAACCATGACACAAAACATACTGTTCTCTGGACTATGTTCTGCTGATCAGCAGGAGTTTGAGAACAAATTCCAAAGTAATCTTAAATGAAATTAACTATTAACAAGGACAGAGACATAATCAAACATGTCAAAGCTACTCAACACAAATCTAAAGATATACAAGATAATAAATACAATGTACTGGGTATTTATAATCAGAATCATGTTATCTTCACATAATGGCATATTGTTGGGAGGATAATATCACAGTGTTATTGTACAGGTTTATATTTAAAAAAAAAAAATAAACAATTACTGGGCATGTGCATTATTTTCTTGTAAATTTACACAGATTGCAAAATTTGCAGAATATAGATGTGTTGGGCCATTGGTGCAAATAAAATGGTGAAACAATGCATTTCCATTCTCTGGAATACAACCTGTTGGAAATCTAGTAGGACCATTGTCCTGTTAAAGAGAGAACCAGCGGGAGTTTGAGAATGAACACTGAAGAAGATTGCAAACTTTACATTTTGAAATTGAAAGAATAATCCTGAAGAAATTACAAGGTATATCACCATGCTGAAGTCTGATGTTTCTGGCTAAAGTTGCAGATATCGAACAAAGCTGTAAATCATGACCAGTATACTGTTCAACAGACTACACCTGCTAATTTCCTGAAGTTTGAGAACTAGACTACATCCTGCTAATTTCCTGAAGTTTGAGAACTAAACTATATCCTGCTAATTTCCTGGAGTTTGAGAACTAGACTACATCCTGCTAATTTCCTGGAGTTTGAGAACTAGACTACATCCAGCTAATTTCCTGAAGTTTGAGAACTAGACTACATCCTGCTAATTTCCTGAAGTTTGAGAACTAGACTACATCCTGCTAATTTCTTGGAGTTTGAGAACTAGACTACATCCTGCTAATTTCTTGGAGTTTGAGAACTAGACTACATCCTGCTAATTTCTTGGAGTTTGAGAACTAGACTACATCCTGCTAATTTCTTGGAGTTTGAGAACTAGACTACATCCTGCTAATTTCTTGGAGTTTGAGAACTAGACTACATCCAGCTAATTTCCTGAAGTTTGAGAACTAGACCACATCCTGCTAATTTCTTGGAGTTTGAAAACGCAGAAGTAGATGAGGTATTACATCAAGCTTGTGTTGTTGGGACCTGAAAGGGGATCACAGTATACCGACATTGATATCTGCCATGAATGTCATAAGAGGCAACAAAGAAGGATTAGGGTCAAATTAAGGATTAGATTACCGTCTCATCTCATAGAGGGCCAAAGTGACCCATAAGCAATACTGAAGATGGAAGTGTCAAGCCCAAAGACGTAGACCTTGACAAAATGCATTTTGTTCTCTTGACTCAAAAAGATGCATAACAGATGTAGAGGATTGACTTCAGCAGAAAAATGTCACAATCTCTTGAGATTTCCACTTACAATAAGGTTTTACAGTTTAATATTACAATGTAGGAAAACCTTCACTATAATAGTAGATGATGTGGATTTGTCAATCTGCAAGGGAAGTAGCTCAGTAATTGTTTTTTAATTAAAGACCAGCATAAATTCACAATAATGAATTGTTTTCAGAATACAGCTTATAGAAGTTTTCAGAAAACAGCGGAGTACCTTGTGGTATATTAGGCATATTGGTTGTTTATCTAATTGTGATTTTATGGTCTGGGACCTGTACTAATCAGCCCCAGCAACATGTGTCATATCCTTGATTCAGTCACAACCATTATTATTAGGTCTGGTCGTGACCTTCTTTATAACAAGCCGGAGTACTAACCATTTTATTTTACTTCATATGGCCACTCTAACTATTGCTGTGCTTTTAATTGGCTGGTGAAACAAAGTATTAACAAATGACCAATGAAAAGCATGGCATTAGTCAGAGTGGCGCTTAACACAGTGACGCTGAATACAGGTTTGCTATATCTGAAGTCAAGTCTGGTGTTCATAATAAAAGCAAAATTTCTGGAAGCAATGAAAAATGATTGCTGAGGATGACAACAAAGAGAACCAAACCAGTGTTTATGCACATGATGATGTTCCTCCTTCACAAGCGAAGATGAGCATGACATGAAAAAAAAAAATGCAACTGAAAAAAATAATAATAATAACAATAAACTGGCAATTGTCTAATTTAAAAAAAATTAATAATAACAATAAACTGGCAATTGTCTAATTTAGCTAGTGAGTTCTTGATGCACATAGATTATTGGTGATGTGTAAGATTCAGAAACTGATATTCACAGAAACAGATATATTCATTGTAACTGAATGTAAGAAATCATGAAGGAAGTGACTATGCATAAGCGTAGACAGTGGATCAACCCCAAGCAGCTGATTTCTATTAAAATGTTAACATGGGAGCTACTGTACAAGATCTGTTTACACATTCAACTAGAGTTTACATAACTAAAAGTGACAGTGCCCTATTTGGGCTCTAAATGTATTGATTTTAAAAAAGGTGTCCAAAAAGTGTAGAGGATTGCCTGTACTCTGCCCCTATTAACGAAGTGGTATGTTTGATGTGGGATCAAACCTGAAACTCTTAAACACAAGACAAACAAAGGGATCAAATCTTCAACCTCTTAAACACAAAAAAACTTCAACTAATAAATAAGGAAAAATCCATGTTGGTATTGCTTCTATTCACTCTTGTTGTTATGTTTTCTTAATATATTCATGAGAATTGTTTTTAGAGAATCATGTGACTTTTAGTAATCACGTGATCCTCTTCTATAATATTAGTATTTATCCATCGTTAGGTAACCTTTTCACTTATTTTGCATTACTCTATGATATTAGTGATCTTCACAATTGATGGTACCTGGTTTCTGTAGCTGATATAAATAATGAAACTGTTAGAGAGGATATCTGACAAGGTGGAGAGTGCCATAGTAACAGGAAGCAATAACTATGATAATATAATATTGTTAGTAGTAACTAATACAGTGGAGTTCCTTTATAGCGCATTCTTTTATAACAAATTCTCCTATATATCAACATTTGTCAACATCCCTACTTATATTTATTCTACATTGTTTGTACTGTATATAGCTAATTTCTGTTAATACATACATATTTTGTCGGTCCTGACCAAGTTGTTATAACGGGATTCCACTGTATAACTAACAAATAATAAAACTAATGTGAAAGAGAAATTTAAAAAAAAAGGAACAAGAACTTTTACAACCATACTGTAGAAAAACTCCAATCTTTCTCTTTTGTTATTTCTCTTTTACATTAGTTCTACTATTTGTTAGTTATACCGTATTAGTTTCTTGTCTTCTCTTGTCCTAGCCACTAGGACAGTGGGAAGTCTCTGTCTTCTATCTTTAGCCAATCGTGTTGTGTTTATTGTTGTGGTGCCATGTTGTTTTAGTAGATCTCTGACATTATGAATCCATATACCTTTTGGTCTCCATTTGCTTTCTAATCAGAAATTCTTTTGTTGTATGCTATAAATAGTAGGCAATCAGGTTCCATTCTAATACGGTGGTGGAATCATTTAATTTATTGCCTCTCTATGCATTTGATGCATGGAATAGTTCCTATAAAGTTTTTGATGTCTTCCTTTCTTATTCTGTCTGTTCTATTGTCACCACCAATCTTACCTAGGCATCTCATTTCACAGGTTGCAATCTATCTCTTCTGTGATTTGGACAGTGACCATGCATTGGTAACATAAAGTTTATTTAAATATACTATTTATCAACATTTGCTTAGTCGTCAGATTTATGTATGGGTGTTTCGAGTACTGATATTAGTTGTTATGACCAAGAATTGGCTTTGTGGCATCATATATTAATTTCTTTATCTAGTTTATTTTCTTCAGTGAACATGCTTCCCATGTATCAGTATTTGAATTCGTGCACTTGTTTGATATTTTTCTCTCATTCATCTGGATGTTATCTGGATCAGGTGATATGCTGATTTTCATTGTGTCTGTCTTTGATGTGTCAATTTTTATGTTGTATATTTTACAAGCTGAATTTAGTGCCTTTACATGACTCTGTAGTTGTGTTTCATCCTCATACATTCAACTTTGGTCATCTTCAAATAGCAATTCATTTATTGAGTTGTGTTCGGATGTGTGTTCGTTAATGTGAGTGACATCATCGACTTCCTCCATCTCTACACTGACCTCAGTGGTGATTCTGCCCATATATATATTGAATAGCAGCAGTGATTACACACACTTCTATATTTATCCTGAAAGTATTGTTCAACCAGCCTTTCATTAATTCTTACTGCTCCGCTACAATTTCAAAACAAGGCTCTGATGCTGTTTAACAGTTGTCCCTGTCAACTCTGTTGAAAGCTTTTTCTTCGTCCATGAATGTTATGTTCAATTGATTATTATATTTGATTGTTATCTCACTCAGCTGTCTCACTGTGAATCAGTGCATCACATTCGTTCTCTAAAGTCTAACTGGTTTCTACTCAATATTGGATTGATTCTTTCTGATTCTTCTTTCAATTATCTTTACATTAATTAGTTACCAGTAACAATTTTACATTATCATAGTTGTCATTTCTTTAGCTGAACTATTAATATAAATTCTCAGAAAATGTAATCGTATTTTTGTGTTAGAGAACTGCATTTTTTAGGGTCTATGATGCAATATATTAGCTCAGTGGTAGAGTGGTTAGTCTCACAAACACAGCTCAGTCAAACTTGCTATGGTTTGAAAGTTGATCGACTACATTGTACTGGTGATCAATATTCCATCTAACATGCGTGCAGCCGTGCACACCATTAGAATGTATTGTTCATGAAATTTACCATCTATGTACAAAAAGTATGAGCAAAAAACTTTTATGTTAGGTAGTAGAAATTTTCACATGGAAATATTCACGGCTCAGACATCTTCAGATTTGCTCACATGAGAAGAAAATTAAAGAGAATGTTGGCTGGCAATTACAATTGGATGTCTTAGTGGCACCTACATTTCAACAATAGTTCAACAGCTATGTCCTAGACAGAATGAATGCTTCATTTATTAGTGTATTATAGTGTAATGGTTTTATCCTGAACTTTTACAGCAAATATTTTTCAGAGTACAGGAACAAATATAGAATAGCATATCTCATTTTTAATTCCTCAGTTCTTTGAATTCTTCACTTGTTTATGAACTAGAATATACTTACCGTCAAAGTCAGATGTGCTGGGCTATAGGCATAAATAAAACTGTCACACAATGCATCTCTGGTATCTGGATTACATCCTGCTGGAAATTCAGTAGGACCATTGTCCTCTTTGAGAGAAACCCAGCAGGAATATAACATTGTTGTTCTTTTAAAAAAAAAAGGAAACTTGTTTAATAAATGTTCAGAACATGAGCAAGTATATCCAGAAAGAAAAAGAGGAAAATATTGATACTTCATCACTGTACTTTAGCTATTCTGCCAGATCCTTCAAGTCTTCTAGTGTTACTTTATGTGATGGACCTGCGATTTATAATTATAGAAAAGTTAAAACTATTTAAGAACATGTCGTGTTAAGATATCAACATTAATAAATATGCAAACAATTCTTTTTATTCAATTTCAACTTCCACATTTGTCCTCTGACTGTGGCATATTGGACCGACCAGTACTGATCATGACCTGACTTGTGATCACAGGGCATGCGTACTGCACAGGCTGTAAGTTGATATTTTATGTGAATCAGTTATATCAATGTTAAATGGAGAAATCTGATATGGTTCAGACATGTCACTCAATTTCCTGTTTAAAACAATCTTGCAGGGAAGAAGTGATGGAGTACAGAGAAATATCAAGCAATGGATTCTACACATTCATCCATACAGCGGAGGACAGAAGAAAACGGAAATCTCTGTGTTGAAGTATTGGCCACAGCACCCCTGTGCCCCTAATGGTTCTTGGATATATTACTATTGATACATCTTTTAGCTCCCTTCTGAGCTTCAACAAAGCTCCTCTATCTTGCCCTATCATTAACTATTACTGCCAGCTCTTACCATGTTCTGTCAAGTATTTGGATTTAATTCTCTCATCCGGTATTTCTTGTTCTTCTTTTCCTCTTGGTTTCAGAACAATTCCTGTCTTTCTATAAAACACTGACACACACAAGTAAATAACACCTCCAAATCATATCTGCATCCATCTATCTCTATTGTCTTCAAATTTGAAAACAATAACTCAATAAATAAAAATGTTACGTCAAAAAAGCAAATACATGCAGAAAAACCAGAAGTCATAAAAAATGGCATGGTGTCAGAGGAAATATGCACTATTTTTAGCTGCTACAGGTTAACTCTTTGCATGAATGCCCTATTGGTGGTCTTGTCATAGCATTTCAAACCTTCTAATATAAACAGACGGATATATTACATTATGCAAATGTTTCGAAATGATGTATGAACTAGACATGTTTCTGCAATACAACAACCCCACCATAGCTGTAGTTCATCGCATGGTGATAACAAGAGACAGGGCAGAGATCATTAGAACAGTCATGGATGGGTGCACTACTAAATGATGAACAGAAGGTCAAAGAGACAATGTACATGTTGAGAGCTTATACACCCTTATATGGGTAACAGGAATGGTGACCACTTATGGGAATGCTCCCAGTGTCGTGATGCTTGTCCCTTATCAAGAATCAGAATTCCACAGTGATGACGCTGACAAAGGTAACAGTGAACAGTAGGCCCTTAATAGAGTCATCACATTTTTTCATAAAAAGTTTGTTCACTATGTTGGGCGTATCTGCAACTGGTGTGATACTGTCAAGTGCTGGTACCACAGTTGCAAAAATCTTTTATTTCAGCCTTGTATTTGTGATATAGGAAATGACATAGTCTATTGGGACTATATTGTATTTGTTGCATAGGTGATGACGCAGACTGTTGTGCCTTGTTTGTTGATACTCATGAATTCAAATAAGATCAACAAAACTGTACAAAATTTTGTAACAATTGTTTCTTCAATCGGTCAAGTACCTCTCCATCATAAGAGCATTGGTCATGAATGAATTGTCTTGTCTATCCTGTCCGTAGATTTCCACTTTCATGTAATGCCAATATTACTGAGAACATCAATTCTCTTCTCCATGTTGTTCCAGGTCTTCCATCTTCTTTCCTTGTGGATTCCACAGAAAAGTCTATTGCAACTCTGAAGTTGGATCCATCAGATCATTATCACAAATAAAATGGCAGCACAACACATATCCATTACCTGGACTAATATAATAATAATAATACACATAACAAACCTGTTTCGTAGAAGGTGTCACACTGGAAACATGAAAAGCCCTTCAAATACTCCTACAGCCATCCGAAAGAGTGTAGAAAAATCATGCTCAGACTATTCTTTAATGTTGTCAACCCAGGATTTTCTTTGATCGCTTTTCTTCGTCACCCTCAACTGTTCCTTGCAAAATAGCTTTAACAGCGAGTCTTTCTACATACATGTCCAAACCAAATAAGTATACAGCATTTCACCACCACCAAAAGCAGTTCTTAATATTTGTTTATTGTAGTCACTGGACTACATCCTGTAGGAAATCTAGGAGGACCATTGTCCTGCTTCAAAAGGGATCCAGCGGAAGTTTGGAGAGATGAGCACACAAAACAGTCTGTCTTGCAATAGTTTTCTATCTTCCTCAGAGTGTAGTCAATTCATCTCGATTTCCTACATATAATTTGTAGGTAAATATGATTCTGCTGTTTCCATCTAAACATCTTTGTTTCTGATCTAGTCTTGTCATTTAATATTTAAAATCTTTCTCAAGAAGTTATTAACAAATATTGGTAACTTATGTTGGGTTTGTCTTTGTCATGACCTATGTCTTCATTTCATGCAGCAGATCAGTCTTTATAGTTGTATTGAAGAAATATTTGATGGCTAGTTTTACACTTGTATTGAAGAAATATTTGATGGCTAGTTTTACACTTGTATTGAAGAAATATTTGATGGCTAGTTTTACACTTGTATTGAAGAAATATTTGATGGCTAGTTTTACACTTGTATTGAAGAAATATTTGATGGCTAGTTTTACACTTGTATTGAAGAAATATTTGATGGCTAGTTTTACACTTGTATTGAAGAAATATTTGATGGCTAGTTTTACACTTGTATTGAAGAAATATTTGATGGCTAGTTTTACACTTGTATTGAAGAAATATTTGATGGTTAGTTTTACACTTGTATTGAAGAAATATTTGATGGCTAGTTTTACACTTGTATTGAAGAAATATTTGATGGCTAGTTTTACACTTATATTGAAGAAATATTTGATGGCTAGTTTTACACTTGTATTGAAGAAATGTTTGATGGCTAGTTTTTATACTTGTTCCTTAATATATTATTTTTGTGAGTAAAAATATTCATAAAATACCTTTGCTGATTCTTATCCGCTGTAAAGCTTGTGTCATCTTGTCCACTGAAACATTAAATGTTTCCATTGCGGCCTTTACTGAAGGACTATTCAAATCTTCATCTGCAAATTAAACAACACATACAGCCATGGTCAAAATGTCCAGTCATTGTTAGAGCTCACTAAAATGTTATGTATAAGATCTCCCCTAGCGTAATGGCTAAGCCATTTACTTTGTGCTCAGGAGGCTGCAGGTTCAAATCATGCTTTTTCCAAAGTGGATTTTTTGGGAAATCCTCAGGGATTATTGTTTGAAGCGACAGGTCTATATGTGGTACTATCTGTGGGCAGTATAAGTATTGGGGGGGTTTTGCTGAAAAGGGTGGGGTAAATCAAGAACATAAAGTCAATCCTCTACAAAATGGTATGTATATTTACCCCATATCAAAATATTTTCCCTCAATGTAAGTTTGTTTAGATCAACAGAAATTATGAGAAATAGGCTTCTTATATTCTTTGTGCATTGCCAAAGATGGATGTATCAGGCCAATTGCAGCACAATGTATTTCCATTTGCTGGACTAAATCCTGCTAGAAATCTAGTAGGACCATTGTCCTGCTACAAGAGAGATTCAGCAGAAGTTTGTGAATGAACGCTGAAGAAGAAGAAATATACTCTGTGCTATGCAAAGGTTTCTCTGGAGATTGATTTCATCCCCAGAAGACTCCCAGTAATATACAATGCATTGAGAAAAAAACCTCCTATTCAGAGGGGTAAAACAGAACTGTATAGTGGATGAGTTGTTATTAGGTTTCCATTAGAGGAAAACCTCAAAATATATATATATTTTATAACATACATATACATATGTATGTCTTCTAGTAATTAAGCTTTTAAATGGTGGCTGATCTGATGGGGCCACTAGTAAGACATTTAGATATTCTGCATCATGTGACCCAAAAAAAAATAAAAAATCCCTTGATACTGTTGAGACATATTAGGAATACAGCATCATGCCTTATTTTTTTCATGTTATAGATAAAATTATCAACATCACACATACCACTAATATTTAATTTCCAAGATTTCATATGCACCTATTTCTTGAGGTTGGTTTGACTTACTACGCATTTGTGGTAGATAGCTATTCCTATTGACCTTGAAATCAAACCTGGGCTACCCGACTAGGAAGTCAGTGCACTAACCACAGAGCTACCTGGCTAGGAAGTCAGTGTACTAACCACAGAGTTACCTGGCTAGGAAGAAAGTATACTAACCATAGAGTTACCTGGCTAGGAATTAAGTATACTAACCATAAAGTTACCCAGCTAGGAAGTAAGTATATTAACCATAGAGTTACCTGGCTAGGAATTAAGTATACTAACCATAAAGTTACCCAGCTAGGAAGTAAGTATATTAACCATAGAGTTACCTGGCTAGGAAGTAAGTATACTAACCACAGAGTTACCCGGCTAGGAAACCAGTGTACTAATTACCAAGTTCAATTTGCTTCAAATCTACAATGTTACTACAATTTTGAGATTTATTGTAGAAAACAGATTCTAAATAAAACACATATAAATACTTCAAGCGTGTGATTTTAATTGAATACAGAGCACACAATGTAATTGCTATATCATCATTATCAAACCCATAACCCTTCAGGGTCGTAGGAGTAACACTCTGGATAAATCAACACAAAAATTTTGCCATGCCTCTCTGTTATCAGTGTTGGCTGGTTGCTGATCCAATAGTCCACAGGCTCATGCCCTTTGACAAAATGCCATTATATTGCTGGGAAGTCTGTGGATTTTCGGTCTACCCAGAGCCAGAGAATAACTATCACACCACCAGGAAGGTAGGTTTCAACCACTTCAGTCAAGATAGGGTTCACTGTGCTCATTTCCCACCACCAATTGACTACTGGTTATGCCAAACTTCTCTATTGCTCCAGGCATGCAACCAAATATTCAAGTCAAAAGGATTATCACGTCCTGAGTCACTGTGCCTCTATGATGGGCTTCAGTCATAGGAGAAAAACAGTGCTGTCCGTTTCCTCCTCCCCAATGCTGCGCAGTACATCTCTGACTCCCTCCCAACCACAGAGGGTGCATACATATATACAAATATTAAAACACATTGCAACAACAAAACAAAAGCTTCATGTACCAAGTCGCAGCAACTATTAGGTAGGGTTGCCAATTTCTTTCCTCGCTGTGCTTATCTTCCCTAACCATTCTGTGCGCCCAATTCCCTCAAATTATCAATCTTTTGTTTTCTTTGTGGTACAACACTGTGGTCCCGGAGAAGTGAATATGGGCCAAATTGTGATCCATTGGTCTAAATTAAATTAGACAGTTTTTACATTTCTCAGTATTATAGTGTTCTGTTGAAATGATACAAGACAGGCGATTTAACCTTTAGCATGGTTTGTATCTTCTGCCGCGGAATTGGTTTTTGAAAATGTTACGCAATCATCGGTGGCTGTTTTAAAATCATGATAACATTTCGTTGTTACAGATATTTAAATACGATTTGCACATATAAATAAAGAATTAAATTCTGCATATATTGGTGTAAGTTTTGTTTGTGTGTGTGTGTGTGTGTGTGTGATACAAGATGTGTAAGAAAGTGATAAAGTCAAATTTAGACCTAGCTTATTTTTGATCGATCGTAAGCTGTGAAATCTGTTGACTATTATATATTTTACATAATGGAAACGTAGAATAATTTTATAATCCCATATGAAGAACGTACTTGTTCTTCGTCCAATCAACAATTACAAAACAATATGCCAATCAGCCATTACAAAACAAAATGGCATCCCAATGTTGGCATTACATTCTGTCACAAAGCTATCGATATCGATTTATAAAGATTTTTTGTGTTCAGTATCGGGTTTTCCGAATCGGTCGATTGAAGACGCCTTCAGAAATCATGGCATGACAGAATTCTGGCGGAATGCACCGCCCGGTTTGTACACACAGTGTGCCTAAGGTTAACAAACATGTTCGCCCATGTAGCAACCAGGACCTGGACTTTTAGTTCAGGACCACCGCCCTCTTTCCAGGAATGTCATAGAAGCCTAAAAAAGTGACTAAAGAAAGTTAGGGATAGACTAACAACCTATTGATAGCATATCCTATTCCAGACAAAGCCAACAACCCAGCATTTGTTGGCTGTAGTGATTTTCTAGGCAATATAAATATGTTCAGTAGTTAGCCATTGCTTTCTGAACAGTCTGGATGCATATTGCCTGTGGCAGGATTTTCACCCGGTACTTTGGTTGTTAGATTTGTACCTCACAGCCACAGAGCCGGAACCTATTACCTGTGAAAATGTGTCACTACTTGTTTTGCCTCAATTTCTTACTTTACAGGAAGTAACAATCCTGGGATACTGGTACACTGGAATGCCTCCCTTCAGGAAATAAACATGCATTCATAGCCTCCCCCCTTAACATAACCATGCATTTGAGATAACAAATCTTATACAAGTTCAGATGTCACTTCAGTTACTAAACTGAGGACATATGCTTTTGTTAGAAAGGCTATGGGCTGTCTAGAGATACCTGCTCACTGTTAAAGGATTTATTTCATCATTATCAAACAAGCTACATCTATAAACATCTTATATTTATATAAGGTGAATCAAACATTGTCAGCTGTAAATGTTACTTTAAAGTATACAATGAACTCACCCATCTGTGCAGATGATACTTGGACAGGATGCACTAATGGCTGGTCCTGTAAAAGATATTAAATTAAATAGTGATTGTAGCAAGCAGTAGAAAGTCAATTGAATAATGTAATCCATTTCTCACACTACTGAGGTGCAGGGTTGTCAGATAGTAGAAATTCTTATAGTCAAATTTAAGGTAAAATATGGTTAAAAATGGTGAAATTATAAACTTTGAATACATTTTCAAATTTAATAACAATACACAAATGGCTTTAGTATTTATTTCATAGCCAGTAGCCTGTCAGTATGTTGCTTGGGCCTGAAAGGGGACCAATGAATAGTGCAGTTACTTGCCATGCACATCATAAGTTGTCAATACAGAGATTTTTAGGCTAGCTTTTATTTTTTACGCTATTATGTCAGAGATTTTAACTGAAGTGATATCAGTTGTTCTCTGTTAATGATCTCAGGGACTTCTTTGACGGTGAAGATGTTGTTTTTTTGGACTGTAAATTAGCCATCAAAACCACAAAGAATTTCCATTTCTTGGGCGTCATTGGGTATCTTCCTGTTGGTGATGTAGTTGTTTTGGGCATCTTCCTGTTGGTGATGCAGTTGTTTTGATAAGTGCAAGAAGCTTGTTCTCTTCAATCTGTTTTCGGTGTAACAGTTGCATTTGGGGTATATTGATAAATACTATATTAAGTAATACTGTTACTGTTAATACTAGCAAATAAAATAACCAATGAAAAAAATAAATAACAATAAGCAAAAGAATAAAGGCTTTCATTACATTATGGTCTGTTTGGTTCACTTTTTAGTTTAATTCTTTATCAATATTTTCACGTTCTTTAATCTGGCGTACAAACAGGACCTTTTTCAAGAAACGAATACAAACGGATAACTCTTTCAATCTACATTCTTCTTGGTCTTCCTCTTGTTGTTTCCTCTCTCATCTTGTATGCTCATGCTGTTGACTAATATGGGTTCATTCTCATTACCCGGTATGTGGCTGAACCATTTCAATCTCTGCTTTGGAATGTTTTCTGACCTAATCTTCTTCTTATCGTCCATGCAGCGTGGATTAGTTACCATGTCTTTCCACAGCCTTCTATATCATGTGCTATCAATCATTTCTGATACCAATGTTCTCCCATGTCACAAAGCTGTTATCAAGCTTCTTCTCTTTTGATCTTCCCCTACCTCGCTTGGTCTTTAACTTGCCTGTTGTTATAATGTGTTCCATCTTTCCTCTTCTCATGTTTCAAAAAATGAGGACTGTCTTTTTCTGATGTAGGTAATCCAGCTCTCCTTTTAAACTAACTTCAGAAAGCAGAGTATATTCTTCAGGAAATGCTTAGAATATGAAAGGCTGTGACTAATTCAAAAGCCCAGAGAAACAACAATAGAAGAAAAACTCTATGGAACTCTGTACAAGTTACAAAACTCAGTCAAGTTTATAAAAGAAACAAAACTTCAGATATAAGCATGATCCAGGCGAACGAAAGAAGAATGAACTTATTTCAAGATATCTTCATTACGCTTTTTACATGTACATGATGTTCTTAACATTCTTCTATAAAACCACATCTCAGCTGCCTCAATATAATTTTTCTATGTTCTGCTGAGTGTCCAAGATTCTCTTCCATACATCAGAATTGGTTCTATATAACATCTAAGAGCTCTCTCATCTCAATTGACAAAGATACATTACATAGAAAGTTCTTCATCTTGTGAAATGCCCTTGCCTGTGAAATTCTATATTTGACTTCTGGCCTAATCATCATCATCATCAGGTGCCATGCCTGCTGGCGTAGGCGGTCATGGCTCTCCACAGCTCTGTCCACAGTGTTATGTGTCAAGATCGTTGTTGTTTCCTTGCTGTGCCAGGTTGTCAAACTGTCAAATATTATCTCATGTTGTTGCCCTCTGTCTCTGTTGCCTTCATTTTTGCCTGTTGTGACTATGTTCTCCAAACCTGCCTGTCTAATGAAGTGAAAAATGAAGATTGTCTTTTTCTTATATAATTAATTAAAGTCTGTTTCACTTTTATATATTCTGACCATCTCTGTACTATGTGATCTTTTCCCATTAATACCTGCCATGTCTTAGATTTTAGACTCTGTAACTGTGTTCTCTTCCCTGTTATCACCTCAAATTGCTTATATAGTAATGTTGTATCTTGGCCTAATACTGATTAAAAATCATGCTATAAAATTAGTTATGAATACTGATGTTGCTCACCTCTTTCTGTAAACTGATGACTTTATCACGGCTGAATGCAGAAGCTCCTGCACTACCAATGACAATGTTTGGTTCATTTTTTAGTTTAATTCTCTTCTCTCTAATGCTATCAATATTTTCATGTTCTCGAATATGGCGTACAAATTCAGAACCCTTCACATTGTGAACATACGCACAATTAGGTGATGCTTTAGCATGTTCATACCATGGGTCATCTCCATACTCCCAGCTGGCAATAATTGCTCCACATGTAAAACAGCTTACCGCATCGCTTTGGCCTAATAGATTGAAAAAATGTTGTAGGAACAAACAAAAACACTATCAATATGTGTAGTTTGGTTTATTCATTACAATAGATACACAATACCAAAAAAAAGTGAAAACGAAATGGGTAATAATTTTTATGAATCACTAAAAACCAAACATAATGGATGTTTTAACTAAAAAGCTTATACCAAAAAAAAATTCAGTTATGTTTCATTCTTGATACAGGCATTTTATACAGTATTTTATTATAGTGTTTAGAAAAGCCATTTGGTGCATGTTCTTGAGAAATTATCTTTTAGTACTTATTGTTTCATTGTTAATAAAGGCCTTTTGGCAAGTACGTTTTGTTCTAATGAAGTCTTATGAATCATTAAAAACACAAGAAATTGATGTTTTGACCAAAGGGCTTCTACCAATAACAAAATATAATGTTTCACTCTGGATTAAAGCAGATATACACAGATTATGTCTTTATGCTTAACTTGGGTAGAATTTTAAGGGAATTTCTGCTACAGTTTCTACAGACCCTTTGTCAACCTGTTACATTCTAATAGTGGGACTAGTCACTAAGACAAAAAGTGAATATGATATAAAATTACCAAAGGAAGTCTATTTGGGATTTTCATGAGAGGTATATACATTCACTCGGAAGCACAACCAACTCTACTGACACCCACTTGCCATCAACTGACCAAGCGCATAGTATAGACACAATTAACACATTTCCTCTCTCTCTCTCTCTTCGCTGGGAAGCTAATAGCCTTCTGTCTGCACGGAACAGTTGTTTTGAGAATGTAGATGCACAATATAAGCTAAGATTATCAAGCTGACAAGCAAGAGGGGTAGGGGAAGATCGAGAGAGAAGATGCTTGACAATCTGGCATTGTGGCATGGGAGAACATTGGTATCAGAAATGATTGACAGCACATGAATCAGAAGGCTGTGGAAAGACATGATAAATACTGTCGTCCTCATGGACCATAAGAATATCATAGAGACATTCTATGCACTGAAGTATTATCAATGCATATACACACTTGAGTGCTAATATGTTATATTTAAACAATTGTTATTTATGGATGTGAAGCATGGATGGTAAATAAAGAACAAGCTCAAACTGAGCTGGTAGTCTGGTTTTTGAGAAGAATGATGAAAATTCCATGGACAGTTAAGAAAAATAATATAGAAGTCTTCAGATATGGAGTAAAATGACAAATTACATCAAAAACTAGAAGTAAATTGTCCAGATTTTTAGTGCATGTGATGAGCAGCACAAAACTTGAACATTTAGCAACCACCAGAAATTAAGGAGAGAAAAGACAGAAAAAGACAAGTTGCTGGATGGGTTGTCACTGTGGCATGAGAGAATGTCACCAACTGAACTTATTAACAACACAAGAGGCAGAGAGTTACGGAGAAGCATGAGAAACATGATTACATATTCCCCTTAGCATTGTACTTTGTTGATTAATAAAATAGTTAACCTGTAGCACGCTTTCGGTGACGGCAAGTCATTGAGTGTGTCTACCTGTAAACACCTGCCTGCGATGCCCATCATACGTTGCTATGCTCATATTTAGTGATGTGAGATCACATGACTGTTAATTTCACGTTACCAAGTATTCGCGCCATTCTAAGCTAGGACTACGTCAGAATGTTCGTGCTCATTCCTTTTCAACTTTTTCCAACTAAGTTTGGAAGACAAAGCAGGCGTATTTAATTTCTAATCCGCCTTATTTGATCTGAAGATATCTGTTGAATCAACGCCATTGTATGGCATTTATATGGTTTCTGAATCCGCGATGAGGAATTCTTGGGACTGAAATTTGTTTTAAAGAAAATATTATGAAAACTTAAGTTTCAAAGAATAAACCCAGACATTTCACCGACTTTGTTGTGTTTCAGACTTATTATTTCTAGGCCTAATGTTGGACTGGGACAGCAAGGTAAGTGACATCTATATGTTTTATTTATTGTCGCTGTGTTTTTATAGGCGATATTGGTTAGTTTTGTTATGAAACCGCATAAATACAATAGACCTATGTATGTAGAAGGATTTATCAGGGTTGCCAGACATAGGAAAAGTTAAGGTTCGTCAAGAGTTTTTAAAAAACATTTTCATCTGCACAACTGTCTCACATACATAAACAAACAAAACTAATACAAATATATGCAGTATACACTTCTTTATTTACATGTACATCAACTATTTAAAAATCTCTAAACGCAAAACAGTTATTACATTTTCCAAACACCCACATATAACAGAAATTTTCAGAAAAGAATTCAGTGACGGGGGAAAATCAATTTTAATTCAGTGTGCTGAAGGTTAAGAAATAACAGAACTTCATGATAGATTATTATTATGTGTCGTGCCAGATAGCGTAGGCAGTCATTGATGTCCATAACATCTATCTTTAGTGATGTTAAACTATCTAATATTTTCTTTCTTTGACACCCTCTGTCTCTTTTTTCCCTCAATTTGCCTGTTATTGTATTCCAAAACTATTCTTATGATGTGTTCAATAAATGTGGATTGTGTCTGATGTTGATAAGCAATTTCCTTTTAGTGTCAATCTCCCTCAAACGCTGCCGCAACCCACTTGCCATCAACTGACCAGGACTAGCAAGTTTTTTGCCAGACGAACCATTTTTCTTAGCAAGAGACAGGTTTTCATTGAGACTAAATCAAACTAAAGCTTTCACTTTGAGACTGAGTGGACTAGCATTACATGCACAGCACAGACATAGTTCACACATCATCTCTCTCTTTCCTGGGAAGCTAACAGCCTTCTGTCTGCATGGAGCCGTACGCTTCACACAAGATGTTTGAGACTGTAGATGCATGGTATAAGCTCTGATAATGTGCTTGCGGATTTTACACATACCTGTATATCTTCTTCTTCTCGATTACAGTTTAACATTTCAACACAGTGAGTCTATTGTCTATCACCAGGTGGAAGCTGGTTGATAGCATCCACACTTGTCGTTAGCGCAGGGGTGGGAGTTGTAAGTTTCTGTTCAAGGCCAGATGTGATACCTGAGTCATACTGAGTCCGTGTTTGTGGAGGGTGGTCGTGATGTTATCGATCCATCTCTTTCTTGGTCTTCCCTTTGTTCTGTAACCAGCTGATTATTTATTCTAAGCTCTCAGTGGTAATTGGCTTGGGTTCATTCTCACAAAGTGACAAAACCACTTTATCTGCTGATGTTCTATATATTCAATACAAGACTTTATTCCTACTATTTTTCTGATATCCTTGTTTCTTACTCTGTCCAGTTTGGTGACCATAGCTGCTTTTCGTAAACACTTCATCTCACATGTGATGATTTTTCTCTGCTGCAAGGTTATTAAAGACCATGTTTGACACTTGTAACAAAGGTGAGTATTCATATAAAATATATATGTACACATAAACTTCAGATTAACATTAACATATATATTCCTTATATACTATAACTCACCAGAATAAAATAGACCGGCTTCTGCAAGAGCGTCTGGTTTGACGGGTGCTTCTTTTGGCCACGTCATGTATGAGTTCAGACGATAAGAAAAGTCTTGCATTTGAGGCGCTTTTGCAGACTGTTGAAATGTTTGCATCTGTAAGCTTAAAAAAATGAAAGTAAACATGAAGATGTGACAGTGCTGTTAAATATAGTCGAATCCCATTATAACAACTTGGTATGTATAACAGCGAATTTCTGTTATTGCATACATATGTTATGTGTCATCTACAGTACAAAAAATATAGAATAAATATAACTGAGGATTTTGAAAAATGTTGTTATATAGGAAAATCTGTTATAAAAGAATACACTATAGAGGGATTCTACTGTATCATTATTATACAGAATGATGTATATTTCAGGAGACATATTCGTTCTATATAGACAATCTGAACTCTTCACAAAGCTGGGTAAATTGACTGCAGCAAAGGATATTTTTAAACATGTATTTTGTCACTGCCGTCTTGGCAGAGTCTTTCCTATTACCAGCAACCATGTATTAATTGAATCACCATAACATTTTCTTCTTCTTCTTCTTCTTTCATTCACTTGAAACATGTCTATATCTGTAATTCTGTCTCCTTAATAAAACTCACTGTCTTTTGTAGTTCATACAGTGTCCCATAGAGCTTTGATTCCAGTGTTGTTTCCTCTGGCCAATATGTATGCCTCAGCGTTTCATGCTCAGAACACTCTTGAAGTATATGCTTGGCACTCTGTGCTGCCTGTCCACATGTACACATGGCCGTGTTGCCAATCTTGAACTTTGTATACATGTGACTGCGGAGTCGGTTGTGTCCTGTTCTGAGACGACCATAACATAACTTTAATTGAATTTTCAAAAGTGGATGTAACAAATGGTCATCATCACTTGTGATGGATGAACAACAACCTTGTCTTCCATTACTAGTTTTACATACTGTTATGACTCTTTTGATCAAATAAAAATAGTCCTTGGTAGATCATAAATAGACAAAAGTAGTCGTTGATATTCATGGTATCATGTGAAGTGTTGACTGTTACAGTTTAGGCGTATAATTTATCATCTTGATCAGACATTTGCCTACTGTCGAAGAAGGATGTGTCAGGGCATTGGTGCAAATAAACAGAGACACAGCACATTTCCATTCTCTAGACTACATCTTGCTGGAAATATAGTAGAACCATTGTACTGCTACAAAAGAGAGATCCAGCGAGGATGAACATTGAAGAAGATATCTGTCTCAGTAAATCCAACAGGACAGTTTGACCGATGGTTCAAATTCTGTGCTGATTAACTGTTTTCTTTGAAATTTTGGTTAGCTCTCTCTGATAAAAACATCAATGATAGCATGAGATGGATTGATAACACAATTGCTATGCAACATACAAATTTTCACCCAAAAAAAGGTAAAAGAGGTAACTGTTAAATAATACACAAATATCAGCTAATAAATAACAAGATGTCATTATGAATCATCATCATGTGCTGTGTAGTGTAGATGATCATTGATCATTAAACCCTTTGTTGCCTTTTAGCATCAGGGGTAGAAGAGTTTTTTGGAGATGGCCCTCTTATGTGCTGAGTATATTGTAGAATTTATCGCCTCTTTTATTTCCGTGGTCCATCGTTCTCATGGTTGGCCTCTAGTTCTGCCTTCACCGTATTTGTGTAGCATAGCTTGGTGTGGAATGCTGTCTGATGATAATCTGCTGATGTGTGCAAACAATTTGATCTGTTGTCTCTTAATATATTCCAAGATTGGGGTGGTGCCTGTTTTTTTGTCTAATGTCTTCAATTCTCACTTTGTCTCTTAGTGATATTCCTAGGATTCTGCGCAAGCATGCCATTTCAGCTGTCACAAGTTTACGTTTGTCTTGTGCTGTTGTTGCCCATGTCTGGCATTGGTTAACACAGCGTCGGTATCATAATTGTTTTGAATAGTGTTATTTTGGTGTTTAAATCTACAATTTTGTTTCTGAAGATTGGTGTCATTTGCCCTAGTGCTTGGTATGCTTTACTACATCTATTGTGTATTTCTTTGCTGCTCTTGCCGTCTGTTGTTAAATTACTTCCTAGTTATGTGAATTCTGTCACCTGGTTAAGTCTGTTGTTTTCAATATATATATATTGGTGCTTTATTTCTGTTCTTCCTATCTTCATTACTTCTGTCTTTTCTATATTTATCTTCATGTTAAAGGTATGGCATGTTTGATGTAATCTATCTATTTGTCTTTGTAGTTCCTCTTCTGATGATGCCACTAGTGCTTGGTCGTTTGCAAATAGTAGTTCGTTTAAGTTATCCATCAGATTGTTTTCTTCCGTTGTGTTTGCTACTTTGCAGATGTGATCTATGTATGTTATGAACAATAGGGTGGATAGTACACATCCCTGTCTCACACCCGAGTGAGTTTGAAAATTATCAGTTTGTGCTTGTTCTTACTGAGCATTGACTTTTGGCGTATATTCTCTGACATAGACTTATCTGATGTTGGGGAATTCCATAAGTGTGTAGTATTGTCCATTGTTGTGCTCTATCCACTCTGTCAAAAGCTTTCTTTTGGTCTACGAAAGCCAGATATAAGTCTTGGTTATTTTCTGTTTCTCTTTCTGAAAGTTGTATGAGGGCGAAGATTGCATCTGTACAGCTTTTATTTTTCTGGAAGCACATTGCGTGTTGTTGAGCCGTGGTTCTATGTATGTGCACATTCTTCTCTCTAGTATATTGCTAAAGATTGTTCCTATGTCGCTTAAGTGATATGCCTCTGTACTTAGTGCAGTCCCTCTTACTGTCTTTTTTCTTCCAGATGGGAACAATCACCGCTGTATTCCACTCCAGTGGTATCTTTCATCTTCCATATCACCTTGAACAGTCTATGCAACCACTTTATTCCTGTCGCTGTTAACATTTTTATTAGTTCTATAGGTATGCCGTCTATTCCTGGTGCTTTGTTATTTGGTGCATGTTTAACTGCGTCTCCAATTTTGGATTTCAGGATACATGGTTCTAGATCTTCTTCTATTAGCCATTGATAAAGACAGGAATTGAAAAACCCCACAAAACCTGGTATAAGAAAGGTTAATTAAATGCCTACTTCAACATGTACACAGAAAACAAAGCAACATGATTACTTACCCAAGGGCCCTTCTCATATTTTCCTCTGGATTGATTGGAATATTTAAATTATGACACTTTCCACTGACAAATGGACAATCAGGGTAATGTCTCCTGTGTTCTCTTTCGACAGAATCCCCTCGTTCCCAATTTCTCAGAGATTTTAAACAAAACACACATTTAACTTTATCAGCAGGTCCTGTATAAATAAAACCATCTCTGGCAAGGTCGCAAGGTTTTACAAAGTAGGTGTCACGCCATCTTGAAGTAAAAGATTTTAATCGATTAGCTTCTTTGTGGTACATTTCATTTATTGCATGTTTAATGGCCAATTTCTGCCCGTCATCAGTGTCTGGAGTCATATCTAAAGGCTCGTAAATGAATCCATTTTCTTGATGACGGTGGATAGTTACATGTCTGTAGTCCATATTCACACCTCCTTGCGCATTGTCAACTAAATACAGCATCTCAACTGGAATTGTGTTTGATCTTTCATCGTCTGGGCTAATATCATAGCTCTGCCTTCGTGAACCAATCCCATTATTCATTCCATAATTGGGATTCATTTTTAAACTCAATCAGATATTACATAGTCAATAATCTGAAAAAAAAAGAATCAGAAATAAAGATTGAGAAGTTACAAACTGACAAAACACCTGGGTATATGTTACATACATACATATGTGTCATGATCTTCTGTAAGGTGCTGTTCACAAATTATGTCAACAATTTTTGCCAACTTTAGGGAACCACCCCTTCCCCAATTTCCACCATCATTCCCCCTATCTTCAAAACAATTTTTTTCCCATAAAAAATATGCAAATAGAATGGAAAAATACAAGTTTTTTCACATTTATTTTAGAAAAATGTTACAAAGTCATGCAATTTAATTCGTGTATAAAAACAGTATTGTTGACTTAACTTTTATTAAATTCACTACACACCACCATCAACAACTGTGAAACTTTTTCAGACCCCCTCACTCCATTGAAATTGTTGACATAATTTATTAACAACCCCTAAGGTACTTAAAAAGATGATTAACTTAATTGTCCATAGGTTTCCCAATATGTTAGTTGTTGTCGGATCATCATCACTGCAAACTGGACACGATCATAGTTGCTCTGATCTCTCCCTGAGTGTATCCGCCATTACACTTCTGCTGACAGTACCGGTCCTATGCTGGTTGACCATCATTCTTCTGCGCCGTCCAAAATGTTCATTTTTAGCAACACCACATTTCAAACCCTGATCTCCCACCAAAGACGTGTTGGGCGATGGCGCAAATAAAACGGCGACACAGCGCATTTCCATTTTCTGGACTACATCCTGCTGGAAATCTAGTAGGACCATGGTCCTGCTGTAAGGGAGATCCAGTGGAAGTTTGAGAATGAACGCTGAAGAAGAAACCCTGATCTTCAATCCTGGCCATTGAAAAGGAATCATAATCTACACTAGTCTCACTCTCGCGTGCTATATCTTTTAAGGAGTTCAAAACATAAGCTCAATCCATCGTGTGTCACAATCATGCATGACACTGGTTGATCTGCTCTTTAATTGTCTCAAATATCCACATGTACTGGCACGAAAATAACTGTAACCACTTTCAGCCTCGCCTTTCTCAAGGCCTCAATCCACTATTCGCAAACAAGACCCACTTGTACCTTCCTAATCATACTCATAGAGTCAATCAAGATGCAGACCTGCGCTACATTCTGTGTGCATACCCAATCAAATGCCCTAGTCACCGCCAGTCTCCATGGTCATGCTACTCATATCAACCGGAAAGGCCCCACTCCTTGATCGTTTACCTGTGCACAGAGCTGTGAAGGCCCAAGCACTGCAAAAATGTCTAATCACAGATCAATCTGTGTATATAATCACATCCCCCTCTTTGGCATTCTCACTGACCAAAGCCGGCACTTCTTTCTCTACAGCTGTGGGACACCATTCTCTGCTAAGTGATATTACTACCCTCAAACAAGTTTCAAAATCTATGAGTAGACGTATCCATTCTGCACCTGATGTCACATCTTTCAACCTGCACACGCTTTGTATGATATCTTCAGCACGTCCCATCCACAATTTCCCTCTCTTAAGTCTGATGCCTTTAACTTTCTGTATTTTGGAATGCAACGGGTGTTCCTTATCTGCATATATTTGAAGGTACGCCCATGCATGGTAATACTGTAATTTGCTGTTGGATTGTCAAGTAGGTACCACATAGCTCTTGTCGATGTGTCTCTTGTGCACCCAAGTATGATACGCATTGCTGCATGCTGGATTCTATCCAGTCTTTCGATCTGAGTTTGACTATGAGTCAGAATTGCCAGTGCATATTCCACCACAGCCACAACCAAACCCTGGTACAAAAGAAATAACAACCTCTGCTCACACTGCACAGCAGCCATAACCTTCATTAATGCTAAGCCCTTGCCTGTCCTTATGATAACATGATCAACATGTTCCCTGAAACCCAGACTTATGTCAAAAAACATCCAGATCTCATTGTGCTGGTTCTTTCAAAAAGTTTCCCGGACAACGAAACATGTGTGTCTTTACCATGTGATTTTACAAGGAAAACCACATCACAAATGACTTAGAAGGATTTACCAATGCTCCCATATCTCTACACCAATTTGTCAGTCCGTCCAGCTAATTCTGTAGTTCCATGACACACTCTTCTCGATTTCTGCCGTGTCTATACACCAGGATGTCATTGGTGTACAACATCATTCAGCCAGCACCTGTGATTTGATTGTCAGTGATATGTACTGTGTATACACTGAAAAGCACAGGAGGTAGAGGCGATTCCTGTGGCAGACCAGGGCTAATAACCGTTGGTGCCGATACTCAGTTACCACATTTAAGTACTACTATTCTGTGCATCAGGGTCGCACCAACTCACCGCACGACAAAAGGATTTACTGCAAGATTTAACAACTGGTCCATCAAGATATCCAAGGATACTCTATTGTAGGCATCCTCAAGATCTATTGCAACCGCACGTCTCCATGCGTGAATCAAATCCCTCAAAAACATCCTGTGCAAATATGGCTGCATTCTGCCATGTCTTCTTTCCTGGTCGATACCCTCCTAACAATGATGGTAGACTCTTATTTCTCTCAAGAAGACACAATACTTTTCAGGCCACAATTTTTTCCAAAAGCTCTGCGCTTTGTAGTATGAATGAGCATGGAGAATTCAAGCCCAGTCTATTTCTTGATGTTATTAATCCATGATTTTCTCTATCACCTCTGCGTCTTCCACTGTTTCCTGCAAGATAGTTTTAGACAAGGATATAGCAGTGCTGTATATTGTAATGACTGTGGAGGGGAGGGGCCTGAATGGAATAACTTTAGAACCCCTAGGGAAAATCAACCCAGCATACAAAAAGTGTGTTAGAATTTTCCTCACTGCCTGAAGATGTAAATAATAATGTGACATCATGAAAACAAATGAGTGAAGAGACAAATCTCATGTTGTTATCTTCTTCTTCTCGTTCGCATTTTGACATGTCTACACAGCAAGTCCTATTTTCTTAATAAATGCTGCTGTGTTTGAAAGCTCCTCAGTGCTCCCATACATCTTTCTGTGGATATCCATCTCTGTAGGCCAGTGTTCTTCCCTTAACTGGTTTAGTGTATTGCAGTCTTGCAGGATATGTCCAGCTGTCTGCCCACAAAGGCACAGTGATGATGGGACCAATCTTAGTCTATTAAAGTGGCTGTTTAATCTGTTGTGTCAAGTTCTGAGGCGGAAGATAATAACCTGCTCTGCTCTGTTGAGATAGTGATAATTGTCTTTTGGGTGGTCAACTTTCCTGATGGTTTTGATGAGGGTCTTCTTTTCTTGGTAGGTGATTTCTTGGTCTTTTTGTTCCTGTGTTGCTCCATCCTTTGCCAGTCTGTCTGCCTCTTCATTTCCTGGTATGGAACAGTGGGATGGTATCATGTTGTTATAAGAATGGTGAGTTATGGCTGGAATTTATAGGAGTGCTAAAATGAAAGACATCATCACTGACATAACTAGTACAACAATAAACAAATGATCACATGGTCATTCTCTTTGTATACTTAGTGTCTGGTGCAGGCAGCCACCAACATGACTGGTGGGATAACAAATCCGTCCAAATTATATAGATGAGCAGTAATTCTGTTTCTTACAGCTGAAAGATGTAAACCAACCAACATTCATCAAAGAATTCAGGCAGTGTATGGTAAAAAATGTTTGACAAAGATAATAGAGAAGAATTGGGCAAGAATGTTTCGGGAGGGCAACAGGTAACAAATAATCTTTCACAGCCGAGTCAGGCACGTATTGTGAGAGAAAAATCCATCGTCAAGATGGATGTAGCAATACGGGTTGACCATCACAAAAGTTTCCTTTTGCTAATAAATTCTCTGTCTCAGAAGATGTGTTCTCAGTGGGTATCACGGTTATTGATTAAGCATCGTAAGGAAGAATGAATGGGAGGAGTTTGAAACATTTGTAGGGTTACCATGCAGAAGGTAATGCATTTATATTGCAAATAGTGGTAGGCGATGAATTGTGGTGTCAGCACTTTAAGCAAAGCAGCCAGCATGCAATGCAAACATCATGGATCATGAAAGAGCAAACAATTCAAATCACAAATGTATGCAGGAAAGACTATGCTCACTAAATTTTTTGACGAATAAGGGCTTTTGTTGGTGCACTTTAAAGAGCCTAGTGTGAACATAATGCTATAGGCTACAAGAGCACACCAGACAAGCTTCATTTCTTGATTCTTGATTAGGAACAAACATCACAGCACTGGGGGCATTCCCACATATGCTCCACTTGCTGTTCAGCCAGCCATCTAAAAGTGTGTAAGCTCAGTGTCCCAGTAAGTTGCTGATTACACATTCTTCTGATCTTTCCGGAGAGGAAGCACTTTCTTTCATCGCCTCATACAGCTATCAAGAGTAAGCAACCCAGCACGCTGTCATGATGTGCCACTCTGTTGCATGACAATGCTTGCCCTCATATTGCAAAAGACTGCAGGTAGCTTTAACAAGAGAGAAACATGAAGTTCCACCACATGCAGAAAGCCTGACCCAGACATGGAAGAGACATGAAGTTACATCACATCCATAATGCCTGACCCAGCTGTGGAAGATCATACATTACCTTTTATACTTCCTAAAACATTCTTGCCCAATCCTTTATTTTCTTCTTCTCCACACATTTCCCACCATACACCACCTGGGTTGTTTGTGATGAATGTTGGTTTATTGACATCTTTCAGCTTTTAGAAACTGAATCACTGTTCATTGATCTATTTTGGACGGATTCATTATCACACCAGCCTATTGTCGACTTCCTGCACTAGACACTAAGCATGTGAACAGAATGACAATGTGACCATTTTTTCATTAGTGTGTATTTATTATGATCATGTCTTCATACCATCAAGTGCTGGTATAGGTGATGCAGCACAAGTGGGTTCCAATTTAACACTCCCCAAAGTTGGACATGTTTCAAGTAAGGAAAGATTCCGTCATTCATCAAGTGCTATCTAACAATGGAGTCATACTAATTTTTACCAATCTTATTTTACCATTTCTCTTATAAATTGATGTGTGTATTTTCACTGGCAACTCCACTTTATGCTGTTGGTTTCAGGTTCTGCATTGAAGGGTATAGATACCTTAATATGTCATACTTTTTATCTTGAACTTTTGGTGCCCATTTTCCCAGGATTTTAAGTGAACCTGTAGAATGACATGGAGAACTGACTCTTTAACATATTATCAGTTACATAGCATTTAGCTCTTTCAACTGAACAGATAATTGTGTCTGGTGACATGACTAAACTATATCAACTTTTTTAATTTCTTAATTTGAGTCTATTAATATACTATTCTACTATTAATAACCAGACTATTAATATAACTGATTCTAGGAATCCTGTGTTCATGTTTATTTTATTTCTGACAAATGTGTTTCTTGCGTTATCTCTAAAAACATCTGTAGTATCTGTCCGTTACATTTATGTTTAAAGAAATGTAGCACTGTGACCTGCTATACATATTGTAAAAGGCAACTAAGAAGGGTTTAGTATGGGTTTGAAAACCTGTCCCTTAAAATCAAAGCTAAAAATTGAACAAAAAATTGATGTGCTGGTTCATATAGATGAGCTGTAAACTTATAATGCAATGAATCTGATCAAATCATTCAAATGGCACAGATAAATCTAAATGCTTCTACAAAAGTGAATGAAGAAGAAACACAGACTTGTCATGCATGCTATAAGAGGTGACTGAACTGGTGGCACTGGCTGTCCCATACCATAGGTCAAAGCCACGCTAAAGTCAAATGTGTAATGACACAACACATTCTTTTCTCAAGACTACATCCCCGCTAACTATTGAAGCTTGAAAACAATTGCAGAAGGATAATACAAACAAGATATCAAGCTATTTCCCAAGATGATATTTCAAACACAGGTACAACATCTTGCATTTAATATATTATGAGAGCAAACAAAACAGTTTGGACTATTTACTGACATAATAAGCACACAATACTCCTTAAAGTAGATGGTTTGTTCAATAGGCATTGCACTACGCTGAAGTCTGGGGATGAAAGAAAGCTCAGAAAAACGTTGCTTGAAATTCCTGGGATAGCAAACAAACAAACATGAAATGAATCATAGCCAGATGCCAATAAAGGAGTATAATCCATTGAGGGAAATGAGCAAGTCAATACATTGGCACTCATGGCCTCAATGTCAAAAGGTACATCAATGGATCGTTGTCCACAGTCAATGAACCGAGACCTTATCCTCTCAGAAGAATTTTAAAAATGTGATTGGTGTAAAGATTGGAAAGGCATGTAAAGAGAAATATAATAGATATATGAAGAGACTGGTAAATTAACACTGAACTGGAACAACTGTCAGCTACTGCACTGATGGATTTTTTCAAACAGGGATCACAGTATGCATGGCCTTGTCAGGTGTGCCCTGATGATAACCTGCACTCATAACTCAGAGTATAACCTGCACTCATAATTCATAGAGTATAACCTACACTCATAACTCATAGAGTATAACCTACACTCATAACTCATAGAGTATAACCTGCACTCATAACTCATAGAGTATAAACTACACTCACAGAATATAATGCAATCTACAATGCCATATGTACAGATGCAATGGAGGATCAAGAAAACACTGGACAGACCACAATAAAGATGCTTTGAACAGAAATGGATTCAGTACAACCAATGTGATTCATCTGGCATTAGATCGCAAGTTTAAAACCCCAACCCCTTATGCTTCACAACAGATATGGATAACATAGCTCCATTATCCATGTGGATTAGGCAATAAACTAGTGTAACTAGAGCAGAAGTGACTAATCTTTTGCATTCAACACAACAATTTTTGCACTCTAGTTCAAATACACCAATTTATCCACACTCTAGTTCCAATACATCAATTTATCCACACTCTAGTTCCAATACATCAATTTATCCACACTCTAGTTCACATTATAGGTGTCAACTAGTACGGATTTTCTGTATTAAAAAATACAAACAATACACAGGACATAATCATACAAATAATAGTAAACAGGACAGGAAATAATAGTAAATAGGAAATGCAGACAGCACTTGACACCTTAAGTGAATGGGCATCTGAATGGGGAGTCCAGATCAACCTCTCCAAAACGGTGACAACCATCTTCTCACTTTCAAACCACCAAGAAAAAGCAAATCTTAAAATAAATGGAAGTGAGCTAGCACATGTGGAGAACCCTACATATCTAGGGGTCACACTAGACAAGCGACTCACCTGGAAACCACACCTAATAACCACAGAGCAAAAAGCAACCAGGAGGCTATCCATGATGAAGAAACTTGCAGGAACAAGCTGGGGAACAAATGGAAATATTCTCCGAAAAGTCTAAATGGGTACAGTCAGACCTGTAGTAGAATATGGAATGACAACCTGGGCATCAGCATCAAAAACAAACACTAATCGCCTATCTAAAGTACAAAATGCAGGACTTCGACTTATCTCTGGAGGGATGAAAACCACTCCAATCCATGCAATGGAAAAACATGCAAACATCCGCCCACTGGATGACAGAAGAGAAGAAAGAGTGCGTGTTCAAAGGAAAAAAATTAAGCGCATGCCAAACTATCCGATGTATGTGCAAATTACTAGATCAACCACAAGCAGGTTGAAGAGAACCAGCTTCTGTCACATCTCTAAAGATATCCATGAACAACATAAAGAAATCCTCACAAACCTCCCAAATGAAATTGAAACACTAACGGACTTTGAAGAGCCAGGCAATAGTCTCCAGAATGTCTCCATAATAACAAAGGTTCCTTGGAATAATTAATAAGGAATACCAAACTCCACCTCAACTAAAAGCATTGACACTGGAGATGATAGAAATAAAATACAATCCCAAGGATTGGACACATGTCTACACAGATGGATCGGCAGAAGGAGCAGTAAGGAATGGAGGATGTGGAATTTTTATAAGACTCAAAGATGGGAAGAAAATATCAAAAGCTTTTCCAACCGGGAAATACTCCTCTAATTTTAGAGCAGAAGCAGTTGCACTCCATCAAGCACTGAAAGCCTTCACTTAACCAGGACTGCCAAGACCAAAGAAGATAACCATATTCACAGATTGCAGATCCCTACTGGAATCAATTCAGAGCAACAGAAACGAAAGCCTTCTGTACAACATCAGACATGAGCTAAGACAGATCCAAAAATCAACAGCTATTGCCCTTCAGTGGATACCATCACACTGTGAAATCAAGGGAAATGAGAAAGCGGATGCTCTGTCAAAGGCAGGAAGTGAAATGGAGCAACACAGACACCCACTGTCTTACGGAGAAGTAAAAACAATAATCCGCAACACATACTCAGCAAAGTGGAAGAAAGAAATGGAAGGGGAATACGAACATGATGCAATACATCTCCTCCAAAGATATCAACAGACCACAATATTTCGCCTTAGAACAGGCCACTGCAGACTGTTGGGTCACCTTTATCGATTAAGGATCTCATACACAGATGAATGTCCATGTGGATCCGGAACACAGACTCCAGAACACATACTTCAGGACTGCCCAACATACAAAGAGCAAAGACAGCAGACCTGGCCAGAGGATACAGACTTGAGGCAAAAGCTATGGGGCAGCCGCTCTGACCTGGAGAAGAAAGTGGACTTCGTCTTGATGACAGGTCTGACGGTATAGCATGACCACATGCTGAACGCAGAAGAAGAAGTAAACAGGACATAATCAACATTTTGACAAAAAGGCCTTTATCAAGATGACACGCACATAACATCAAAAGACAGCGAGTAGGAATGACACAACGACACACTAACTTGTCCAAGCAAAATATTAGTGTCTTTAAGAATACAACTGATGAAAATTGGCACAAGGGACATTTTGAATTCCTTAGTATAAAATTATGCAACTTTTAAACACCTTATTAAGAAGGAAGTTCAGTTCTTTCGGCCTGTGAATAGACATGATGGCATGGAAAGAGTGCTGTTGGAGGGGTGATAGAAGGTAGTAGGGGCAGAGGTCGACCAAGATGTCATTGGACAAGAGACATTCAGGAATGCATGCACATGTCGCTAGAGGAAGCGGGACAACTTGCCAGAGACTGTAGGAATTTCAAGAGATCCATAAGAAAGACTACCGTATGTTACGGAAATAATACGTCACATAATATATATATATATAGTCTTAATGGACGACGACTAACAAACTATCACCAGCAGTTTGAAAAAATACAAACAGTGCACAGGACACAATCATACAAATAATATTAAACAGGACATAACACATTTATATGCAATTTTTGAAAGAGGACATCATGGTAAGCAATACTGCCACCAAGTAAAAGATTGATTGAGTTTTGTCAGTTTCAAGCCAGTTGAGTTTTAGTGTGGAATACCTCAGAGAGATAGTAGAGGGATTAAAGGTTGGATGAGGAATATATACATCAACGGGAACTATCAGTATACACATCTTCCACCATCTGCTGATTGAGATGAAACTTCCATAGGGATGTCTGGTGTGTACCATGGTCGATTCAAAGACTCCCAATATTATAATAGTATTATTAACCTTTAGCACACCATTGTCTTGTCTATACAACAAAGATGGCAGCAACGTTCACTGCCATTGTGAGGTTCATACAACTCACAACTCATTGCAATTCAGCGAAGTGAAAATTACACAATCGTTAATGTCATGTGGCCGGATTCAGTGAATCGTATTGGTATATACATTTTAATTAATAGGTTACAAAAGTAACAAAGAGGGTAGATTGATTCTTGGAAATGTGGGAATATAACCTGTCTTGCTAGAGTTCAAACATCAACTTTAAACACTTTCATAGACTATGAACCATGCTTGTCAACATCCATACAACAAACTTTTTGAATCTGTTGCTGTGTGGTGTCCAAAAGTAAGCCAGGATTCAACAAATTTTGTAGGATCAATTTTACAGAGATGGGAGATTCTTGTGTATCAATGAATCTTCTGAAAGCATGGATAAAGTATGGATTTTATTGTAAATCTTGTTAAAGTATTATATTAGTGTATGTGGCTATCTATACGGATGGCAAAGACCATATATATGGAAGGTTTTGAGTGGTACTTTTTATGTTCTCAAACTCATTTTGGTTTGCAGATGTAGGCCTATCCCAAAGAATTTGATGCATTGTATTTACAGCTTAGCTGCAATGCCTGCACATTCACACATCCATCCAACATCAACATGTTCTTTTTGGTTACTGTGACATATGTGATGAGATAGTCAACACTCATCTGAAAACTACTAGTAGTCTCTTATGACATGCATGGCAGGTCAGAGTGTTAATATTCTGAGCCTCCTCCCCCTTTCAGGCACTGTAAACACAAAAAGGGTTAAACTCTTCCCCTTTAGATAATATAGCTTAATAATTAACACTACAGAGAATGCACAAATAACATATTACAGCAAAACATAAAGGTGTATAAAGATAAAAACAGATCTGTACCTCTGTTTTATAGACTACATGAAAGCATTTGATAAAGTTAAACATAGCGAAAGTATACACATGCTAGAGAATTTGAACATTCACAGCAAGGATTTAAGAATAATCAAGAACATGTACTGGCAACAAACAGCAGCAATAAGAGTAGGAAATCAATTTGGCCCTTGCCAACAAAAAAACCAAGGAGTCAGACAAGGATGCTTGCTTTCACCAGACCTGTTCTCTTTATACAGTGAAAACATATTGCGTGCAATAGTAGATATCCCATGAATATCAGTGACATAACATAAATAATTTGAGATATGTGGATGACACTGTTCTGATTGCAAAAAGTGAGGAAGACCTTCAAGATTTAATTAATGTAGTAGTCACAAAAAGTAAAGAGAAAGACCTTTTCCTAAATATCAAGAAAACAAAAGTAATGGTTATTTCAAAGAAACAAAATAACACACCTTGCAAGATCAACGTGAATGATATAGTATTAAAAATGGTCCACCAATTCAAATATTTAGGTGCAATTCTTCTTCTTCTTCTTTCGTTCACTTGAAACATGTCTATATCTGTAATTCTGTCTCCTTAATAAAACTCACTGTCTTTTGTAGTTCATACAGTGTCCCATAGAGCTTTGATTCCAGTGTTGTTTCCTCTGGCCAATATGTCTGCCTCAGCGTTTCATGCTCAGAACACTCTTGACGTATATGTTTGGCACTCTGTGCTGCCTGTCTACATGTACACATGGCTGTGTTGCCAATCTTGAACTTTGTACACATGTGACTGCGGAGTTGGTTGTGTCCTGTTCTGAGACGTAGAATTATAACTTGTTCTGATCTGTTCATAATGTGATAGTCATCTTGTGTTGGTGTTTGTGGCTTTCTTATTGACTTGATCATCTGTTTTTTCTGATGGTAGGTGATTGGTATATCTGGTTGGTCTTCGGCAGCACCTTCCTTAGCCAGTTGGTCTGCTTTTTCATTTCCTGGTATTCAACAGTGAGAGGGTATTCACTGCATGGTTATCCTATACTGGTAAGACAATTCGCTAAGTAGTTTTTTCAAGTCTGTTAGTTTTAGTCTGTTAGTTTTCCAGACTGGAGAGCTTGAAGCACTGACATTGCATCTGTCAGGAATACCACAGGCTGTAGGCCAGAGTTGGTGTTCAGCAGTTTTTTAGCTGTCACACAAATTGCCTGGATTTCTGCATCATAATTATTGCAGAATTTTCCTGTTGGTGTTCTGATTGTATCTCTAGGCTTGTGTGGATATTCTATATATACACCTGCACCTCCATTCCTCACAGCATTCTGTGCTGACCCATCTGTGTACACTCTGACCCATATATCTTGTGGATATTCCTCATCCAGGAAACTGAGGGTGACTGTCATTCGCTGCACACTGTTCTGTTCGTCCTCGCTTAGTATTCCTTTCACATGGGTCTGAATGTATATTGGCATTCCATGGCTTTCACTCCACGGGGTTTGTTCTGGTACAGACCTTAAGGGGCTGTCAACTTCAGGTAGGTCTGTAAGTTGTCTACGGAGTTGTTTAGCTTGATGGATAAAGCTGCTCCTTTTCAGTCGCCCCATTGCTAGATTTTGGAATCTTTCCTTCATTGGATGACTTGGCATACACAGAAACTTTTCTGCATGAATTAATACTTTTGTGTCTCTGCGTTCGCCAAGTGTTTGCATTCTTCCCATTTTCTGCATCTCTGCTATGGGTGTTGATTTCATTGCTCCCAACATTATTCTAAGTGCCTGGTTTTGCACTTTATCTAGATCTTGTAATGTGGTGTTTGATGCAGAACACCATGCAGCTGAACCATATTCCAGGTGTGGTCGTATGCCTTGCTGGTAAACTTTACTGAGTATATTTCCACTGGCTCCCCATGTTGTTCCACTTAGTTTTCTCAGGATAGCTAACTTCCTCCTGGCTTTTGTTGTTGCTTTGTTTATGTGCTGCTTCCATGTCAGCTTATCATCAAAAGTAACTCCGAGGTAAGTGGGTTGTTTGTCTTCTTTCAAGAGCTCTCCATCTATCTTGATATGACCAGCTTTTTGTTTTGGTGAGAGGGTAAAGAGTGTAGTGCTGCACTTATCTGTGTTAATGCTGACGCACCATCTATTTTCCCATAATGTTAGGGCATCGATAGCTCTTTATATTTGTTTAGTGGCCACTGTCGCATGTTCTTCAGTGCACCAGATCACCAGCATACATTGCCACTTTGATCCCGTGTGGTAGTTCAGCAACTAGGTCATTGATGTAAACCAAGAAAAGTGTGGGTGACAGGACTCCTCCCTGGAGGACTCCATGACGCAGTAGAACCTTCTTGCTCTTGCGACCATCTAATTGTACCCTGGATCTTCTATTATGCAGGTATGCTTTTACCCATTTGTACATTCTTGAGCTAACCCTGCAATTTCTTTAGGAGCCCTTTCTTTCCAGACCTTATCAAATGCTTTCCTGAGTATCCATGCTGCTAGTACCAGTTTCTTTTCTTGAAAGGCATCCTCAATCTCTTGGGAGAGGTAGGTTGCCTGATCTTCAGTCGAGTAGCACTGTCTGAAATCTGCTTGCTGTGATACCAAAAGGTTTTCACTTTCAAGGTACCACTGCATCCTAAGATTGATAATGCGTTCCATTGTTTTACATAGACAGCTTGTGAGGCTGATGGGCCTGTAGTTGGAGACTGTTGCCATCTTTTCCTGATTTGAGGAGTGGTATCATTATTGCTTCTCTCCACGCCTGTGGTACATTACCTGTGGACCAGCTTGTGTTAAAGATCTGCAGTAGCTTTGCTCTTGCTGCAATTCCCAGGTTTCTAATCATTTCATTGGACACTCCATCAGCTCCAGGGGACTTTTTCATTTTCAATTTGGATATTGCATGCTCCAGTTATGATTGGTACCTCCATGACTTCAAGTATAGGTTCGCCTTGTCCAATGTTTTGCTGGTTCTCTCGAACCTCCTGTTGTTTGTCTGGGCTGACTTTGACGTTATTGTCTTATGCAAAGGAATCTGCAAAGTAATCAGCTGCATGTTTACCTGTTAAAATGTTTCTATCTTTATAAAGTGTGATCCTGGTTTTTCTCCCTGTACCTTCATCATTTAATTGTTTTACAGGTTTCCATAATTTCCTAGTATCTCTTTCTAGGTTCAGCGACTCTGTTTTTTCTTTCCAGCTGCTCCGTCTGGCTTGTAACTTGGCCATTTTGAAATTTAGCCTTTGTTTGCTGATATTTGTTGTGATGTTCTTGGCTAGGTCTGTTCTCAGCCTGCTGTCTAGATGTTTCCATCTCATTTTGCAGCTTTTCTAGTTCATCATTCCAGAAGGGTTTGTAGTTTTTGCTTAGGTGCAATGATTACAGCAGATGGAAGAAGTTCAACAGAAATAAGATGCAGAATAGGACAGGCAAAAACAACATTCAGAAAAATGAAAAATATACTGTGTAATATGACCTTGTCATTAGAGGTGAGAAAGAGAGTTTTCAGTGCTATATAGCCCCTATACTAACACATGGGTGTGAGTCGTGGATAATAAACAAAATGGAAAGTGGGAAATTAAAGGCAACAAAGATGTGGTTCTACAGAAGAATGCTGAGAATACCATGGGCTGCCAGAAAACTAATGTAGAGGTGTTGAAAGAGTCAAATGCTAAACGGACCTTAACCTTCACCGTGTCTATATTAACACTGGTCGCCGAAAAACAAAATGGCAACTAGCGCCGTTAGCGACATACTCCATCCAATGAGATATCGTTATAATAGACGCCCACAGCCTGATTAGTTACTCGGGAACATGCGCTATTGAAGCCGGTTCATTCCTACGTCCGACATGATCGTTGTAACAATGGCCAGAAGATACAAATTTTATAGCAATTAATTTGACCACATCTGCACAACGGTACGATGCCATGATGGGACCGGTTTTATAGACCTTTCTTTCATCGTATTTTGAATAAAATAACATTGAATCGTGGCTTGAATCATGAAGTATTGAGTTATTTAGTTTCACAGCAGTGAATATACAGAATGCCGCGTTGGTTTGGAGACTTGTAGACGTTTGATATAGAATATGTTGAAGAGGCACCAAAAATGACTAGACCTAAGCTCAAAGAACGATTTTACTGCAAATCTACATGTTTTATACAGTTCCCCCGGCTATATCTTGATGTTTTCGCAGTGAAAGAACATAAATAAAACAGATTTGCGTGATTTAGTTCACAGTGTTGCCAAGGAATTCAATAAATAAGGTAAGTTATTTTTTTATTTATTTTCTTCCTCTTCATTTGTTATAAAATATATGTTTTTTGGTGAAAAATGTCTTTACCACTTTCTCATTCATCTGGTATCACACACACACGTACATAAATTACGCCAATATATGCATAATTCAATTCTTTATTTATATGTGCAAATATTATTTAAATATCTCTAACAACCAAAAAATTATCATTTTCAAAACAGTCACCATCAATAACGCAAATTTTCAAAAAAGAATCCGGTGGCAGGGAGACATTTCGTATTTTTTAATCTGGCTTGCTAAAGGTTAATCAACAATATAAGAAAAAGACAAGCATCATTTTTTTTGCCACTTCATGAGACAGGCAGGTTTAGAGAACAGTCACAATAGGCAAAATTGAAGGCAACAGAGACAGAGGGCGACAACGTGAGAAAATATTAGACAGTTTGACAACCTGGCACGGCAAGGAAACAACAACGATTTTGATACATAATACTGTGGACAGAGCTGTGGAGAGACATGACCACCTTGTGACCTACGCCAGCTGGCATGGCACCTGATGATGATGAACATGACAAGAAGCAAGAACTTAAGATTGGCAGGAGTTTCGAAAGGCTGTGTACTGTGTGTAATGACTGTTCATATATGATAATTTAATATCCTGACCAGGATACGTTACCTGATGTCACTGATGATCATGACTCGGAATTCTTGTTGATTTTATAAATAATAATGACCTAAATTAACCACCACCGCCAACTTACTACATTTATCATGATTTATTAACTTAAATTTCTTGTTTTGCAACTTTCTTTCACTTATTAAATCGTATTGTACTATTTCTTACGAAAAAAACTAATTCGCGCCAACTTCGTATACACCCTCTATAATAATGATGTAATATGTAGGACTAATAGATATAGTATCTGAAATTACTTTGTAAGTTGAATAATTATTGCCCAGATCGACGTAAACAGAAAGAACGGCCATTAATTAAATGTTGCCAGAGTAAAGTTGTCATTTAAAGTCAAACAAAACAAAACTGGGTTTCCAGATACTTGAAAGTGTTTATGGTCACATTTTATGGGGGGGGGGGATGACTAAATTCCCAAATTATGTAACAATAAAATAATAATAACAATAAAACCTATACCAATACCACCATTTGACACAGAAAGATCTCCATGCATTTCTATATTCTACCATTTTGTTGATTTTGGAAACTTCACACCACCATGTCATGCCCTTCATATTATCCAGCCTAGCCGACTTCTTGTTTAGTAAGTTGTGTGTGTTGTCAGTGTTCGTTTTTTTCCCCCATATTTTATGTTGGGCTTTCATTTGATCTGATTTATCACATATTCATTTATCACTTTTGTTATCTCATTTTCTTTAATCTATGGAAATTTTTGTCTGTCAATTGTGCGTAATCTTTGTGCACGCACGCAATTCAGCATCTACTAATAAACGTGCCACATTATTTGGTGAGATATCTCGAAATAATCACGTTTATATTTTGTTATTTCGTGTTTCATGTAAAAAGGTCCCATTTGGACCTAACGTAGAAAAAAGTCTTTGTTCTTTTGTTTATTTGATTTTTTCACTGTTGCTATACATATTCTGAATACGCGAAAAATAAACAAAAAATATCAACATTGTTTACTTTCCATGCATGGCGTAAATAGAAGGAGGTTATGGGTTGGATTTGGCTCTCCATTTCCACCCATCCCCCAACGCGATAAAAAAGCAAGCATATATTTCAGAAAAAAACTATGAAGCTGGTAGAAGAAATCTTACGACGAGGAAAAACCCTGAGTGCCAGAGCATGTATAGAGAACTCACAAGGGAAATTTTAAAAAACAAATCAGATATGATAAACAACAGTACATAATCAGCAATACATAATCCCAGGCTGCAATGAACTAACAACAGAAATGACCCGCAGGAGGTGAGGAAAGCGTTCTTATATTCATAGTCTATTTTGCAAGATCTGGAAAACTGGCACATAGACAAAAGACTGGAGGAGATACATCCTTATACTAAAAAATAGCAACTTATAGCTATGCACCAATTATAGAACTATTGCTTTGATAAGCCAAGCGAGTAAAATATTACTTTCTATAATAATGAAGAGAATGCAACACAAAAAAGAAACAGAGGTTCATGCGGCACATGCTGGCTTCAGATCAGGAAGAAGCACCAGAGATCATATATTCTTTATTCTTGATTAGAAACTGGCTTAACAGCACGAGGGGCATTCCCATAAGTGCTCAGCCCTCCGCTCCAACAGCCATCCCAGTGTATGTATACTCAGAGTCCCAGTCAGGTGTTGATTGTGTGATCTTCGGGACTTTCCAAAAACTTTACTTTCCTTCACTCGCCTCTAGATACTCCCATTTCTAATATTCTCTGTATGTATACGTTCTCAGCCTCATTGACATCATCTGCATCTTGAAATGAATTTATTACTGCCTTCATTAAGTCTGCTTTATCTCTTCTCATCAATGTGCCGTCTATTGCCGTATTTTTCGTCTATTGCCAATAAGTCGGCTCTCTCGTTTCCTCTGACCCCAGCATGACCTGGGCAGTATATCCATGTAATGCTCTAGACAACTCAGTTGTTCAATAAGTTCCACCATTCTTTTCTTAGCATGAACTTTTCTAGCATGCAACCAATTAAGAGCTGTTGTAACGCCCTCTATCTCCATCCTCATGCTTGATGTGACAGTGGAATATGCTGAAGATTTCTCAACCAACTTCACGCCGTTTCTGTAGGCAACAAAACCCAACCCGCTTTTATTTGTGTTTCTGTTAACGAAGCCATCTATATATATAATTATGTCTTGTGGTTTCAGTTGGGCGAGTTCGTGCACTGTATCCTGAGACTTGATGTCCGTCCATTTTCGCGACACTTTATCTAGTTGTATTATTACTTTAGTCAGTGATTTATTCTCGGTGTCTACCTCCACCCATTCACTGCCCTTTTCTATTTATTCAAATTCACATACTCTTCGCAGTGTGTCTTCGGCCTCTGCCATCCATGATCTGCCACGCTTGATTCGTTTTCCCTTTGACTCATCTAGACGTTGGTGTAATGGGTGGTGGTTGTATTCTGTCACTTTAAGGTACGACCTAACTAGTGCTACCTGATGTCGCACTCTAATGCTGGGGAAATCAAGCAGAAATCTCATAGCAGAGATGGATGTATCTCAGTGCACCCCAGTACCGCCTCATTTTGGACTTTTCCAATCTTTCCACTTGTGTTTATGACAGTGTTAGTAGGCCGAGGCCATAATCTTCGACAGATAGCACCATCATTTGCAGAAGCAGAAAAAACCCATTGCTGCATGTCGTGGAACCAGGCTAGCGGATGAGAAACGGTTCAGTACCTGATGGGCACAGGTACACTATGTCCAATTACAAGAGGCCAGTTCACAGACGGTGGAACACCTCGTGCGAGATTGACGTTAACGACAATCGTCTCGGCGAAGAGTCACCACACACCAGCGTGCCCGGTGACAGATAGGCAGGCTGTCACAGACTAGGGAAGCATACTACCCAAATTAAAGGCATGACGAAATCGGATGTGCTGGGTCTCGCACGACAGACCATAGAGTGGCCAACCGAGGCGCAAATAACACAGTTTTACTGTGGAACCTGCAGCACAACGTACTTCACGCTTCCCGGCGGAAATCACACGATATATTCGTTGTTGTTATATGAGAGCGAACGCAGAAGAAGAAGAAGCTGCATGTCGAAGGTCGCTATAACCTTGATAACACTGATCCCTCTTTTAGCCTTATGAATCATATTTGTGACGTGTTTGTTGAATGATAGACTTCTATCAAAGATTACCCAAGATATTTAAGTCGTGTTCTCTTTCAATGAATGAGCCCATGCAACTAACATATGGCAGTGTGTCATTGACTAGATTATTATTTAAGGAGCACCAGACGACATTTGCTTTCGAGGGATTGATCACAGCGTTGTATGTTCTGCACCATATCGACAATTGATCTAGTCCACTCTGTACACTATCAGCGATATCTGTTCTGTTCCTTTCCATGTTGTATAGTAGGATATCACCATCGTATGTTCGAACTCTACAATTGCTGGAAGTTTGCAATTGAGTAATTCTCAATATATACACATTAAACAGTACTGGGGACAGAGGAGATCCTTGTGGAAGACCAGGTGCTATTGTTCTGATCTCAGACGTTCAGGATCCACACCTCAGCGCGATGTTTCTACAGATTAGCACATTTTCTATCCAGCGTATGACCCAGGGGTGGATATCATGTTCCCTTAACATGTCCACAAGATGGATGTAACTAACTCTATTGTACGCATCTTCCAGGTCTATCGCGGCAACTGCATATTCTTATTTATTCTGAAAACCTTCATAAACTTTATATACAAGACCATATATTCAACCCGAGAATGATAATAGAGAGATGTAGAGAATTCAATATAGTTTTACATGCATGTCTCATTGATTACACCAAGGCTTTCGATTGTGTACATCATCAAATGTGGAAAATTATAAACGACATGGGTTTTCCGAAACATCTCATTCATATGATCGCAATACTGTATCAAGGACAAGAAGCAACAGTACAAGTAGATGGAAACACATCGGAGTGGTTTAGCGTACAGAAAAGAATTAGACAGGGATGCATACCATCCGCGTACCTGTTTAACATCTATGCGGAAAACATAATGAGAAGTGTAAAGAGAGATATGACACACACATATTTTCATCTTCTAACCATCGGAGGTCAGCAGATCCCAGAAATCAGATGCGCAGACGATACAGTCTTCTTAACAACACACGAATAAAGTCTCAGACAAATGATTGAAACAAAAACACACAGTGAAGCTCAAAATATGTTCCTAAATTTGAGGAAAACTAAAATTATGGCAAAGGATAAAGTACAATCTCAACCAAAAATAATAATTGATATCTATAAGCTGGAAGATGTATCACATTTCGATTATTTGGGTACAAACAGAAATAGTTCAGGGAACTGCGCCGTAGAAATAAAGAAAAGGATGGCAAGGGCGTTTTCAAACTTGTCCAAATGAAAAATCAGTAGCAAAGTAAAACTATGTAAAGAAGATGCATATTCCCTGTGACAATATACGGATGTGATGCTTGTACTCTAAATAAAACAGCGGCAAAGAAAATTGCCGCCTTCGAATTGAGATGCTACATAATAATTTTGCATATACCATGGACGGCAAAGAAAGACAAACAAAGAAGTATTACAATTATTAAACGTCGAAGAGGGCTGGTTCATAAATAATATCATAAATAGAAAGCTGTACTTTTTTTATCATCTAAAGAGACATAATATCATGGAAAGACTAATAGCAGAAGGCAGAGAAAGTGGTCGCCCAAGACGACGATGGACAAACGATATATCTGACTGTTTAAACATGTCCCTGGAAGAGGCAGGTCATCTCCCCCAGGATCGCAAGTTGTTTAGAAGGTCCACAAAGAAGACTACGTTCTGGAAAGAATGTCACACGATGATGATCTCGTAAAAAGAGGAGAAATGCAGCATCTTAACAGCGGATAGTAGCTAGAAACTCATGGGTAGATAACATCTGTCGTTGCTGGGTGTTGATTTCCTGGTGTGAGAAATCCATTTTGTTTATATTCGTTATGGTTTTTTGTTCTTAACTGTTTTTGTTGTCTTGATAAAGGTCCCAATTGGACCGACACGTTGACAATTGTATTTGTTCTTTTTTGAATTGTTCTTTTCTATATTTTATTATTTTATATTGATAGTTTTCTAGTAACCTATTTACTGTATTTGCATTTACCATAAGAGTACCACCAATGCAACAGAAAACCTTAGTAGATGACATGCCGTTATATTGAGACTCTCTTATGGAAGCTTTGTAGCATGTCATCTATACAATTATAGACCCGCTCTGAGTAGAAGCCTTTTTAAATAGGCACTGCACTAAGCCGAAAGCTGAAGTCTCCTTGGTATGAAAGAAAGCTCAGAAAAACCATCCCACTGCACATAGGAAGCTAGAAATTTGGTTTGAAATGTGGTGTCGCTAGTAAGGAGCAGTTTCGTGGGCAAGAAAGAATGATGGTCAATCAACTGCGTAGTGGGACCGTCAGTCAGCGTGTAATGGCGGCTACACTCATGGAGAGATCTGAGCATCTATGGACTTGTCCGGAGTGCAGTGATGATGATCCAACGACTAACTAACTAACTATAGGAAGCAAGAGTTCTCACGATTCCTGGGGATCTCAAAAACACAAATCATAATGTTACTTAAATTTTTTTTTATAATAATAAAATATTATGATACAAACAAAGTAATAATGAAATATGAAGATCACAAAACAAAAATTTATTACACAGACATATTTTGATCAAAATTATTCCTTGATGACCCATATATATATATTTAAGCTTACATATGGGACTGTCTGACCATCATGTAATAATGAACATGCGCACGCACGCACACACACACACACACACATACACACACACACACACACACACACACACATACATATGTGTGTATTTATGTATGTGTGTGTGTGTATGTGTGTGTGTATGTGTGTGTGTGTGTGTGTGTGTGTATGTGTGTCTGTGTGAGAATAGGGGGAACTTCGTGGAAAAATAAGAAAACAAACACAAAACTTTTAATACTTTGTATGAAAAAAAAGAACTATTAAAGAAATAAAGATAAAACAAATAATGTATTTTAAACATATAAAAAGACATGACACCTTATTGCAGACCGTACTGGATTGAGGGGAGGCGAGTACGGGTATGCAGAGATACAAGTGAGAGAGAAATATCTCGAGATGGACAGGTTACAGTCTGGCAGAGTGCATAACCAAGGCAAAAGAAAGGGGATGTTGGAGGTCCGTTGCAGCCAACGTTCGTCGCGAAGATGGCGCATCATGATGAAGGACGATGACTGACAGGCACATAGGTGCCAAGTCTCTCCCAGCAAATGTCGAAGGGTATGCATGAAAATTGTTCATGTGTTTCGCTGGGTAAGTACGCTCCCCATTTTACCCTGTGTGGTTCCAGCGGTACTGTCTATGTTTCTTCAACGCAGAATGAGGTGCAAAGGGCAGAAACCAGAGCTCATTTTTCAGAATACTCTGGGAGTCTGTTATAATCACCATTCCCAACGCATATCAATCAAAGAGTAAAGAAATATGCAAGAAAAGTGATTTTGATTGTATGGGACTTCAAATGTGTCATAATGAAAAATTACCTGCCTCAATGCACGACGACTAAAGGCCAGTGGTACGTTGATCTCCATACCAAACTTACCAAACTTAAAAAGACTGACCAGAAAACGAGGAATAACTCGCACTCAAATTATGCTCTTGCTTCAAGACAATGCACCTTCCCATAAAGCATGGCTTGCGTTGCAGTCAACGATTTGAATATTGAAATTATTCCACACCCATCATATTCTCTAGATTTGAATATTGAAATTATTCCACACCCATCATATTCTCCAGATTTGGCTCCATATGTCTTTTTCCTTTTAGAAAATCTTACCGATGAAAGAAAATAATTTTGATAGTTAAGATGTCGTACTGGCTTGTCTTCTTCTTCTTCTCGTTCGGAGTTTGACATGTCTACACAGCAAGTCCTGTTATCTTAATAAATGCTGCTGTATTTGAAAGCTCCTCGGTACTCCCATACATCTTTCTGTGGATATCCATCTCTGTGGGCCAGTGTTCTTCCTTTAACTGGTTTAGTGTATTGCAGTCTTGCAGGATATGTCCAGCTGTCTGTGCTGCCTGCCCACAAAGGCACAGTGGTGATGGGATCAATCTTAGTCTATTTAAGTGGCTGTTTAATCTGTTGTGTCCTTTTCTGAGGCGGAAGATAATAACCTGCTCTGCTCTGTTGAGATATTGGTAATTGTCTTTTGGGTGGTCGACTTTCCTAATGGCTTTGATGAGGGTCTTCTTTTCTTGGTATGTGATTTCTTGGTCTTTTTGTTCCTGTGTTGCTCCATCCTTTGCCAGTCTGTCTGCCTCTTCATTTCCTGGTATGCCACAGTGGGATGGTATCCACTGTAGTACTACCCTTCTTTGGATGCTCACTTCTCGCATGGCTTCCTTCAGGTCTGGCAGTTTATCGCCGTCAAGGGCTTGTAGGACAGACATAGCATCAGTAAGAAATACCACCTGCTGGCATTGACTTTTTTTGGATCGGTGTATAAAACTGCTCATCTTCAGTCTTCCATTTGCTAGGTCACTGTGTCTGGCCCTCATTGGATGTTCTGGCATGTTCTTGTACTTTTCTGCATGTACCATGGTCTTAGTGTGTCGCCTGTATGGTAAGGGGGTGATGCCTGTAATTTTTTCCATTTAATTTATGGGAGAGGTCTTCATGGCACCTGTGATAAGGCGAAGTGCTTGATTTTGTACTTTGTTCAGGGCTTGTAGATGGGAGTTGGCTGCTGAAGTCTGTACCATATTCTAGTATTGGCATAATTGCACCAGTATATACCTTCTTGAAAGTTGGCTCATTGGCCCCCCAGTTTGTTCCTGCCAATTTCCTCAGGAAGGCAAGTTTCTTTCTTGCCCTTGCTTCTATTTTCTCAATGTGAGACCTTCTTGTTAGTCTCTTATCTAGCGTAGTGCCCAAGTACACCGGCTCGTCTTCTGTTTAGATATGTAAATTTCCGAGTTTTATCTCTACTGCTTTGTCCTTATTTGAGAGTGTGAAGATGTTGTTGAAGACTTTTCAGCATTTATCTTTACCATCCATTTATCTGCCCATGCTGCTATGTTGTCTGCTGCCTTTTGTATTTTTTTGTTGGCGATTTTTAGATGTTCTTCTACACACCACACTACCAAGTCATCAGCGTACATTACAGCTCTTACACCTTGTTGCAATTCACATATTAGATCATTTATGAAGACAAGAAACAGAGTTGGAGACAGTACTGAGCCTTGAGGAACTCCATGCTTTAGGAGAACTGTTTTGCTGTTGTATCCTTCCATGGTGACTCTTTCCTATGTGTAAGAAGGAACGATCTACTTGCTCATGTTGCCCCCTATTCCGTTTCTTTGCAGCTTTATTATCAGTCCATCTTTCCAGACCTTGTCGAAAGCTTTTTGAAGATCTATCCATAGGGTGAAAACTTTTTTCTTTTCTTGAAATGCGTCTTCTATGATCTGGGACAGGAATTTTATTTGGTCTTCTGTGCTGTTACACTCTCTAAATCCAGCTTGTTCTGGCACCAATAGCTTCTCAGATTCTAGGTACCACTTTAGTCTTATGTTGCCATCCTTTCCATTGTCTTCCAGACACAACTCGTTAGACTTATTGCTCTATAGCTGTCAGGCTTCTGTTTGTCCTTGCCTTTTTCAATAATAGGACACATAAACGCTAGGTTCCTAAGCATTTCATTGGTGACACCATACGGTCCTGGTGATTTTCTATCCTTTAGTTTCCCTATAGATGCCTTTAATTCTTCTATTGTGAATAATTTGAACATGACGTCTGGGCAGTTTGTGTTGTTCTTATCATTATTCATTTCTTGACGAATGCTTCATTGTCTACATGTATTGATGGTAATTGTGCTTCCTTTTCTGTAAGATTCCGCAAGCTTGTCTGCTGCTTGTTTGCCAGAGTGGAATTTACCTGAATCTTTCAGCGTAATTTATTGTCGCTGGGTATTGCTATCATCATTTATTTGCTTGGTTAGTTTCCACAGCTTTCTCCCTTCCTTATCAAAATTTAATTTGTGAGTTTTTTTCCCTCCAACTTCTTCTCTGTGTTTCTATTTTTTCTTTAGTGAACTTTGCTTTGGTTTTTTTGTAGAGCGATGTGATTCTGTTGTGATGGTTGCGTCTCTGCCATATTACGTGCTTCAGTCAGTTCTTCCTGTAGTTTTTGAAGTGTATTGGTCCAATATGGTACATAATTCTTCATTGCGCCTCTTAGCTGCCTGAAGTATTCCGTTATTAAACTCCATGATAATAGTGTTGATGTCTCTGCCTGTTAATTTTATGTCTTTTGTAAGTAGGTTTGCTCTATGTTTATATATGTGCCAGTTTGCTTTCTTGTAGTTCCATCTTGGCTTAGTTGGTCTTGTAATTGTTGATTTGTTCACTTGGATGATAACTAGATGGTGATCACTGCCACCAAGTTGTTCGCCTATTGTTCTTTCCATTATTTCAACCAGTTCTGAGGTGCAGAATGCCAGGTCTGGGGTTGAGGTGCTATGCCATCTTCTTGAGTAGAAAGTTGGTGGATCCTGTGGATTGTTCAGGAAGATTAGGTTGTTATCATCTTGCCAACTTTCTATCTCTTCTCCCCTTCTGTCTAAATTGTTATATCCCCAGCTTTGGGAGTGGCTGTTAAAGTCTCCCACTACCAGAGAGTGTTTATTTGGGATGTTAATACTGGTCATGTTTAGTGGGATGTCATTTGGGCATTAGAAGTTTAGCATGTCCAGTTCAAGGAAGTTGTCTTTTATGTGAATCATCTGGTATTCGGCGCCTTCCTCTTGTATTTTCGTTTCTATAGCGTTGATATTATCCTTGACCAGAGTATGCCGCCTTTCCTCCGATCTTTCCTGTCTACTCTAAAGCATTGGTACCCTCGTATTTTGAATGTTATTTTTTTTGTTGAGATGGGTTTCCTGTATGCAGTAAATACTAATTTATTTTTGGTGCAAGGTGTTTTCTAGTTCGGTTAAAAAAAATTTCTAACTCCCTCTGCATTCCAGTAATATTCAGAGGGGTTTTCATCCTGTCTGGTTGGCCAGTCGCTTTCCTCTTCTGCATCCTGGCTCCACGAGGTAGACTAGAGGGACCTCCAGTAGCTGGGAGTGGATTCAATCGAGGTTCAGAATCTGGCACTGCTCCTGCCTGGGGGAGCTTCACAGGGCGAGCACCATGACGATTTTAAAAATTTTGTCGTGCAGACATGTCAACTATTCGGTTTGCATGATACCATGGTTGCTGGTGCGCCTCTCGGGCTGGCATCTCTGACTTCAGCACCTGTGCTTGCTTGGGCAGGATTGTGACCCTGCTCGATATTGGGTTGGCTTGACCTATTTTAGTTTCCAGCCTCTGTTGGCTGGACTAAGCCCCATCTCCACGTCAAGGAGTTGACCTCGATGGGGACTGGCTAGTGATAACTGGTTTAGTTTGAAAGATAGGTTATTTTATTCTGAAAGTCTTTTAAATGTTTAGCAGAGATGGCATAAATTCTAGTGGTAGTTAAATTGAGGAGAAATAATCGTTGTAATAAATTTCAACTTTTTTCTTCGATTCCTTCGTGGTCAGGGCAAAGACATATCGCACGCCTCTTGTATGTCTTTAGGGGGCAATCGAAGATCATGGAATTCGCTTGTAAACTCCACACCCAGTCTCTTTAATCGCTTCTTACAACATGCATGGTATGCGGTAGTGTTTTGTTATTATTCTTTACTCTAGTTTTTTTCTTCTATTCTCCTTTTCACTTCTGTTTCACATCTGCCGTCATTTAACACTGTAATTTTACCTTTTTTTAAAAACAAAAATTGTAAATAATCAAAGCTCGCGGGTACTGGGGTGAGTAGCGTTGCCACTGCTGAGTTTGTGGACTTTTGGATTTGACAATCAGCGGAACATATCTGCCTGCCCATATGGATGCAGAGGTGATGGAGCCAGTCTTAGTCTATTTAAGTGACTGTTTTGTATGTTATGTCCAGTTCTGAAGCGGAAGATAATAACTTGCTCAGATCTGTCAAGATATTTATAGTTGTCTTTGATCGACTTTTTTGAAAGCTTTGATGAAGGTCTCCTTTTCCTTGTAGGTGATTTCTTGGTATTTTTGTTACTGTGTTGCTCCGTAATTTACAAGCATAGCCTATCTGTCTCATCACGCCCTGGTATGCCTTAGTGGGATGGTATCCACTTTAGTTTTACCCTTCTTTGGATGCTCATTTCACGTATGACTTTCTTCTGGCATGGCAGTTTATTGTTGTAAAGGGCTTGTAAGACAGATATTGCACAAGAAAGAAATACCACCTGTTGACATTGGCTTGTTTTCTATTTAGTTATTTCTGCAGCAATGTTTATTCTTTTGCTAATATTTTATGTAAACTTCATGTCTACAGTCAAAAAAGAGCTCATCATCCTGTGAAAAGAGGAGAAATGATGCAGACCAACAGCAGAGAGTAGCTAGAAAGTCAGAGATAGACCAACATCCGCCTACAGTCGTCATTCCATATCCGAACTGTCTAAGAACATTTACAGCTCGAATAGGGCTCATTAGCCATCTACGAACTATTATGCATGGTCATAATTCTAATTGAATTTTCAAAAGTGGATGTAAAAATGGTCATCATCACTTATGATGGACGAAGACACACATGTAAACTTCAGCGCCTCCATGTTTCTATGTGGTACATATCTTCAATCATGTTGCATACTATTGTTTTCGTTTGAAGATTATTCAGTTATCTCATAGTGTACCGATACTTGTTGTTTATGGTGGTTCCAGAGGCGTACCAATGGTGGTGAGGTCGCACTGGGCATCAAGACTTGATGGGCATCAAAATGCCTCTCAAAATAATTAATACTTTGAAATGTGGTTTAAGTGTCTTTGCGGTGCCAAAGTTGATGCCCCCGCACCGTTAAACAAATTATATTTTTTTCTTGTTAAGCACATTTGGCCATCGTGTGTCTATTGAAGATTCTTTTATCGACTTTATTGACATAGAAAAAAAAATTCCGCCGGAATTGCAAGATTGATTTTGAAGAAGTTAGAGGCGGACTACCTCGACATCATGGACTGCCGAGGTCCATGATAGAACTGTTGTGATGAAAGGGGAACATTCGGGAGTTCAGAAACGGATTTGCGATATAAATCCAAAAGTCCAGTATATTGCCTGTTCTAACCATAGTTTAAACCTAGCTAGAATCCATGCGGCACGAGAAGAAATAAACGCTGTGACCTTCTTCGGCACGCTTGATCGTCTGCATACCTTCTTCTCCAATTCCACTCACCGTTTTGAAGTGCTGATGAAAACTACTGGAATGAGTCTCAAACGATTAGCCGAAACACGCTGGAGCCGAGAGGAGAAGTGGTCAAAATGGTTAAAAGCCACTTTCTGAAGATTCTGGAAACACTTGAAATTTTAACTGAGAGAACCGAAAATTCGGAAACGAGTCCGCGGCTGACAGCTTGCTGGTGGCGATGCAGTCATTCACGTTCTTGACGTATCTAGGGTTCTGTTATTGGCTCCAGTTTTAATGGAAATAAATGACACGCAAGCATATATGCAGAAGAAGAGCTTGAGCGTTCAGGATTGTGCAGCAAAAATGAAAGCTTTGAGTGAATTCCTCACAACTTCGAGGGAAAGAGTAACCGATGCGCATTTGAGCTATGCGCAGTCGGTGTGTTCTGAACTTGGAATCCCTACGGAGCCCCAGCTGCGAATACGTCGTAAAAAGAAGATGCCTGTGAGACCAACGTTCTAAATATAGCTTACTATAAGAAATTATAGGTCTATTCGAGATTTAGCACCATCAACCATGCACACCTACTTAAAAACTAATGAAGTCAATCACATCATTCTATCTAGATAGAAATCTAGAGATCTGTGAATCAACGCACCACATACCACACAATTAGACATATGTTATTATAGGCCTACTATAAAAAAAAATTACCTTATATTATAGGACTTTCCCAAAAAATACGTTAAATTGATTACTGCCGTGAGTGTAGTTAGGATCGGGAATTCTGGATCATTCTTTGGCAGTGTTGTTACCAGCGATTTGTAATTCATTCTGCAATGCCACTTCTTTGTTCTAGTACCCCCTATAGTCACAAATTGTTTTCATGACATTTACTTTTTCTATACACCAGTTCTTCGGAAATATATATAGACTCCTTGTGTCTTTCCATTTTTTAATGAGAGTATGACCGTTTCGGATTCGCCCTTTAGATTGTTCTCATTCCCTGTCTTTTTAGTATACGCCTCTATGATAATACGTGAGGTAGGGACTATGTGTGTAAGTCCATAATTTTTAATTTGGTTTTTTCCGTTGTCAAATATCTGATGTATGAAATTATTAGGATCCCATATTTCTCTTGATAAAGACATTATGGTTGAAGAACTGATTCAGTCTGTCTTGTGCACCTTTAATATCAATATACTTTCCATACATTAATTAGTTAATCATTTTGTACTCTGTAAAACAACCAATATTCATACTATTCAAGAACTACACATAATAGCTTTGATTCAAACAGACTCAATTTGAACAGACAGAATTGAAGAGATCTGACCTATGCGCTAACTTCAGCGCAAAAGGAAAGTGAATGAAAATAAAAACGTAACTATATTTTGTATAACAGTTCTTTCCCGAAGATTTCAGTTATCACCTAATTCTCTTGAGTAATAGCCTATGTCGTCTACTATTTCACATTCTGGAATTTTATAATTGTTTACAGTATTCTGTCCATTTATTAATTAGGCTATACCTAGCATTTCATTAAGGGGTATCCCGTTTTTATCCGCTGTAATGGGTATTTTAGGTTTGTGTGGTTGTTCATCATCATTATCATCAGGTGCCATGCCGGCTGGCGTAGGCGGTCATGTCTCTCCACAGCTCTCTGTCCACAGTATTATGTATCTTCTTCTTCTTCTTTCGTTCACTTGAAACATGTCTATATCTGTAATTCTGTCTCCTTAATAAAACTCACTGTCTTTTGTAGTTCATACAGTGTCCCATAGAGCTTTGATTCCAGTGTTGTTTCATCTGGCCAATATGTCTGCCTCAGCGTTTCATGCTCAGAACACTCTTGAAGTATATGTTTGGCACTCTGTGCTGCCTGTCCACATGTGCACATGGCCGTGTTGCCAATCTTGAACTTTGTATACATGTGACTGCGGAATCGGTTGTGTCCTGTTCTGAGACGTAGAATTATAACTTGTTCTGGTCTGTTCATAATGTGATAGTCATCTTGTGTTGGTGTTTGTGGCTTTCTTATTGACTTGATCATCTGTTTTTTCTGATGGTAGGTGATTGGTATATCTGGTTGGTCTTCTGCAGCACCTTCTTTAGCCAGTTGGTCTGCTTTTTCATTTCCTGGTATTCCACAGTGAGAGGGTATCCACTGCATGGTTATCCTATACTGGTAAGACAATTTGCTAAGTAGTTTTTTTTAAGTCTGTTAGTTTTCCAGACTGGAGAGCTTGAAGCACTGACCTTGCATCTGTCAGGAATACCACAGGCTGTAGGCCAGAGTTGGAGTTCAGCAGTTTTTTAGCTGCCACACTAATTGCCTGGATTTCTGCATAATAATTATTGCAGAATTTTCCTGTTGGTGTTCTGATTGTATCTCTAGGCTTGTGTGGATATTCTATATATACACCTGCACCTCCATTCCTCACAGCATTCTGTGCTGACCCATCTGTGTACACTCTGACCCATATATCTTGTGGATATTCCTCATCCAGGAAACTGAGGGTGACTGTCATTCGCTGCACACTGTTCTGTTCGTCCTCGCTTAGTATTCCTTTCACATGGGTCTGAATGTATATTGGCATTCCATGGCTTTCACTCCACGGGGTTTGTTCTGGTACAGACCTTAAGGGGCTGTCAACTTCAGGTAGGTCTGTAAGTTGTCTACGGAGTCGTTTAGCTTGATGGATAAAGCTGCTCATTTTCAGTCGCCCCATTGCTAGATTTTGGAATCTTTCCTTCATTGGATGACTTGGCATACACTGAAACGTTTCTGCTTGAATTAGTACTTTTGTGTCTCTTCGTTCGCCAAGTGTTTGCATTCTTCCCATTTTCTGCATCTCTGCTATGGGTGTTGATTTCATTGCTCCCAACATTATTCTAAGTGCCTGGTTTTGCACTTTATCTAGATCTTGTAATGTGGTGTTTGATGCAGGACACCACGCAGCTGAACCATATTCCAGGTGTGGTCTTATGCCTTGCTGGTAAACTTTACTGAGTATATTTCCACTGGCTCCCCACGTGGTTCCACTTAGTTTTCTCAGGATAGCTAACTTCCTTCTGGCTTTTGTTGTCGCTTTGTTTATGTGCTGCTTCAATGGCAGCTTATCATCAAAAGTAACTCCGAGGTATGTGGGTTGTTTGTCTTCTTTCAAGAGCTCTCCATCTATCTTGATATGACCAGCTTTTTGTTTTGGTGAGAGGGTAAAGAGTGTAGTGCTGCACTTATCTGTGTTAATGCTGACGCACCATCTATTTGCCCATAATGTTAGGGCATCGATAGCTCTTTGTATTTGTTTAGTGGCCACTGTTGCATGTTCTTCCGTGCACCAGATCACCAGGTCGTCAGCATACATTGCCACTTTGATCCCGTGTGTTAGTTCAGCAACTAGGTCATTGATGTAAACCAAGAAAAGTGTGGGTGACAGGACTCCTCCCTGGGGGACTCCATGACGCAGTAGAACTTTCTTGCTCTTGCGACCATCTAATTGTACCCTGGCTCTTCTATTATACAGGTATGCCTTTACCCATTTGTACATTCTTGAGCTAACCCTGCAATTTCGCAATTTCTTTAGGAGCCCTTCTTTCCAGACCTTATCAAATGCTTTCCTGAGGTCTATCCATGCTGCTAGTACCAGTTTCTGTTCTTGGAAGGCATCCTCAATCTCTTGGGAGAGGTAGGTTGCCTGATCTTCAGTAGAGTAGCACTGTCTGAAACCTGCTTGCTGTGATACCAGAAGGTTTTCACTTTCAAGGTACCACTGCATCCTAAGATTGATAATGCGTTCCATTGTTTTACATAGACAGCTTGTGAGGCTGATGGGCCTGTAGTTGGAGACTGTGTTGCCATCTTTTCCTGATTTGAGGAGTGGTATCATTATTGCTTCTCTCCACGCCTGTGGTACATTACCTGTGGACCAGCTTGTGTTAAAGATCTGCAGTAGCTTTGCTCTTGCTGCAATTCCCAGGTTTCTAATCATTTCATTGGACACTCCATCAGCTCCAGGGGACTTTTTCATTTTCAATTTGGATATTGCATGCTCCAGTTCTCTCATTGTGATTGGTGCCTCCATGACTTCAGGTATAGGTTCACCTTGTCCAATGTTTTGCTGGTTCTCTCGAACCTCCTATTGTTTGTCTGGGCTGACTTTGATGTTATTGTCTTCTGCAAAGGAATCTGCAAAGTAATCAGCTGCATGTTTACCTGTTAAAATGTCTCTATCTTTATAAAGTGTGATCCTGGTATTTCTCCCTGTACCTTCATCATTTAGTTGTTTTACAAGTTTCCATAATTTCCTAGTATCTCTTTCTAGGTTCAGCGACTCTGTTTTTTCTTTCCAGCAGCTCCGTCTGGCTTGTAACTTGGCTCTTTGAAATTTAGCCTTTGTTTGCTGATATTTGTTGTGATGTTCTTGGCTAGGTCTGTTCTCAGCCTGCTGTCTAGATGTTTCCATCTCATTTTGCAACTTTTCCAGTTCATCATTCCAGTAGGGTTTGTAGTTTTTGCGTGCCCCCCTGGGTATGGTTTTACTAGCAGCATGTAGTATACATCTATTAAATTCACTCACTGCTCTATTGATGTCCTTGTCCAAGTTCATGTCCTTAGCTAGAACACTGGTTAAATGCTGGTACATTTTCCAGTCTGCCCTTTTATAATTCCACCTAGTGAGCGTGCTGCTGTCCTTGGTAAATTCATTGTGGATTTCCAGAAATACTGGTCTGTGGTCACTACCCCCAAGCTGCTTTCCAATAACACGTGTGATGTTCTATTCCAAGCCTGGTGAGTGGAATGCCAGATCTGGTGTAGAGGTGGTGTGCCATGCTGTCGAGTAGAAGGTTGGCGAGTCTGCTGGCTGGTTAATAAGGATGAGATTATTTTCATCCTGCCAGCTCTCAAGTTCCTCACCTCTCTTGTCGATATGATCGTAGCCCCAGCTCTGAGAGTGGCTGTTGAAGTCACCACACACCATGAGTCTCTCTTTGTCTGGAATTGTGACTAGTGCCAATGGTTTATCATTTGGGCAGTAGTAGTTCAGGAGATGGAATTCTGCACTGTCTGTTTTTAGGTGGAGCATCTGGTATTCTGCCCCTTCCATATATACTTCCAGCTGACATACGCTGATATTGTTTTTAACAAGTGTCAGAATTCCACCCTTTCGCCTGTCCTTTCTGTCAGACCGGTAGCACTGGTAGCCTCTGATGTTGAAGGCTATGTCGCTGCTGAGGTGTGTTTCTTGGATACAGCATATACTAACTTGTTCTTCACTGAGGACATTTTCAAGTTCCAATATTTTACTGTATCCATCTCTTTTACTGTTGACACCCTCAGCATTCCAGTGCATTATTTTTATTGGTCGTTTGTTTGTTTGGCCAGTAGCTCTATTCCTTTGCCTCCTGGCTCATCGGGGCAATTGAGAAGGACTTCCAGTAACTGAGGTTGGGCCCTTTCGAGGTATAGGGCCCGGCACCGTCCCTGCCTGAACGTCCGCCACAGGGCAGGCACCATAACTATTTATAGATGTAGACATGTTTCCATTGTGTTTTGTGCGTGGCATCCTGATTATCTGTGCGCCTTTTGGCTGGATGCCTCCGTCTTCAGCACTCTGCTTACTTGGGCAGGACTATGGTCCTGCTCGAATGGGACTGCCCGACCAGTCTTAGTTTCCAGCCCCTGATGGCTGAACTAAGCCCCATCACCTCTGCACGGTGCTGGTCTCGATGGGGTATTATGTATCAAGATCGTTGTTGTTTCCTTGCTGTGCCAGGTTGTCAAACTGTCTAATATTTTCTCATGTTGTCGCTCGCCATCTATCTCTGTTTCCTTCAGTCTTGCCTGTTGTGACTATGTTCTCCAAACCTTTCTGTCTCATGAAGTGACCAAAAAAAATGAAGATTGTATTTTTCTTATATTATGGATTAAGGTCCGTTTCGCGTTTGACTCTTTCAACACCTCCACATTAGTTTTTCTGGCAGTCCATAGTATTCTCAGCATTCTTCTATAGAACCACATCTCTATTGCCTCTAATTTCCCACTTTCCAGTTTGTTTATTGTCCAAGACTCGCATCCACATGTTAGTATAGGGTTTATATAGCACTGCAGAACTCTCTTTCTTACCTCTAATGACAAGGTCATATTACACAATCTATTTTTCATTTTTATGAATGTTGTTTTTGCCTGTCCTATTCTGCTTCCTATTTCTGTCCAACCGCTGAAGGTCTTCCTCACTTTTTACAATCAGAACAGTGTAATACGCATATCTCAAATTATTTATGTTATGTCCTCCCACTGATATTCCTGGAACATCTACTATTGCACACATTATGTTTTCACTGTATAAAGAGAACATGTCTGGTGAAAGTAAGCATCCCTGTCTGATTCCTTGTTTTATTTGTTGAAAAGGGCCAAATTGATTTCCTACTCTTATTGCTGCTGTTTGTTGCCAGTACATGTTCTTGATGATTCTTAAATCCTTATTGTCAATGTTAAAATTCTCTAGCATGTGTATAACTTCACTATGTTTAACTTTATCAAATGCATTCGTGTAGTCTATAAAACAGAGGTACAGATCTGCTTTTACCTCTATAGATCTCTATCAGTGTTCTCAAAATATATATAGCACTGTTGGTACCTTTACCTTCTACAAAGCCATATTTTTCTGGACTTATTTCTGATTTTATTTTGTTTCTCCCTCTCTTCATGATGACATTGATAGTCATGGCCCATTGGTCTGTCCACTTGACCAAATTGTCCATAGTTTCCTGCAACCTTATTTTTGTTATGACTATGCTCTCTTCACTGCACCATATTGCCAGATCGTTTGCATATATTGCGCTTACTTTACATGAGAGGATTTGGTCAATGTTGTTCATGAATATAAGGAATAAGTGGGGGATAGAACACCTTCCTGTCGTACTCCATGCTTGAAGAGTTTTTTCTGCTGTGCTTAACTGCTGCCTTTCGGTTGTGCAGGTAGCGTTTTATCCAGCAATACATGCGCCCAGTCACTTTGTTTTGTTGTAATTTAAGGAACTGCCAGTAAGAGAGGAACTGCCACGTTTTTGGCCTTCGGTCCAAGAGCTCAGTAGGAGAAACTATCAAGGTATAAAAATGCTGTCACAGGTTAGGAATGATTACAAGAAATAAAAGCATGCGAAAATCGTATGCGCTAGCTCAATGGGTGCAATTAACGCAACTCAGCTGTAAACCAGTATCACAACATACTTCACGCTTCTTTGCATAAACCACACAATTTTGCAAAGGTTATCAGAGAGCAAATGCAGAAGAGGAAGACTTTCATACAATTTGTCTCAGAAAGGTGATGAACATCAAATGATATGATTCTGGTAACCACTGTGTTTGAAAGTGCTGGTTTTCCTAGCACTGATGTTCTCATGTGGACACAAATTCCATGGACAGGTCATGTGCTCTTCTATGGTGAGACGAAGAAGGGTACATGCTCTCAGGGTGGTCAAAAGAAGCGTTACAAGAACTTAAAGATCTCACTGAAATCCTTTGACATAAACCCATACATGGAAGAGGTTGCATGAAATAAGAGCTACAATGTGTGAAAAAAGGAGAAATGCAGCAACTCAACAGTGGAGACTGGCTATAAAGTTTAAGGGCAGATAAAAAACTATCGAAAATGATCATCCCATGTCCAAATTATCCAACGACCTTTGGGACTACTATAGAGCTTATCTACAAACTCATAGAGAAGGTCATACCTGTAATTGAATTTCATAGAGTGTATGTAACAAATGGACATCATCAATTTTGATGGATGAACAAGTTACATTACATACGCCATATATATATATATATATATATATATATATATATATATATATATATATATATATATATATATATATATATATATATATCACACACACATATGTTCAATGTCCGCATCGTTGAAGATAGAAATCGCTGGAGGACTCTGTGTTGATGCATCAAATGTGGTACCCTGATGGGTTATTAGATCCACATACATATCTGGACAAGACTATTTCACCACCAGGTAGCAGTTCTATAACGAGTATAACATATTCTTCTGCTCAAAAAGACGCTAAAATGTCTGTGATTTATACATGTATTGTCTATCGCTATGAAGAATGTGGTTGCGTCTGTGGGTCTCACCAATGGCCCACTAGACATACAACCCATGCAACAGAAAATCTTAGTGGATGGCATACCGTTATATTGAGGTTATCTTCTTAGAGAAGCTTCATGGCACGTCATCTATATAATTATGCTTTTATTTTGTTGTTGAAATGTGTTTCATGTTTACCTGAATATATATGTATGCACCCTCTGTAGTTGGGAGGGAACCAGAGATGTACTGTGCAGCACCGGGGAGAAGGAAACTGACATCACTGTTTTTCCTATGGCTGAGGCCCATCATAGAGGCACAGTGACTCAGGACGTGACAATCCTTTTGACTTGAACATTTGGTTGCATGCCTGGAGCAATAGAGAAGTTTGGCATAACCAGTAGTCAATTGGTGGCGGGGAATGAGCACAGTGAACCGTATCTTGGCTACAGTGGCTAGGAGCAGTGCATAGGTTGAAACCTACCTTCCTGGAGGTGCGATAGTTATTCTCTGGCTCTGTCCCGGGGTGGGTCGAAAATCCACAGACTTCCCAGCAATATAATGCTATTAGGTCAAAGGGCATGATCCCATGGGACGCTGGATCAGCAACCAACCAACCAACCTCTATTGTTACCTTTCAACTAAACCAGATTATTTGCTCCTTTTGGTTTACTACAACTGTTCTGCATAATGTTTACACCAGTGTGGCAACCAGAGCCTGAACTGCTAGTTTAGAGTTATAAAAATAGGACCGCTATCTTCTTTCCAGGTATGTCATCATAGGTTGTGACTAAGAAAGTTGGGGGATAGGATGACAACCTGTCAGTTGTGAAAAAAATCATTATATCTTGTTTCTTCTTCTGTGGTCGTTCTCAAACTCCTGCAGATTAGCAGCATATAGTCCGGAGAACGGAATGCGTTGTGTCATGGTTTACAGCATTGCTGCGATATCTGCGTCTTTTGGCCTGACACATTCAACTTTAGCATGGCTTTGGGTCACTGACCCTATATGGGATGAGGTAGCCAACTCCATCCCACAACCTCCTTAGTCGTCTCTTACGACATGCATGGAAGGTAAACAGTGTTGCTATTCTTTGCTCCCCTTCCGGGCCCGGCAGCACACGGGCGATATCATTTTAATTTCGTACTTGTATCTTCTATCAAATAATCCCCACGGATGATGAAGAAATGCATGCTACCTGACATTGCACCTTTGTGGCAGGCTCACAGGTTATTGACAATGCTAGATATGCCACCACAGCAGATGGGTCAACAAAATCTGATGGAAGAATGAGGTAATTTACTCAGAAGTGTGTGCTGTGCTCCTGACAGTATGTTGTAATCATAGGACACTGGCACATTAGAATACCTCCCTTTGATGACTAAACATGCACTCATAACCTCCCCTTACACTACCATGCCTTTGAGACAAACTTATGTGAGTTCAAGTGTCACCTCAGTTACACAACTGAGAAGATGTGCTTTTGTCAGAAAGGCTATGGGCTGTTAAGAGCTACCTGCTTACAGTTAATGGCAATATTTCATCATCATGTTTGCTCTTTCTATGAAATAGGTTAGTCAGTCCTCAATTGCTTATTACTTGCATGGCCAAGTCACAGTTTTACTTCTGTGCCCATTCTCAAATTCATGCTGTGTCTGGCAGGATCTACTCTGAAGATGGTTTACATCTTATCTGTAATGTCTGCACTTTTCAGTCCAACATATCCAACAGCAGCATCGCTTTTGGGTCACTTTGACCTATTAGTGGACAAACTCTCAAACTTCCTCCTTGCCTCTTATGGTATGCTTAGCAGGTCACTATTCTTGCTCCCCTTTCAGGCCCCATAAACACAGGTGTAACTTCTGTTTAGTATGAATTAACAAAGACAAATTACTCAAATGAAAAAAAACCCAGAAATCTGGTATAAATCATCTGTATGTACATCACATACCCACTCTGTTATATATTTGTAAATAGTCCAACAACATGAATCAGATAATTAGTTTGGTGAACAATAGTATCATAGTCAATTAAGACACTTATGTAGAATACATTCTCAAAGCAAAAAATATTATTATTCCAATGGGACTGATGTAGATGACTTGATTTTTTTACAGAAGTGAGATTTCCACATGTACTAGTGTATATGCTTCATGTGAAACTTGTAAACAAAAACTCTAGTTAAGATTAGGGTTTGGATTAGGGCTAATATTACAAATCATGACTATTAATTCTTGTAATCCGCCTGTGTGTTGCCAGCCCGAGAGGGGAGCAAAGAATAGCAACATTGTTTACCTTTCATATATGTCATAAGAGGCGACTAAAGAGGTATTGATGGAGTTGGCTGTCCCATCCCATGTAGGGTCAAAGTGGCCCAAAGTCATGCTGAAGTTTGATATGCCAGACCGAAAGGTGTAGATATTACAGAAATGCTGTAACCATGACACAAAGCATTCCATTCTTTGGACTACATCCTGCTAATCTGCTGGTGGGATTAAAACAATGTGGGATTATCATTTTGTCTATGTATGTGCCCAACTCTGGGCCGACAAAATTCCTTAATGCTTTACATAAAGAACACTACAGGTATACATCAGACAGTGATTTAATCTAAGAAATCCCACCTTTGTGATTTATGGCAACCAGTTTGGGACAATATCAATGATTTATGGTATCCGGTATGGGACAATATCAATGACATTTTTACTTTGAGTAGGTATTCTAGCCAAGTAAGGTATTTAACAATCGTTTGTAGAAAAATACAGTGCTACCACTTAGCTAGATGGAGATTACATTAACAGACATATATACATAGATATGCCTATTATAAATATGTTATATGGTTAGTGACTGAAATACCAACTCATATGGTGATACTCTCAGAGCACGTTACGTAAGACAGAAAGGTGCATGTTAAGAACAGAATGTGTCATGTTACTGAACAACTTCGTTGTCTAAAGTATTACATGGATATACTATCTTGGTCATGCAGGAGTCAGAGACAATGAAAGAGAAGACTCATTGGGGGCAGGCAATGCTGTGGTTGAAGGCAGAGTGTTGAACAGAGACAGGGCCAACCTAACAAGGCATTTATTGATTTACTACAGATACAGAGTGTAGAAGATGATGTTGGGCTGAAGGTAAATGGGAATGACTAGAAGATCACATGATAAACACCTAATTAGGACTTTCATACTCTTGGATGGCTGCTGGATAAGGAGTGGAGCAATTATGGAAATGTCCCATATTTTTCTGATTAAGAAGATTATACATAGTTATACATGCAGAGAAATGTAGATGAGTTGGAAATATAAGATGGAATCTCAATTTGACAATTGAAAATTATGTTATTTTGAATTGAGACATATCTAATTATTTATGCTTGAGATCAAAGCACCAGTACAACTGTGATACTGCAGAATGAACTGCACAATCCTTTTCATGTTCCAGGTCATAAATAGGGTTTTTTGGATTCAGAAGAATAATTCACTATTAGTTTTATTAGCACGGGAATGCCTGAGACCATGGGAGAAAATCTTTACAGAAAATTTGGAGGGATGACTATAAGTCAGGCAGCGATGGTTTATTGACCATTTTCTGCAGTTCTGCTGGTTTCTAAACATATTGGTGTTGCCATTCCCTTGGAACTAATCAACAGAAACTGAGAAGGGGTTCGTGGAAACAGGTAAGGCACTTGCTCCATAAAACATGCACGGGCAAGAAATCATGTATGAAATTTTGAGGGCCTCACAGTTTATTTGAAATTTTACACTGGCCAGCTTCCTGACTGTTTGTAAAGACACAAAAGACAACCATCATTAGTTTTAATGTTGTTTTGCAGCATATGTCCATAACCAGTTACATAGTTGGCAATGTGTTTTGTGATTAAAATCATTTTCATGTCAAGCATTGTGCCCAGATCAAATAATAGACAAAGATAGTGACAGCTGATGTAGATAGTGAGTGATAATATAGATAATGAGTGATAATATAGATAGTGAGTGATAATATAGATAATGAGTGATAATATAGATAATGAGTGACAGATGATGTAGATAGTGACAGATGATGTAGATAGTGAGTGATAATATAGATAATGAGTGATAATATAGATAATGAGTGATAATATAGATAGTGAGTGACAGATGATGTAGATAGTGAGTGATAATATAGATAGTGAGTGATAATATAGATAGTGAGTGACAGATGATGTAGATAGTGACAGATGATGTAGATAGTGACAGATGATGTAGATAGTGACAGCTGATGTAGATACTGACAGCTGATGTAGATACTGACAGCTGATGTAGATAGTGACAGCTGATGTAGATACTGACAGCTGATGTAGATAGTGACAGCTGATGTAGATACTGACAGCTGATGTAGATACTGACAGCTGATGTAGATAGTGACAGATGATGTAGATAGTGAGTGATAATATAGATAATGAGTGATAATATAGATAATGAGTGATAATATAGATAGTGAGTGACAGATGATGTAGATAGTGAGTGATAATATAGATAGTGAGTGATAATATAGATAGTGAGTGACAGATGATGTAGATAGTGACAGATGATGTAGATAGTGACAGCTGATGTAGATAGTGACAGATGATGTAGATAGTGACAGCTGATGTAGATACTGACAGCTGATGTAGATACTGACAGCTGATGTAGATAGTGACAGCTGATGTAGATACTGACAGCTGATGTAGATACTGACAGCTGATGTAGATAGTGACAGCTGATGTAGATACTGACAGCTGATGTAGATACTGACAGCTGATGTAGATAGTGACAGTTGATGTAGATAGTGATGTACTGCATATGACAAATAGTAGGAACTACTAAGGTATGTAAGAATAATAATACAATATTAATACTGATTCACTGCTGAAATTGGATGTGCTGGGTCATTGTCACAAATAAAATGATGGCCCAAAGCATCTCCATTCTCTGTACCAATATCATACTGGAATTTTAGTAGGTCTATTGTCCTGGTACAAGAGAGACCCCGAGAGCTTAGACTAAAAAACTCCCCGCTAACATTATTTACTGACTTGCCAATAGTGAAGAAATAGCCAAAAAAGGGAGTATTTCTTCTTTGCACAATCAAACAAGCAACAACAACAAAACAAAAAAACCACAAATATATATATTGTTCAAAAAAATGTAGAGAAAAACAATTCAATTTATATCTACATGCTTACACAAGAAAAAAATACTCAAAAGTACAAATATAAACCAGTAATCACAAATTTTCAATGCCCTTCACTCATTTCGATTTTTGAAATGTATCCCCTCCTCCCATATTTACAGCTAACACATCCACCATTCAACTTACACTAAACATTGAATACACAGACTTTATATGTAATTATTGTCCTAAATATTTGGAAGACAGAGTACAAATGATATGACATACATGCTTCTACGTAAAGTTTCACCAGAATGATGGTTATATGACGTCTTCCTCATTTTCCAGTCAATGTCAGACACTGATAAAGATTTCATCAGTGAACTATATTGTGATCACCAACCTCAAGACAGGGTCATATAGTTTGTCTATCAGTGCTGTTTCAAGTGGCTATAGTTTTCTTCTTGTGGTGTTCTTCAGTGGGCAGTTCTGTAAAATATGTTATGTTTTCAGGAGATTATCTAAATGGGCAGTTATAGGTGTCACTAACTCCAAACCTCCTGTATGTGTTGTTAGAGTCTGTATTGGTCCATTCTCAAACTAAAAATGATTGTTTCTTTCATCCTGTAGACAATATCTTATTTTTATTCGAGTTGAGTTCCGTTCCTTATTAATGGAACTTTTTTATGTTGGATTTCAATTCTGGAAATGATACTGAATCTTCTATCTGTTGTTGGCAGTTACTTCCAGCTATATGATATAAATGTCTTTACAATATTACCTATTGTTAAGGATTGGATGATGTTATCACAGTCTGTATGTACATAAGTCACTTTCACAAAGTCGAGGTGCATCGGGGGATACAGTGACCGGCACATACTTTAGTGTGATCAACAGTACAATTATTTGCTGATAATCCTTTAATAATGTGTAATTTTGTGCGGGTGAGTTTGCCAGATATATTGAAAGTAATGTATAACCGCGCTCTCCAATATAAGAAATATAATTCAGCATCTTGGAATCTTTCTTCTTTTTCAGTGTTCATTGTTAAACCCTTGCAGATATGCAGGATGTAGTTTGTAGAATGGAATGCATTGTGTCACTGTTTACAGGTTAGCTGCCAGAACTTTGCCTTTCAGCCCGACACATCCTACTTCTGCACAGCTTCTGGGGTCACTTTGACATTCTATGGGATGAGACAGTCAGCTCCACCATAAAACCTTCTTAGTGGCATTGTACAAAATGCATGGTAAATAACAGTGTTGCTATTCTTTGCATCCCATTTGGGCCCCAGCATCATATGGACAAAATGTGTTTTTGTCAGGACAAAGTAAATGTGTATTTGTTAAGTTTATAACCTACAGTACAAATTTATATACCAGGGTTTAAGAACAGGTCTAGAGTATTGACCAATTAATAAGTAATAAGAAATTACAATCTGAATAGTGGATTTTGTTCTTATTACCAAGATCATCCTCAAATAAAATATATCTTGATTGTATGTTGTACATATTCCAAGAGATGCAACAACGCATTAAATATATCTTGATTGTATGTTATGTTTTACATATTCCAAGATATGCAAAAGCTCATTAAATATATCTTGATTGTATGTTGTACATATTTCAAGAGATGCAACAACACATTAAATATATCTTGATTGTACATTGTACATATTTCAAGAGAAGCAACAATGCATTAAATTATCTTGATTGTATGTTGTACACATTTCAAGAGAAGCAACAATGCATTAAATTATCTTGATTGTATGTTGTACACATTTCAAGAGAAGCAACAATGCATTAAATTATCTTGATTGTACATTGTACATATTACAAGAGAAGCAACAATGCATTAAATTATCTTGATTGTATGTTGTACATATTTCAAGAGATGCAACAACGCATTAAATTATCTTGATAACATTTCCATTCAACAATATCCATAGACTAGCATTTTCATTTAACAATATCCACAAACTAACATTTATATCTAACAATATCCCCAAAGCTGTAACATTTTAATCTAACAATATCCCCAAAGCTGTAACATTTTAATCTAACAATATCCCCAAAGCTGTAACATTTTAATCTAACAATATCCCCAAAGCTGTAAACATTTTAATCTAACAATATCCACAGAATAACATTTTCACCTAAAAATACCCTCAGGCATTAAGGTAGCCCCCCCCCCAATATTGATACAAATTGTGACGTGACATTTTTAGTACATAGCATATTTCGAAACTACATGCATTAAACTACAAATCTTAACTATTAATTTAACACATATTTATGAGGGAACTCCTGGGTGACATTAGTAGCTGTTTTGTAAGTAAAATTATGTAAAAAAAATAAATCCTTTTCTTTAAAAACATCCTATCTCTATCAATTATTGTTGGATTATTATGACATTTGTCATGAGTATTCATAATCATATAACACATTCCTGTAGCAGAATGGTTGCTGTACAATGAAGGTAACCTTACTTTTCTATTATAAGATTTTACAAGTATGTACATTTGTGCATTTTTGGAATGTTCAAAATTTAAAAATTCACAAAAAGAACCCACTGTTCAACACAATCCAATAAATCTGCTACAGTACCTCAAAATGTCCATTATGAACATATATGCCAAATATGAACAGCACCAGTAAATTTGGTAATGAGCTATTGTGTTTTGAAAATATAAGTATATATTTTTAGTATCATGTCGGCCATATTGGTATCTAATTTGCACAAAATTTCTAAATTACTTCACTAGTTATTCAATACAGCCTGCACTAAAAATAAAAAATAATATTTGTAATCAAGGCCAAATTACACTAGAAGCTGATAACAATATATAACTAAAATATCGTTGAAAAAGTAAAATATGATATGTGTGGTCAGTAGCACTGTATGGCTCAGAAACATGGACAAAGCAAGCAAGTTCAATGTTTTATATTCAAAAATAGAAATAGTCAGATGGGCAGACTGCCTAAAATTTCAAATGTATGTATATGTATGTATGTATGTATGTATGTATGTATGTATTGTATGTTTGTATATACATATATATATATATTTAGGGCATACATGAAAATTAAATAAAAATGTAGACATTCCTGGGTTGGACATATTGTGATACAAATGGATAGTAATGAAAATATTAGAAAACAAACTTGAGTTCATAGTAAGTGTAAAAACAAAAACTTTCAGGGGACAAGATATGTCTAACTTGATAATCATAATGCGTACAATTGTTAATATCCCAGGAATATCCATGGGAGCACATAACATAAATAATGTAAGATATGTGGATGACACAGTTCTAATTGCTAAAAATGAAGAAGACATTTAATAATTGATTAATGTAGTAGTGGCAGAAAGTAAAAAGAAAGTTCTTTTCTTAAATATCAAGAAGATACAAAGTAACGGTTATTTCAAAGAAGCAAAATACCAGATCAAGCTTGCAAGATCAAAGAGAATGATAATACTATTTTGAAATAGTAAGGTTCACAAATTCAATTATTTAGTTACAACAATAACATCAGATAAAAGAAGTTCAACAGAAATAAGAAGTAGAATGGGGCAGGTAAAAACAGCATTAAGAAAAATATATTATGTAATATGACCGTCATTAGAGGTGAAGAAGAGAGCTCTGCAGTGCTACATAACTCCTATAAAAAGTAAAGTTAAACCATACCATTTATTAATGCTGAAGGGGTGTGAGATGTTAGTGATCTCACATTTCAGTGACTCTGCTATATGAGGGCAGTAGCCATCTCCTCTCCCTTACAGACTTTACATCCTGGATTAATCTGGTACCCAATTAAGGCTGGGTCGACTGGGAACCCGATGCGATCTGAAAAAATGTCCACCTCATCTGGGGACTGAACCCACGATCACTCATATGCGAAGCCAGTGCTATAACCACTGCGCTATGTGGCACCCCCCCCATAATTCCTATTACAGTATAACGCCTATACTAACATATGAATGTGAGTCTTGGACAATGAACAAACAGGATAGTGGGAAAGTAGAGGCAGCAAAGATGTGGTTCTACAGAAGAATGCTAATAATACCATGGACTGCCAGAAAAGCTAATGTGGAGGTGTTGAAAGAGTCAAGTGTGAGACAGACCTTAATCAATAATATAGAAAAAAAAAGACAATCTTCACTTTTTGTCCATGTTATGAGACAAGGAGGTTTGGAGATCATAGTTACAACCAGCAAGATTGAAGGCAAGAGAAACAAAGGGAAAACAATGTGAGAAAAAAATTAGATAATTTAATAAACTGGCATGGCTGGGAAACAACATTGATCCTGATACATAACACTGGAGATAGAGAGCTGTGGAGATTCATGATCGCCTATACCAGCCAGCATGACACCTAATGATGATGAACTTGATAAGGACTGGATACAGCAGACAAAAATTAATAAGTGGCTTTATCACCAGTCTGTGGGCTGTTTTATGATAAAATACTCAAATATTCATTCATTTTTCCTTTTGCGCTGAAGTTAGCGCATAGGACAGAGGTCAGATCTCTCCAATTCTGTCTGTTCAAAGCTATTCTGTGCAGTTCTTGAATAGTATGAATATTGGTTGTTTTACTTTCTCTAAGTATTGTTCTTCTGAGTGTTTCTTTTGGTCTACCCCTTGCTCTTTTGCCTGTAGGTATCCATTCAAGAGATTGGTGATGTATCCTGTTGATGTCTGCGCGTAGGAAATGCCCGATGTAGGATCAATGGCGTTTCCTGTTAACATCTGAGATGAAATTTTGATGTGTCTCTTCTCTGATTTTATCATTCGATTTGAATTCACTCCAATGGGTGTTAGTTATCCTACGAAGACATTTGTTCTCGAAACTCAGTCATTTCTTTTCTGAAGATGAAGAGCTTTTCCAGCTCTCACATCCATATGATAGCACTGGAATAACGCAGGAATTAAATAAGCGTAAATATATATATATATATAAATAAATATTAGAATATATATTATCTAAACTCATTTGGAAAATAAATAGTATACAAACACTGCAATTTCAAGATGAAACTCACAAAACAATAGATATGTAATATCCTAGTCTAGACCACAGCAAGCATAAGAAAAAAGTACAAAGAATGACAAGGAACTATTCCGCATAAAATGTAGATATCTTAACAAAATCAACAACTTCTCATTCAGGGAAGCCCTTTCTTCACTTTCTGAATACAGTATTCTGTAGATCTTTAAGATAAAGCTTTCACTCTATATCAGAACACTGCCCTAAGGCTCTTGCTCCAGCTCAATCCAGTGTAGTTCTGGTGTCACTAACATTTTATTGAAGTCCAGAGCAGACGTGAAGTATGTATAGAAGTGCCAATTCTGAATTTTTAAAAGTGACAGGCTTTTCTGGGCCACTTTAAGCCACAATAGGATGGGGCAGACAATACCACCCCAAACCTCCTTAGTTGCCTCCTCCAGCGCACATGACAGGCAATAGTGTTGGTATTCTTTGTTCCCCTTTCATGGGCCCCAGAAAAACACAAGTGCGAGTTACCGCAATAATCATAAGTCATTGTATAACTCAAAAACATCAGGCACGAATAATTTCTCATCTGGATAACTGAAGAATTGGCTGGACAAGATAGAAACACTCTCCACCTGTGCACAAATCCATCTTACTACCACTAAGCAAATTATCACAATCCAATATATGTACACTATCCATTTGCTAAATCATTACAACAAAGAAGTTGAAACATCAGAAAAAAAAGTGTATCTTTGTGCAGTATACAACATAAATGCTTTAAGTTAAGAGAGTTACCCTTCTGTCAATCACTGTTTAAACTATCAACACAACTAACAATGGTGTACTATTAAGGCAGAGGTTGGTTCGGTTTAATGCCTGAGATGATAAGGCAAATACTTAAGGCAGTAGAGATAGTGGACAACCAGGATGGAATCCTTTAGCATTGCCAAAGTGTGTAGAAAATCTGGTGAAATCATGATCCACCGGAACACCTACAGAAAAAAAGAATTACAGCACACCATTAATTCATGTAAACATAACAGAAAACAAATTATATATATATATATATATATATATATCTGTGTGTTTGTGCGAAATATGTGTAACATAACGTGATAAAATATAAGGCTGTATGCATGTGCGTATGTATGCATCTTCTCATCACAGCTCTTCCTCACCTTAATCAAAATCCCCAGTGCAAGTAATTTTCACATCCACGAATGTGACGTAGAAATGGCATTAACCTACAGACTAAGCAGAAAGTCTACAGAGCAGTGGTACCTCCAGTGCTGTTATACACTAGTGAAACATGGACTGTGTATAGATGTCATGTGAGGAAACTCAATCACTTTCACACAGCTTGTCTCAGAAAAGTTATGAACATCAGATGGCAAGACAAGTTTTCAGATACCACTGTCCTTGACAGATCTGGTATCCCTAGCACTGACACTATTGTGATGCAGACACAGATTCATTGGGCAGGTCATTTGGTACGCATGGCAGATTATCACCTGACAAAGATACTTCTCTATGGTGAGCCGGAGAAGGGTATGCGATCTTAAGGTGGCCAAAAGAAACGATACAATTAATCATTAAAGATCGCACTGAAAGCCTTTAAAAAAAGACCAAAATACATGGGAAGAACGCACAAAATAGATCTACATGACGCTTTACAGTAAAAAAAAGAGCGCATCATCTTGTGAAATGAGGAGAAATGCAGCAGTTCAACAGCAGAGAGTAACTAGAAAGTCACGGATAGATCAAAATCCGTCTACAGTGATCATTCCATGCCCGAACTGTCCAAGGACATTTACAGCTCGAATAAGACTCATTAGCCATCTACAAACTATTAGGCATGGTCATAATTCTAACTGAATTTTCAAAAGTGGATCCAAAAAAATGGTCATCATCACTTGTGATGGATGAACACACACATGAATGCCTCTATGTACGTAAATCAGTGCCATAGCATGAATTTATTTTTAGAATGGGAATGTTGGGTGACCTTTTTTAGTAGGTTAGTTTTTAATAACTCCCCATTCCTTTTCCCCATCAGAAACACACATTGACAATCCTAAATAAAATATTATATTATATCTCAGTCTGTCATAATACTACAGGGAACCGTCGAAGATAGAAGTAGCAGAGGACAAATAAAAGCATGGACAGAGAACATCAAGGACTATATAAGACTGTTCCTCATTCATCCGCATGATTGCAGATAGAAATCGCCGGAAGACTTTGCTGAAGTATCCAATGTGGTACCCCTACGACCCTAACAGTTTACTGGATTTATAGATAAAATATTAACTAGTTTGAAAAAACAGCTTATATAATCTTGTAATGCAGCTCCAGGCATCTGTTATTTTCTGCGAAAATATTCAGTACCCTCGTATGATTCAATAAAAAGGCTTCTAATCTTGAACATTACATTCACTTGGTGTTATCATTAAATCTGTTCACAGAAAACCTTCAAGTTTTATCAAGAACACATTGGCTTATTAACTAACACACTAATAGTCACTAAATAAAACGGTTCCCAACATCACAAGATAATATATTCAAATTGCTCTGCAGTGGTACACTGTCCCCTACTGAGTTAGTAAAAACAGTTTATGTCACACAGCGACATTTTGGCGTGATGACGTCACATTATAACAGATAGGGGATTTCCCAGTTACACAGAAATACACATAATAAATTATTTCTAAGCGCATGATTGGTCTGAAAACAATGACCATCTGCAGTATACTGCAACTGTCATGCTGAAGCCAGCGTCTGAAAAAACAAAATCCTACGCCAATAGTTCCTGGCATCAAGGACAGATAACGCCCAAAACAAAAATGAACCTTTAATGTACATAACTAAATTTGTGTGCGCTATTTAAGTTTTTTAATCATGGAAGGGGACACCGAGTATTTTGGTGTTTATTGATGCTATAGTTAGTTATTCCTCACGGTTATTACTTAACAGTTGCTGGTTAATGATTGACATCTATGGACTTGGTGTCTTTATGTGTACTTCAACTTTCAGCAATATGAGTGTCTAAATAACTGATCAATTGAGTTATACAAGGAAATTGATTCTACAGGAAATTAAAAATCATGCATTCATGAATAAATGAATGGAAAATGTAATGTTGCTGTTTTGATCCCCATGCGCAATTAGCTCTTACTTCCTGTGTACAATGGGGTGGTTTCTTCAGATCTTTACTTCATACCTGTAAGACTCAAACTCTCAGCAGTGTGAAATGTCTTTGAAATGTCTTGAAGAAGTTTCTTACAAACTGAGGGTAAATTCGAGAGGTTTTGTGGATTTACTACCTTTCCGCAACATGCATAGTTGAAGTCATGAGCTTCAGGGTTTACATAACAAGCTAGTCTTGGGTTAAGGTCACTGTGATGGGTGGGGCAGTAAACTATGCATCCACACTGCACCCAACCAAGTAAACTCCAATTATGCACTAACATGTTTGCCTGATTCTTGTCTCTGTCAATGAATTGTCACATCCTACTCCAGCCTTGTCAATAAAGCATGTAACTATGTAGCTTTAAGTGATAATGTCCAGGTACAAACAAACAAAAATGAACTTGTAAATAAGACATGTCTCGGTTTTGAACTCGTAACACAAAACAAATGGTGTAACCACTATGCTACATAAATTCCCACATCACATTCATGAATTATCTCTCCAGCCAAAACCATAAGCAGCAAAGAACTCTGTACAGAAAGTAAACAAGACTTCATTGGTGATGTTTTTTATGATTTTTGTTGATCACTATCTATATACGTGGAGTCGCATGCCAAAAAAGTCAATGTCGACCAATGAAATGCACAGAAACAAAAAAATCAGCCTTTCATGTCATGTTTACTTTCTGTAAACAGGTCTTTATTGGAACCTGGTCATGTCCAGCCTTACCTGCTAAATATTCTATGCTAGGAACACAGATGTCTGCATACTGGGAGATAAGATCACCAAATGCGGTATTCATTGTCTTTGTTTCCAGTGATGAGCAAGATTGTACCACTGTATTATCCACAAAGATGGAGCCCCAAAAGTCGCTGACCATGAGCTCAAGTTCCTCTGCTGTTACCAGTGAGCTATGCTGTGATCAGACACATAAAAAGTCAACAATTTGTATTATTAGTAAGAAGATCAAATCAAAACAATAATTCATACATATAATGAAGGCTAAACATATATGTCACTGCATGCACAGTATCCCCATACTCGAAATGCAGACTTCGAGAGAAGAATCCAGGTGTTTGAAAACAAATGCTATAGATGTGTATGGGTATCTGTTACTAAGAGTCTAACACCAATCTATTTATGTATGATAGAATTTATTATTTGTGGGTCAACAAGAACGACCATTAATAATTGTGAAACTTCATATACTCCAGTGGTACATGCACGTGGTGGGACATTCCTCGATGACAAAAAATGTACTTCAAGGTAAGGTGGAGGTGTGGAAGACAAGGTCATCAAAAGAAGACATGGTTGGATTATATCAAGGACTGGACTGGGTGTAAAGTTTCCAAATTTATCAGAATGGTAGAGGATAGATATGCATGGAGATATTTCTGCACAAAATGTTTCAATTTGACACCATTACAACCTGACAGTTTATGGGTTTTATTATCATTGTTCATTCATCTTTATTTTATTAGTGTGTTACTTGTATTGTAGACTGTCCCTCAAAAGTGCTTCAAAAAGTTTCTGAGCCTTTGTGCAGTGCTAGCCTCTATGTACCAGTCTTTGGCCACATTTTTCCAGTTATTGTGGTCAATAGAAAAATCTTTCATTGAGGTCATGCACACATCTGTGTATCTCAGGAGTGGTCTGCTTCTAGTTATTTTCCTTTCTGAAAATTCACCAAAAAATATCTGCTGTGGGATGAGGGTTGTTTTTAATTCTTTGCACATACCCATGCATTGGTATATTCCCCAATTTCGTACAACATAACCATTTGTCATTCCAATGTGTAGATATCCTGTCATCTTCTGTCAATTTGTTTGTCAATATGCTGTTGTATTCTGTCAATTTTTGTTTTGTCAATATGCTGTTGTATTGTCAATTTTTTGCATGGTCAATATCATGTGGTATTGTCAATTTTTCATTTTTTTAATATCCTGTTGTATTCTCTCAATTTTTTGCTTTGCTAACCTGCAACAACCTGCCGGTGCCATATGTCACATATTTCATTTCTCGATAGAAACCCAAGTGCGGTGTATGTCACATTCCAATTAGCCATTTGTTGTCATGGTAAACAGTCTCACATGATCTTTTCTGATCATGATTTTGTAATATCTCTTTACTAGAGTTATTGTCCTTGTATTTTTCAGCAGTATTTGAAAGACCTGTACATTATATTTAGTCTATTAAGGTTAGGATGCCATGCCACATTGTGTTCTTTTTCGCTTTCGAAAGCCATTGCTCATGTAGGCATATTCTTCTTGAATACTGATTCGTGTGTAGTCCCACTGACACACACAACAAACACCACCATATTCAGCATCCACTAATCTCTATTGTCTCGGAATTTGAAATAAATAACTAAGTAAATAAAATAGTTATGCCACAAAAAGCAAACACATGCAGAAAAATCAGATGTCATAAACAATGGGCGGGTGCCAAGGGTAGTAAGCTATTTTCAATCTGGGTTGCTACAGATTAATATTCTGTCAATTTTGTATTTTGTCAATATCCTATTGTATTCTGTCAATTTTCTGTTGATTTTGTTCAATTTCTATCCTTCTAGCTTTTTACATCATTCCTACTCTTCTGGACATATCCAATATAGCCATTATGATGTAAACACAGACAGAGCTGTTCCTTACTTTGGTTTTACAAGTGTTGTACTCTTAATAACAGTCTTTTGGTTGAAGTATCAATTTTTGTGTGTATTATGTATGTGTGCTACCAGTGAATAGCAAAACTTCATTAATTCATTCCCAAAGTTTCACTTCTATAAGCAGCTGAACTGCTATTCTAACCCTAATAAATAAACGAAAGTTGGTGACTTCGTCCCATAAATTCAAAGTTCAGTACTGCATCAATGAGCAGGATTTTTGTATAAATGTAGTGTTCAATTTCATGTTTCTTCTTCTATGATCAACCACTATATGGCAATAATAAGACCCATAACCCATTAAGGTCGTAGGGTGCCACACAGGAAAGAATCAGCACAAAAAGTCGACCAAACACATGTCATCAGCTATTCAGAAGAATGTAGAAAAATCATGCTCATACCATTCCTTGATGTTCTCAATCCATGATTTTCTTGTCCACCTTTCCTATTCCTTGTAAAATAGTTTATAAAGTGAGTCATGCCTGATTACATGTTCAAATTCCTATCATCAAATCAATATGACTTAAGAGTCTATGGATGTCACTTTAGAAACATGAACACAAAAATACTGCCATACCTCTCAGTTACTAGTTCAAGTGTGGACAATCCCTATGCATTCAGTCTGATATTTGTTACATATACAGCTGTTTGTTTGAGATTATTGTAAGTTTCTAATATGACACAAATGATAACTTGTCTATACCACTATTACACAACCGATGACTTGTCTATACAACTATTACACAACTGATGACTTGTCTATACAACTATTACACAACTGATGACTTGTCTATACCACTGCTACACAACTGATGAATTGTCCATATCACTATTACACAACTTCTGCGATAAACTACTATTCATTGCAGATATTAGTCTTGTATAGAGCGGTTTGTTTTATGGCTCTGTGAGTTCCCCATAATTTGGTCAGCAGAGATGTTCCTGTGGGTCTGACTTTTACTCTATGAACAGCAAAGTTCTGTTCCTGTTTTTTTGTTTTATTACAGCGCTCTTTAATGTTTTGACTGCCTACCATTTCAAACGTTTAGTGCATACATTTGATTGTGTAGCTTAACATCCCATCTCATGTCCTGTGACACTTGCGTTCTTTTGATAATCTGTATCTTGTAATATTTGCCTCAAAGCTAGTTTTAAGGGGACTTCCTGCGGATTTGCTTTGTTTTCAAAGATACGGAGAATGTGTTGTAACATCAACATATTTTTGTCTTCATCACTAGCTTGTTGCAACTAGAAGTCAACTTATGACTTTGCAACAATGTCAATAATGCTCAAGATTAACATACAAAATTATATTTTTGAAGTTGAATACCTCATACTTTATCTTGTGTTTGGACAACTCTTTTTGTGGGTCTTCTATAACTGTTTCATTCTCGGACACAACATATCCCTCTGCATCCATCTCTTCTAGAACCAGCACAGAGTCCCAACCTCCAAGAGTCTTGGATGGCCAGGCATCAGCCCATAGATTATCCCCAAAGTAGATAACCTGAAAAACATGTACAAAGTAACAATCACCTGAACAGAATACAACCACATCATACTCCAGGGTGCTGGCTTTGCATTCATCCCTATGAAACTGTCAGCCACCACCCTTTTTGAATGATCAGTGTTGGATGATATCAAAAAATTCTTCTTCTTTCAAGGCCAGATAAATGGAACACATTATATGGAACAAAAACAACAGCTCACAAACACATACATATATTACAAAATGGCATTGGGTGAAAGAGCGTATCTTAATGTAAGACCATGATGACTCGAATATCAGAACCACGACCTCCACTGTTTTTTTATGGATGTAAAACTTTGATATAACCAAATTGGATTACTGTATGCAGTTGAAAAAAGCGTACCTTACCATAACAAGTACATTTTACTTAACCAAAGGCCATGAGCCCCTGGCCCGCTAGATCACCTGAAAATGAGCACATGTGATAAATGCCGACATTGATCAAAACTTTATGCTACCATATTTTGGCTCATATTTCCTGTCGATAGAATTATGGTAGGTTGATAGGATGGATGGATAAGTATCAGGTATATGCATTTCCTGTCAAGAGAACTATGGGTAGATTGATATGATGGATGGATCAGGCATATAAATTCTATGCGAATCAAGCTTTTATGTTTTATGATTTAAGCCTTTAATATACATCTGAAGTCAAGGTACCTAATACATGTAGATAACCAAAAAAATAAAAATGATTTCTTCTTTGGTGATCAACTCTCAGTTATGTTAAACTCTGGATTCTACGACAGTCTTCTGCCTTTTTCAGAGTTCTTGCTTTGCCATACATCTCTTCAAGCTGATTGGTGTGGACGATGTCTTTCTGCTCAGGACTGCATACTGCGGACAACCGTGTAAGATATATTCCACTGTCATGAATTAATTTTGATAGATCAATACATTTTGTTAGAGAATAGTAAATCAATTTTTAAGAACACATAATTAAAGAAAAGTAATTTTCTTGATTTATAAGATCACATCAATCAATGTGCTGCCAAGGGAGCAGGGAATAGCAACACTGTGCCATGTAAGAGTCATCCAAGGTGATTTGGGGGAGGGAGGGATGGCTGTTTCATTGCACAGAGAGTCAAAGTGACCCAGAAGCCTTTTAATTAACCCTACCACTAAAACCACTTTAAGCTGCCTCTAATGACAATTGTTGCAAGTAATAGTGTTGCTATACTTTCTACTTCTTTCGGGCAGGGGCAACACACAGGCAATACACCTATTTTCTATGATCAATGACTAGTACATCCATTCTGATATAGAATAGTTTGCTGTATGTTTCTGTGACTCTGATGTGCAGAAGTTATGAACGCAGAAGATCACATCTACGGAAATCATACAATCTCCACTGAAACAACAGACAGCCACTAAAGTGAGTATAAGACATACCTTTGGATTCTGTTTTTCTGTTAATTCTCTGAGAGAAACCATAAGGTCAGTGTAATTTCCATGGCAATATTCCCCACCTTGTTGCAGTTTTCTCACTTCTTGTCCCATCTTTTGATTTTCTAGCATAAAAAATAAAACTACCGGTAGTATTGAGTGTTTTCAATAACTTTTTAAAATAAATCACAGATCATCCATAAATAAAATGTTAACTTCAATAGCATTACATTTACTGAATGAAATCTGGCAATCAACAACTTTCACTTTGAACACAAACAGTAAAAGATTGGATAGCTTATGGAAGGTCATGATTGATAGATATTATGTTCTGCAGGCTCTCAAGGGTGGTAAACAACAACACCTAAGAGAAAAACTACACAACAAAGCAAGAGAAAAGAGTAGAAATGTACTTCAGAAGGTACCATCATACTGTGGTGTCCTGGGAAATAAGCAGGCTGATAAGTTGACAAAATAGGGAGGAAAGTGTATGCAGAAAAACAATGAAATCTCATATCAAGAAAAGAAGAGAGATATACAAACCATCAGAAGTGAACATAGCATGACAAAAAAAGCCTACCACTACCTAAATCGACAGTGACATATCACCATACTTCACATAAGAACATGACATAACAGACTGAACAAACACATGCACAAAATGCGACTGTGCCACACCACTGTGCACTAATGGAACAGATGAACAGAGCTCTGAATCTATTATGCAGAACTGTCTCCAGATGTACCAGCCCAATAGTGCAACCATGCAAGCAAAAATATACAGAACTAAAGAAGAGCTTCAGACAATGGCGGAACTCATACATAAAACTTGTCTGACGATTTACACATCAAGTAGCAGGAGATATCAAAGAAAATGCATCAGCTTATTTTTTCAAGACTAATACAAATAAACGGCCAGACAATCTAAGAGGTAAGCAGTTTGTAAGGTATATCCCTCTCATTGCATTTTGTTTAATTAAATTCATTTTTTTCAGAGATCCCTAGCATGAAGGGATGAGCTCTCTCTGTGCGTATGTGTGCGAGGGAGGCGGGAGGAGAGAAAGAGAGAGATTAATACATATATATGAATGGTTACTTACTAATTTCAACAAATGGTTTTGATTCAGTGAAGAATTTTGGTTTCCTTCCACCAAATAAAATAAGGTCAAAGTATGATCTCCAGTCACTCCTGGAAATGAAAGAGAATATTAGTATAAATATTTTACATATACAATGAGCATCATAAATATAGTTCAAAATACAGTGCTCAAAAGAAACATAACAACTCCCACAATAATAATATCTGCATTCATTCTTAAACACCTGCTTGCCAGCAGGATGAGGTAAAGGGAATGGATTGATCAGAGTTTGAATGTTTTGTGCAGGGATGCAGACTGTTACTTTTGGTAAACAATAAATTTTGGCTACAATTTTACCTCTGGTCATTCTGAGGTCATTGCAAATACCTAGCTGAAATAATTCATCCAAATACATTTATTTAATTTCCTGCAGTTTGGTCAAACAATAAAGTTTGACTCCGCTGTGTAGGTTACTACTCAAGTTGTGTCACATAGCAAACGGTCAAAGTTTTCTCAGTGTGTAAGAAAGCTCTGGAGAAACCTCTCCTCCCCATTATACATTATAAACAAGATAAAAATACTCATAATTGCCAGAGATCACTTGCTCCCTAAAAAAATTCATTACTGGACATTCTGTCCTGGTGGGAAACTTCAAGATATTTTTAGAGTTACTCTGTAACTGCACTGATTGCGGCACTTCTAACAAACTTAGATTAGATCCTTATGGGGATACTGTGCATGCAGTGACATTGATTCTAAGATGAAAGGTCTGGCTAGCTCTAAGATGTTAGAGACCATAGTTAACATCCCTTGTTGTGGATTAATTAAATCTAATAACATGTTGATACCTATAAATTAACATTCATACCCTAAAACAAATTCCATAACATGAGTGGCAAAATCTGGGTAGGAAGAAGTCAACAAAAACAATTTTCGCTTGTCCTGTCGCAAGGCCCTCAACCAATCCTTGACCTGCTGGCTTGCTGGAGTAGTGTATTTATTCGTTTCATTTCTCATATAATGGAAGAAATTGCCTTTCATTTCTGGAAGACAATGCAGAGAAATGTATTGGTTTACAGACATAATTTAAACAAACACATTTAAAAATATTGTAAATGGAATGAAGAAAATTCATAGCTTTAATTGAGAAATTCTGTTCACTTAACAAAAATAAAACAGAATCCCTTCAATTCTGATGTGCTTCATTTAATTCAATAGAAATTGAATATATTACTGACTGATTTTAGGAAAGGGGAAGTTAACATTAAATTGATCCAGTTACATTCCCACGTGCTATTGGTTCATCAAAACGTCACAGCATCCACAAGGTGGTGTCTTAGCACAATTCAGTACATCTCTCTTATTTATCTTCAAATTACCAACTATGCTTTTCATGCAAGCCTGCTTTCTCTTTAAATGTCTGCAAGACCAGGGCATCTCCACATGCTAAGTCTAATAATGTTAGATCTCTGACACTTTATTTACTTCTTTTTCTGTTGCCATTTCTACAACTCTGTCAATTATATAAATTGAAACTTATCCTGTATGATATTGCTATTCAGCGATCGGTTTAAATTTTAGGCACAACTAAAACATCTAATTGCATTGCCTGTACAATATGGATGGTTGGCTTTCGAACCATGAGCAAATTCAACCAAGTTTAGTTTGAGAGACAAGTCCTTCTTAATTTTAAGCCAAATGATGATTATATACTTTAGGATTATCTTTAGTTCTACATTAAAATCTGAAGTCATGCTAGATATTCAGGGCTTTTGTAGTAAGTATAAATAATGGAAATTTTTCTGGGTCATGGCAGTAACTATTTATGTTACCTCAGCTGTACTCTGTTTTTTTTGGGACCAGAACAGACACTGCAGATTATTGTAAGCTAACCAGATTTGAAGTATGTGTCAGGATCTGGACCCTGCTTCTAAATGGGCACTTGCTTGTGTTTTATTACCATCACTTCTAAAAAACACAAGTATTTTCACAAAGATTTCAAGTATCTTGAAATCCTGTGCTTATACTATGGAAGACTCCTTGTGGCTTGCATTGCTCTAGCGAGCCACATCAATCATGACCACTATGTGTTGTATAGTTAAAAAAAAGTAAAGTAACCCATAGCATTTATTAATGCAGTAGGGGTGTGAGATGTTAGCGATCTCACATTTCAGAGGCTCTGCAAATGAGGGCGGTAGCCATCTCCTCTCCCTCATAGTCTTTACTTCCCGGATTAATCTGGTACCCATTTAAGGCTGGGTCGACCCGGGAGCCGTTGCAATTTGAAAAACATTTCCGCCTCAACTGGGGAATGAACCCAGCACCACTCATATTGTGAAGCCAGTGCCCTAACCACTGTGCTACGCGACTCCCCAATGTGTTGTATATACCCCAATGTGTTGTATATACCCACCTAAAAGCATAACAAATTACTATGGTCTGGAAAAACAGAAAGGTGCCAGCATTACTGTCACTATTTAAGTCTATCCATCTATTGTCTATTCTCTGCTTTTGCTGTAAGGTGCCACAGGATTAACCAACAATTGGTTTTCAGGCTATGGCACATGTGGTTGTTTGATATGCAGTAATATTGTGACGTCTCAGAATGTTGGTAACTCCTTCAATCACAGCTTCTTGATTTTCCTCTGCCTCTTATTGTTTTTCATTTTCATATTGTATGCTCTTGTCACCGGTCAATATGGATTTATTGTTATTAAGTGGCCAAACCATTTTAGTCTCTGTTTTTCAATAAATTTGACCACATATGTTGTTCCAACAGTTCTTGCAATCTCTTCATTTCTCACATAATCTCTTCTTGTTCAGTTTGGTGCTTTTCTTAGACATCTCATTTCACACATGGCAAGCTTTACTTTGTTCTTTAGTTAGTGTCCATGTTTGACATTAATAACACAATGTTGATATGAACATTAAATTTATGATTTGCCTATTGGTTTCCATTGGGATAGATTTGTGTTTCAAGAGTGGTTAAGTTCATAATTTACATAGTTGGCTTTCAAAAATTCTTGTCTTGATCTCTCTGTCCATTCTTCCATCATCTGTAATTTTTTTGTAGATAACATCTATAATTTTGTAAAAACACTTCTTATCATTCTGAACGATTTAATCACTTTGGTTTAAAGCTGAGCTGTTTCTAGTGTGGAACATGTATCTGAAACAAAATTGTATTTATTTTCTTCACACAATTCATGAAAATACTCTACAAATAAATGCATTTTAAAACAAGACAATAGACATAGTTATGCATGGGAACCCATATGATAATATCTAATTATTTTCACTCAGTGCACTGGCAGCCAAGCTGTAAAGAATGACACAATGCAATACGTTCTCCTGGCTACATTGTGCTAATCTGCAGATGTTTGAGAATGAATGCAAAAGAAAAGACTTGCAGTCCACAGATTGCACTTGGAAGGAAATATGTAGAGGTTGGTACAATGAAAATGCAAACCTTGAAATTAATCAACTGATAGATGATGACACCATGGATGAGATTGCCACGGTTTTATAGCTACTGCTGGTGGTGAGGGCATCACAATGCATTGGAGCATACAAAACAGTTAGGAATCTTCCTGAAGTAGTGGTTGAGCTGTTTGCTTTGTACTCAAGAGGTTGCGGGTCAAAATCCAGATTTCTTTGTCTTGTATAAAAAGTGGATTTTTTCAGACATCCCTGCGGATTATCACTGGAAGCTACAGTTATGCTTTGTACTCAAGAGGTTGCGGGTCCAAATCCAGATTTCTTTGTCTTGTTTACAAAGTGGATTTTTTCAGACATCCCTGTGGATTATCACTGGAAGCTACAGTTATGCTTTGTACTCAAGAGGTTGCGGGTCCAAATCCAGATTTCTTTGTCTTGTGTACAAACTGGATTTTTTTCAGACATCCCTGTGGATTATCACTGGAAGCTACAGTTATGCTTTGTACTCAAGAGGTTGCGGGTCCAAATCCAGATTTCTTTGTCTTGTTTACAAAGTGGATTTTTTCAGACATCCCTGCGGATTATCACTGGAAGCTACAGTTATGCTTTGTACTCAAGAGGTTGCGGGTCCAAATCCAGATTTCTTGGTCTTGTTTACAAAGTGGATTTTTTTCAGACATCCCTGCAGATTATCACTGGAAGCTACAGTTATGCTTTGTACTCAAGAGGTTGTGGGTCCAAATCCAGATTTCTTTGTCTTGTTTACAAAGTGGATTTTTTTCAGACATCCCTGCAGATTATCACTGGAAGCTACAGTTATGCTTTGTACTCAAGAGGTTGCGGGTCCAAATCCAGATTTCTTTGTCTTGTTTACAAAGTGGATTTTTTTCAGACATCCCTGCAGATTATCACTGGAAGCTAGTTATGTGATATGAATGATGCTTTTGGCAGGTGGTTTGCTACTTCGTTTAGATGGATGGAGCAAATATGGGATAACCTAAGTACAATGAAGTCAATCCTCTATGTCTACGTCTAAAAAATTTGAGCATGAGGACATTATAGCTGCCCTTCAATAGGTCTCTTGAACTTCATTTTCTAACTTTTTAGGGTGGTTATTGTGTCCGACTCTCAGTTCATGCTTCAAAATATTCAAAACAGCCTGTATTGGTATATAAATCTATAACTTCCTTCAACCCCCAGAGCACACATAGATCCACATATATTGTGTGAATCTACGGCACTGGGTATGCTGGTGTTCATGGCAATGATATAGAAGACAAGATTGCAACAGAAGCAACTTTAACCGGTGACGATGGATACAGGAGACTATGGATGTGTCAATCTTGTTGAACGATTGCCTGTTAAATACTTCGACTTATGACAAATATATTCAGTGATTGGAAGAATTCTGTATTAAACATGGCACAAGTAAGATTTTGATCCTAAATAATAGAGAGAGGAGTGTGTTTAACTAGTAATTAACAGAAACTATAAGAATTCCTACCCTTCAACTTATGGCGGCGGAAGATGAGTTTCTATGGGTTTGCCCAGAGCTCAAAGACTTCAGGTCTTTGACTATACTACCTATGCATTCATTCATTTTCCTTTTGCGCTGAAGTTAGCGCATAGGGCAGAGGTCAGATCTCTCCAATTCTGTCTGTTCAAAGCTATTCTGTGCAGTTCTTGAATAGTATAAATATTGGTTGTTTTACTTTCTCTAAGTATTGTTCTTCTGGGTGTTTATTTTGGTCTACCCCTGGCTCTTTTGCCTGTAGGTATCCATTCAAGAGGTTGGTGATGAATCCTGTTGATGTCTGCACGTAGGAAATGCCCAATGAAGGACCAACAGCGTTTTCTGATAACATCTGTGATGAAATTTTGATGTGTCTCTTCTCTGATTTTATCATTCGATTTGAATTCACTCCAATGGGTGTTAGTTATCCTACGAAGACATTTGTTCTTGAAACTCAGTAATTCTTTTTCTGAAGATAAAGAGCTTTTCCAGCTCTCACATCCATATGATAGCACCGGAATAACACAGGAATTAAATAAGCGCATTTTCGTGTGTGTGCTGATTGACTTTGACTTCCAGATATTAGACAGTCTGTTAAATGCACTTGATGCTAGGGCAATGCAAGTTGTAATTTCTTTCATGACATCACCGTCGAGTGTTAATTTGCTTCCTAGATAGGAGAATTTGTGTACTTTTTCAAGTTGTTGTCCATTTAAAGTTATTTCGTTAGGTGAATTGGTAAGTCCATAATTTTTGTTTTTGATGAATTGATTTGGAGACCTATTTGTCCTGCAATGAGTTTTAATCTATCAGTTTTTATTATACTATCTATAACTATCCAATATGCAATAACTATTTTGCTATCTAACACTATAATTAGTTTCTCTTAAAAACTATATTCGGGCTGAAATAAAATGCCCTAAGCTGAAAAATATGGCAGTCCTGCTTCAAAAGATTAACAGAACATACATATACTTCATATCACAAAGAATGTGGAAGTGGTTATTTTAGAGTTAGTACAGAAGATAAAATGTTTCCTTACTTCATGTCCATATGTGAAATATTGCATTGTTATATTTGTATTTGGTTACCTGAAAAATGTGCAGGTGTGTACATGTCCTCCAATGCAGACAAGACATCTGTCCAAACATATTCATATGTGCTTGAGTTCTCATTAAGGTGCTTGAAGATGAAAAAATATGGTTTTTGCTACAGAGTGAATAATTTTAAAGGTTTAATTAGTTACACTTTCTCCTCAACTTTGCCATATATATATACCATTATCGTCTATAGAAAAGTCATTGCAATTGTATAAATAATACAATTAAGGTAAAAGAGGTGGTCAATTGATTAGTGCATAGCCTCTGATTCACATGGATATTAACTTGATTCTTAATTAGAAACCAGCACCATGGCACATTGCCATAAGTGCTCCACTTTCCTTTCTAGCAGCCATCCAAGAGTATGCAGACTCAATAACCCCAGTCGGATGTTGATTTATGTGATCTTCAAATTTTTCCAGAGAGGACAAACTTCCTCCCTTCATCCCTGGTCACCACCATTTCTGGCATTCTTTGTATGCGCACATTATCACACTAACTGGACACAAAATTAATCTCTGAAAACATGGCTGATATTTTACAGCTAGTGGTATATAATTACAGTGAAATGAGATATACAAGACAACTACTTCTCGTATGAAGATGGAAGTTGAAGTCCTAAATGTCTCTGCAAGACTTCAATTAATGGGCAAGATTCCCAGTTCTTCTTCAGCGTTCATTCTCACACTACCACTAGATCTCTCTTGTAGCAGGACAATGGCCCTACTAGATTTCCAGCAGGATATAGTCCAGAGAATGGAAATATGTTGTGCCACCATTTTATTTGCACCAATGGCCCAACACATCAGTCTTCGGCGGATGACTCCCAGTTATTTCTTTAAAAATTCAAAGTGTCCAGTGTTGCCATGAGTGGATTCTGTCTAATGCTATTTTCAATTTCATGTCTCTCCATAACTTTAAATCTCACATACTTTCAACTATTTTTCTGATACAGATGTTTCCCCATGCCACAATGTCAAGCATCTTCTGCTCTAAGCATATTTCTCCTAAACTTGCTTGTTGTCATGAAGTATATGAATTGTCTTCTTCTCATGTGAGCGAACAGTTCACTTTTTAAATTAATTTCTTTCAGGGTATCTTCAATGCATCACCTGAGTCACAACTGGGATTTGAACTTCTAGTTCAGGGAGCAAAGAATAGGGACAGTAAAATAATCATCTATGCCTACGTCTATACAATTTGAGCATGAGGATGGAGGTTGAGGACACTACAGCTGCTATGTTGTAGAAGGTGATCAAAGGAAAGTTGGGGGATATACTGACAACCTGACATCTGTGAAAAAAATCATCATTGTCGTTGCATGTCTTGTCTCAATTTCTTACTTTTGTATACTATCAATTGATCACCATGGATCTGAAGAGTAGTAGGCCAGCGGACACTGCACCTTTGTCTTTTTGTGGCAAATTTCTGGGTGAGAGGAAATTCTAGATGTGCATGTTTAACACATGATGCATGATGTGCACATCTAACATTCCTTACCACACCTAACATTCCTTGCCACCTAGGGGTCTGCCATACCTAACATTCCTTGCCACCTAGGGGTCTGCCACACCTAACATTCCTTGCCACCTAGGGGTCTGCCACACCTAACATTCCTTGCCACCTAGGGGTCTGCCACACCTAACAGTCCTTGCCACCTAGGGGTCTGCCACACCTAACATTCCTTGCCACCTAGGGGTCTGCCACACCTAACATTCCTTGCCACCTAGGGGTCTGCCACACCTAACATTCCTTGCCACCTAGGGGTCTGCCACACCTAACATTCCTTTCCACCTAGGGGTCTGCCACACCTAACAGTCCTACCTAGGGGTCTGCCACACCTAACAGTCCTTACCACCTAGGGGTCTGTCACACCTAACAGTCCTTACCACCTATGGGTCTGCCACACCTAACATTCCTCGCCACCTAGGAGTCTGCCACAAAAGGACAAAGGTGAAAATTTCAGCTAGTCTGCATCTTGTCATCCATGGAGACTTTATGACAGAAAACGAGAGTAAGAAAAGGAGACAAGACATGAAGTGGCATTTATGAGTTTTTTTTACAGGTGACATGTTGTCAGTCTGCTCCCAACTTTCCTTAATCACCTCCTACAACATGCATGGAAAGATGACAGTGGCCCTATTCTGTGCCTATTCTAAACAAGAAATCCATGCCCCAGTTACCACATGGGCAGAGGAATTGTGAGTATAAATCTAAAAAACAAAAACTATTCAAGGATTAATTTTCGGCTAATCTAAATATCAACATTCTGTAGTATAAAACAGTACCTTTTCTCTGATGTTGTCAATTATTTTAGCAAAGGCTACAAGTCCAGGGATGTCAAAATAATTCTCAAAAAACCTCCATTCTGAAAATAATAATTAATAAAGAAGTTCAAATATTGTTATGTTAAAAGTAAATTATTGACTGTACTTATTTGTGTTAATTCTTGTGTACTTCATACCAACATTGTGTTATCAATATCAGTTAAGCAAACAGAACAAGAGATCATTTGAGGAATTAAGAGATTACAGGAACTGGTGGAACAACGTCTGTGGTCAAATATATTGAAAACAAACTGAAATGGTTCAGCCACTTGATGAGAATGAACCCATATTGGACACAGAATGAGCATACAACATGAAAATGGAAACAATAAGAGGCAGTGGAAGATGGTTGTTTGAAGGAGTTACTAACATTCTGAGATTTCACATTACTGCATATCTAGCATCCAAACACGCTATTGCTTGAAAACTTATTGTCATTAAATCCTGCAACATTTAAAAGAAAAAGCAGAGAAAAGATAATAGATTCTTGTGTTATCATTATTTGTTCAACAAAACATTATAAAATAGTATAAGTTTGGAAAAGTCACATTATTCAAATTTACAAATAAAGGAATAAACGGGTAAGTAACAAAGAACATAAGACTTACTGCCATCAGTACTTTTCATTCCTTGTTTGAATGAGTCATAGTCTGCAAATTTTCTCTCCTTATACACTGCTTCAATTTCTTGCTGTGAAAACTTTTTAGTGCCATGTGTTGCCCTATTTTTTAAAATGGAATAACACATGATCATGAATTTAAACACAATTTTCCTAAATTTAAAAATACTTGAAACCTAAACACTACCATAATTAATTATACAAAATCTGCAGGTCATGAAAATGTTAGTAAATGCAACAATTGAAATAAAACACTAATATGCTACCTTTTTAAAATTAATTTCCATAGTTTGAAATTTCCAGCTTTGATATTTTTATTATATAATAATAGGCAATTCAAAAGGAACAAAAATGAAATGAGAAACAAGACTGCTTTCACTTATTACAAAGTCTATTAAATTCCTGGTCCCACAGCAACAGATCTTTCAGAGCCTAGATTGGACTTATCAGCCAGCCATCTGAGGACACACAAATAATCAAACCTAACCTAGCCAGTTTTTTTTCCATGGCCATGAACATCTTCACTTGCGAAAGAGGAAAATTATCATCATATAGAGCTTGCCGGTCAACAGGAAGCACTGTTGACAGTGGTGAAATTAGGTATGTTTGCATTGCTTGTACATGTAATGAGACAACACCCGTTTTCAAAAATTATACTGCAAGGACAAGTTGAGGGTGGAAGGAGAAGTTACACTAATTTAGTGACTAACTCACAAATTTGTTTACAACTTTTTTGCTCATTATCAAATAAAAATTATCCTTGGAAGTCAAGATGGTAGAATTACCTGGACTGCAACTGGAATTGTTTTAATTGACATACGCTCTCTGATAAATGTTTACCCATGTGTTGCCAGGGTCTGAGAGGGGAGAAAAGAACAGTTACATTGCCACATACCACACAAGTTCTAGGAGGTGATTAAAGGAGTTTTTTGCATGGGTGATTTTCATTGGCTACTAACACAAAGTATACAAAGTGAACAATGAAAATCATGGGAAAAGTAAAATCTGTAATTCTAGAAGGATATTCTCCAATTAGTCAACAGGTCTTATATTGCTGACAGTCATGGATGAATGTTGCATATAAAGACCAGTGTCTAGACCGTTGAGAAAATTAACCATTTTATCTGCAGTATGCCCCAAGACTGCAAGAATATCACGGAAGTCCAGATACTGACATTAAAAAAAACAATGTCAGAGAAACACTAACCAGAAGCTGAAAGTAAAACTCCCTAGAACAGGAAACAAGTGTGACAGTCTCATATTCCCATAGGGCCCTATCTTGATCATCATGTTCTCATATTACCAAACAAGACGTACTCATGTGATAGAAAGCAGCGTACATTTTTATTACCAAACAAGACGTACTCATGTGATAGAAAGCAGCGTACATTTTTATTACCAAACAAGACGTACTCATGTGGTAGAAAGCAGCGTACATTTTTATTTAAAAACAAAACATTAAAATCAACATTGAACAGGATACATCTAATTACCTCAATATAACTCCATCATGGCCCAGCTTCAATACATTGCCTTTTTCAAAATCCACAATAAGACCTTTGTAGCTAGAAACAGATATAAAATGTAGACAAACTGAACTTTCACTAGACTGTTGGATCAATAAATGAACTACTTTCACTAATATCTGCTGTAAAAAAATGTAGAATAAAATTTCAAAACAACAAAATAATAGGTTCATATGCTTTCCTGAAGATACTGCAATTAGGAAACATGTTGCAAGACATGAGGACAGTTAGATAAAGAATTAACAGCATTGCAGTGTACTCATACATGTTGCCAGGGCCCAAAAGCAGGAGCACGGAATAATGACGCTGTTACCTTCCCAAAATGTCATAAGAGTTGACTAGGGAAATCTTTAGAGTGGAGTTGGCTGTCCGTGGACTGGTGCTGGTCCATATGCCATCAGTGGCTAGTCCGCAAGTCACCAATGCAAATCCTTATGTACATCATTATAAGATATTATATCTTTGTTCCTCACCCTCAAGCTGGTCTCTAGCATGAGATTATGTTCATGAGATTGCAGATTCGAAATCAGGCTGTGACATGTTAGTTACAAGTACTTTATTTAGAGTTCCCTGGGGGATTATCAATTTCTCTTCAGCCTTCCACTGGCTAGGTCCCCAAATCTGGTCTTCATTGGGAATGCTGGCTTTTTTTTACTTTTTTGCATGGGCCATGGTCTTATTGTCTAAGGTAAGGGGGTGATGCTCATAATTTTTACCACTTCATTTATGGGAGAGGTCTTCATGGTACCTGTGATAAGGCGAAATGCTTGATTTTGTACCTTGTTCAGGGCTTGTAGATGGAATTTGGCTGCTGAAGTCCATGCTGTTGATCTGTATTCTAGTACTGGTCTGATTTCATTCATTCATTTTCCTTTTGCGCTTAAGTTAGCGCATAGGGCAGAGGTCAGATCTCTCCAATTCTGTCTGTTCACAGCTATTCTTTGCAGTTCTTGAATAGTATGAATATTGGTTGTTTTACTTTCTCTAAGTATTGTTCTTTTGAGTGTTTCTTTTGGTCTACCCCTTGCTCTTTTGCCTGTATTTATCCATTCAAGAGATTGGTGGTGTATCTACGCGTAGGACATGCCCGATGTAGGACCAACAGCATTTTCTGATAACATCTGTGATGAAATTTTGATGTGTCTTCTCTGATTTTAGCATTCGATTTGACTTCACTCCAATGGGTGTTAGTTATTCTATGAAGACATTTGTTCTCGAAACTTAGTAATTTCTTTTATGAAGATAAAGAGCTTTTTCAGCTCTCACATCCATATGATAGCACCGGAATAACACAGGAATTAAATAAGCGCATTTTCGTGCGTGTGCTGATTGACTTTGACTTCCGGATATTAGACAGTCTGTTAAATGCATTTGATGCTAGGGCAATACGAGTTGTAATTTCTGTCATGACATCACCGTCGAGTGTTAATGTAACTAGATAACTGTACAACAATCCTGCAATGATGATGAAGAGAAATCACATGAAAAAGAATTGGAATGAACTGCCTTCTGTTACACAAATACTGGTCTGATTGCACCTGTATATATCTTTTTTAAAGTTGCCTCATTGGGCTCTCCCCCTCCCTAGATTGTTCCTGCCAATTTCCTCAGGATGGCAAATTTCTTTCTTGCCTTTATTTTCACAATGTGAAACCTCCATGACAAACTCTCATCTAGTGTGGTGCCCAGGTACACAAGCTCCTCTTCTATGTGTATACATGTATTTCCAAGTTTTATCTCTCTTGCTTTGTCCTTATTCAAGAGAATGAAGAGTGCTGTTGGGGGATTTTCAGCATTTATCTTTACCATCCATTTCTTTGCCCATGATGCTATGTTGTCTGCTACCTTATATATTTTTTGGTTGGTGATCTTTAGATTTTCTTCTACACAGCACACCACAAAGTCATTATCATACATGGCAGCTCTACACCTTGTAGCAGTTTGCAGATTAGATCACTTATGAACATAAGAAACAGAGTTGGAGACGTTACTGAGCCTTGAGGAACTCTATGATTTAAACTTTTTTGCTGTTGTGACCTTCCATAGTCACTCTTGCTTTTCAATTGTGTAGGAAGGATCATATCCACTTACTTATATTACCCCTGATTCCATTTCTTTGCACCTTTACTATCAATCCATCTTCCAGTCCTTGTCAAAAACTGTATGGAAACCTATCTATAGGGTGAAAACTTTCTTACAATACTTTCTGTTGGTCACTTTATGTCCTATCCACCTTCATTGCCATTTCCTTAGTTATTCCTCCACTGAAGTTTTAGTTCTTTGCATGAGTTCTCATTGGTGGTCTTATACCATTTCAAACCCATTCTATACATGCATCCATTGATGAATGTTTGTAACTAGAAGTGTCTAGTACTTCATATACAGATTGTTCCTTTTGTTGTACTTCATAAACAGAACAATTTAATTTAGTTTAATTCTTACAGAACAATTATCCTAAAGCATAAAGAACAGACTGGATTAACATGGAGAACATCTCACATTAGATCCTTATCTTCATGAAGACCATGGAATATCGAGCTATCATAGTTTTTCTTCTCCACAAGAAACTTGCATATTCCTTCATAGACCATCTGAAATTATGAAAGAAAATTGTCACGGACATGGCAAAGATATATTTTAAAAAATTGGCATCAAATAACTATAACTACTGGGTATGCATAATTGAGCAATGAACAGACAAACTTCTGACCTTGAGCCTACATCCGCCCGTGTGTTGCTGGGGCCCGAAAGGGGAGCAAAGAATAGCAACACTGTTTACCTTCCACGCATGTTTTAAACGGTGACTAAGGAGGTTATGGGATGGAGTTGGCTGTCCCATCCCATATAGGGTCAGTGACCCAAAGCCATGCTGAAGTAGGATGTATCAGGCAGAAAGGCGCAGATATCGCAGCAATGCTGTAAACTATGACACAACGCATTCCGTTCTCCGGACTACATCCTGCTAATCTGCAGGAGTTTGAGAATGAACGCAGAAGAAGAAGAAGAAGAGCCTACATGAACTAAATGGTCCCAGTCTCCCCTACCTAGTTTCGCTATTGGCAGCAAGTGTTACATTTTAGCAGGAAGGTTGCTTTCATCGGTGTCTTGTCAATATGCTAAATGAAAGATCAGAGAAACTTTTGAGTTGCAAGATTTCATTGGTGTGTGCAGCCAGGTTGATATCTACACAGACAGCGGCATAAGATCAAGCAATGATGACCGCTGACAATAATCAGATGAGTGACAGGGGGACCATGCTTTGTGAGTGAGCTTATAAACAAGATTTGACACAGAATGGCCTACTTGCAATATGGCTATGGACATCCACTGTTCAGTGGAATTAGTAAAACAATGAATATAACACTGCTGAAGTCAGATGTGTCAGACCATCAACACAAATAAAACATGACACTACACATCTCCAATCTCTAGACTACATCCTGCTGAAAATCAACCAGGACATTTGTCTACAAGAGAGATAAATCAGAAGTTTGAGAAAAACACTTTAAAACATTGAATAATTAGTCATGGAGATTGAATAATTAGTCATGGAGATTGAATAATTAGTCATGGAGATTGAATAATTAGTCATGGAGATTGAATAATTAGTCATGGAGATTGAATAATTAGTCATGGAGATTGAAGAACTCTTCAAGATAAGGTGACTACAAAGCTGCAACACTGCAAAAAAATTTACCTGACCACATAAAAAATTCATAGTAAAAATACTACAATCCCAAACTACCACTAGTCACTGTAGTCCCACAGGCAAGTCTGTCTTTTCTTTCATTTCAATTGACAACTGCATATTCAGGCACACACAAAAATTCTCCTCAGCTTATATTTTGTCTTTGACTTCAGACACTGATGGCATAGACTGAATCTTTCGAAGTATACTCATAAAATAATTATGTTAATAGACACCTATGCACCTGTGTGTTGAAAGGGCCTGGGAGGGAGCAAAGACTAAAACACTGTTACTTGCCACACATGTCATTCATAGAAGGCAATAAAGGAGATTTTGGGGTGGATTTGGTTGTCCCATCCCAGAAGGTCAAAGTGACCCAGACACCATACAGAAATCTAATGTGCCAGTATGAAATGTGCAAATATAACAGCTCAGCTGTAAGCCATGACATATTGCACACTCTGTGCGACTACATCCTGCTAATCTTCAGCAGTTCAAGAACAACATGCGCAGAAGAAGAGAGAAACCTGTAGCACTCTGGGTCATATACTCTGTAGCACCTGCCATATCACTGCCATTGTTATTACAATACTGAAAGCACCACTTTCTTCCTAAAACACTATCCTGAGATAAAGTTCATTCACTGGGCACATGCTGATATCTACACAGCAGCATAAGATCAAGCAAAGATGACCACTGACAATATTCCCATCAGTAGAGACAATAACAGCTTCAGATTTTAGAGACTGTAATCAGAAATAAATTAATTTCTGCATGTCAAGGAACGTAGACAAAAGTAAAAGAGGAATACCAACTGGTTAGGTAATAAAGAGCATTGAAATATAAGCTACATGATACTGATGACTGGTTGGTTCGATGGTTGGTCACTGATCCAGCGGTCCATGCCTTTTGATCCAATGCCATTGTTTGTTTGTGAACTGATTTTTTTGTTACATTTATCTGGCCTCAGAGGCAGAAGCATTTTTCTAAAGTCATTCAGCACTGGACATTGAAGAAAGGTTGTGGTTGACAGTTTCGTAGGGATAAGTGCAGAGCTGGCACTCTTGAGTGTGTTCTGGTTTTATTGACCTCATCTCTATTGCCTCTAATTTCCCACTTTCATGTTTGTTTTTTTGTCCATGACGTGCATCCACATGTTAGTATATAAGTTATATGGAGCCGCGTAGCGCAGTGGTTAGCGCACTGGCTTCACATATGAGTGGTACTGGGTTCATTTCCCAGTTGAGGCAGAAATATTATTCAGATCGCAATGGCTCCCAGGTCGACCCAGCCTTAAATGGGTACCGGATTATTCCGGGAAGTAAAGACTGCGAGGGAGAGGAGATGTCCAGATGGATACCGCCCTCATTTGCAGAGCCTCTGAAATGTGAGATCGCTAACATCTCACATCCCTACAGCATTAATAAATGCTATGGGTTACTTTACTTTTTTTACTATTCTGTTCAGGTGAGTGTTAATCTGTATATGCTGTGTGTGAAGTTAAATCTATTTGAAATTTTGGCGGTCCCTAGCAAAGAGGATTGACTTTATTGTACTTAGATTGTTACATATGTACTCCATTGCTCTCAGCAAAGTGATATGTCGCCTATGAGAGCACTACTCATAGTAGAATGTAACTCCATAATTGCAGATGATTTCTGAAAAAATTCATTTTGAAAACAAGACGTCGCAAGTTGGATTTGAACCCACAACCCCTGGAACACAAAGCAAACGAACAGCTTAACCCCCATACCAGGGAGATCCCCTAAGGCAAGTTTCGTTGCTTACATCTTTGATGGAAATGTTATGTACTGTTTACAAATATTGGTAGCAATCACGTATACAGGACCTATTTAGGCTCTTTCCATTCATATTTTACATTTACCTAACCTTTTGCTACCCCAGCCCTCGCATTTCCAGTATCAAGTTGTGTCCCAGAGTTTTATTTTTTTTAAACATAGGCCTACTAACTGAAGGCCTAGGTCTACACTAGTCTAATCAGTGGGTAGTTGAGTTGGCCCTAAAATAATTTGGGACTATATTATATAATGGCCTAAAATGAATTATTTGCTAAATATCATAAAAATATTTATTATTATTATTATTAGGCCAATACCAATGCTCTATAAGAACAAGCACAGGTACATCTGATAATTTTCAAATTCACTCGGGAGTGAGACAGGCATGTTTACTATCTTTCCTATTGTTCATAACATATATAGATTGCATCTGAAAAGTAGCAAAGACAAGGAAAGAAAACATTTTGAAGGATAACTTAAACGAACTATTTGCAGACCAAGCACTAGTAGCATCATCAGAAGTGGAACTACAAAGACAAATAGACAGTTACATCAAACATGCCATACCTTTAGAATAAAGATAACTATGGTCTCTGTTGACACCTTTGTCCTACTTTTGAGGTATTATCTAACCTTTGCAGTATTAGGTAAGATTATAGATTTTGGGGAAAAAAGGGGGAGGAGTTAAAAGAATTAGAATTAGTGTTTAGAATTAATAATTAATTCTCTAAGAATTCTCGTCTAAGGCCTGAATCGATATGATTGGTTATTCAAAGGAAATCTGTGACGTTAATGTAAACAGTGCGCTATTTATAGCCCAATGGAGACATATACTAGAAATTCACCATATATTGGAAACAACAGACTTAAACAAGGGACATAATTCACATACCTAGGAAGTAATATAACAATAGATGTAGTTAGCTAACCAAACCCTAGGGCAAATGACACAAATCTTCAGAAACAAAAACATAGATTTAAACACCAAAATAACACTATTCAAAGCGATTATTGTGCTAATGCTGTGCTACCAAAGTCAAACATGGACAACGACAGCACAAGACAAACATAAACTTGTGACAGCTGAAATGCATACTTATGCAGAATTCTAGGAATATCACTAAGAGACAGAGTGAGGAATGAGGACATTAGTCAAAGAACTGGTACCATTCCAATCTTGGAATATATTAAGAGACAACAGATCAAATACAAATAGTTCACACACATCAGTAGACTACCATCAGACCACATACCTCAACAAGCTATGCTACACAGATACAGTGAAAGCAGACTTAGAGGCAGACCACGAAAACTTTGTTGTCTTTCAGCACCTGGGGTAGAAGAGTTTTATGAAACAGCCCTCTTGTATGCTGAGTATATTGTGGAATTTGTAGCCTCTTTTATTTCAGTGATCCATCGTTTTCGTGGTCTGCCTCTAGGTCTGCTTTCACTCTATCTGTGTAGCAATAGCTTGCTGTGGTATGCTCATGCTGCCTGATGGTAGTCCTTGTGTTGCCGAATGGTCCTGTTCCTTTATTCCATCTCTATTTGCGTCAAGATGTACATTAAATATCCCAAAATATAATATCATGTTCATTGTTGTTATTTATTAATCTATCTGCATCCTTAAAAAATTCCTTTCGTTTTCGTTGTTTGATGAAAACAATGGACCACCGAAATAAAAGAGGTGACAAATTCCACAATATACTCGGCACACAAGTGGGCCGTCTCCAGAAAACTCTTCTATCCCTGACGCTGAAAAGCAACACAGGGTTTAGCGAATAGATAGATAGATTAGTAAGCCTAATTAATATTACCACCCATTCAATCATTCATTTTCATGAATCCAAGTTTATTTTATGCATCATCATACTTCATTGTTGTTTAAAATCACATGCCATGTTAAGACATATATTACATTTCATAATATTATATTTTGTGACTGAATTGGCGGTAAATCTTTCTTTCTGGCATCCACTGCGTATTATTTCATTTATAACTGATCCTAACCCTTACCCCCCCCCCCATCCCTAATTTAAATACTATTACATACAAAATGAATATGCCTTTTCAAGTAATATAGCTTAATTATAAATATAAATTCTACAAATCACGCTGCAAAGGTTAGGAAATACCATAAAATTAGTAACATTTTTCACAGTGAACGCCAGTAAGAAATTTGCGCAGGATAAAATTTTCAAAATAGTACTACATAATTACTAATAATATAATTAGCCCTTAAAAATTTCAATTCAACCAAGTTTGTACGTCAACCCTGAAAAAAGTTATGCATTTTTTTGGAATTAATTTGACATTAAAATAATTTACATGAAACATATGAAAATATAAATTAAACTTGTGATCACAATGTGTGGCTGAGCTGATAATTTCTGAATTATCTTTTGTTATTTTCAGTAATACAACACACAAACTATACATTTTTGTGTTCATAAAGATAAGACGCTTATGCTGATCACATTTCTGAAATTTTCAGATGGACACAGATCTAACTGATATTCAAAATGGCAGCTAATTTGCATAATTATAATGAAATTAAGTTATATAATATTAATATATCTATTAAATATATAAAATACCACAGAAACTATATATTTTTGTATTCGCAAAGACAAGACGCATCTGTTGATTCACATTGCTGTGATTCTCAGATGCATGTAGAGTTAATTAATATTCAAAATGTTGGCTAATTTGCATAATTAAAACAAATGTTGATGTTTTGTTTTAAAAAATTAACTGCTGTTTTCTGCATTGTCCTGTATCCTTAAAAGTTACATATTATATCATATAAAAAGAAAATTGTCAAGAACTTAATAAATCTAGTTTCAAACATGACAAACGACGACATAACTAAATGTCGCAAGAAATTTATAGCCTAAGCAAAATTTTTGAAACACGCTAATCCCAGATGTCCAAGTACCTAATTACAGTATTGTCACTTGACTACTGTGTAGTAAGTAAGGTAGAGTAGTTTTTAGTACTTACATTGAAAAAAGGTACAAGTTCATAGCGGGCAAGTGTGTAATCCATGTCAAAGCCTAAAACATCATAATGTGCAAAGTTAATCTTGCCTGCAGACATGGTCAACTGAATGTTTTTATGAAATGTTTGAGGCTGAACAAATTCCAGTGTGAAACGTCGCCTTCGTTTGGAGACATTAAACTTGGGAACGATTCTCCTGGTTTTCCTACCCGCAGTCGAGGAGATACGAGTTCGGGCTAAAACCCGAAGTAGAGGCAAAATAGGAACCATTTTTACGCGAAATAAAAGCTATAAAACCCGACATTGAAGTTTATATACAAACGAGAGCACACTAAAAACACTAGCATTCGTCGAAAAAAATCCAATCAACAGAAATTACGGTCATTCATAAAGAAAAAAATATGAAAAGTACATACACGTTTAAACAAGTTATAATTCAAGGTAATTAGTCTTTCCAACAGTTCCTAAAATAGGCAAGCGTATAACGAACGGGAAACGCGCTTCTGATACTAAACGTAAGTTTGACACGGACAGAGACAAAATATAAAATTCAAATTATTATTTGAAAATTTCAATTAATTTAGGTTGTCTTCTCGGTGTACATACAATACAACCTTGCCGAATTAAAGATATTTATTTAATAAATAATTTTAAAAATGATAAGTAGTACCGTAGATACACCTTGAACAAAAGGGGAAGGGGATTTACCCAAGAAAAGCCATTCGCCTATCTTCTTGTGCAATTCCCTCTTTTTCTTGAGAAATTGTATGACCTACTGTAGGAAATCGTTTACATGGAGTTGAGGTTGTTTACCAACCTTTTGACTAAAGTCATAGTCTTAAAAGTCATGAAGGCCAACTGATCTCCTACGATGTTTGCGGAAAGGGGGGGGGGTGCTTAACCCACCTTAAACCTTCTCATTTATCTACGTGCTTGATAAGTAAATTAGGAAGTTCTACCAAAGAAGTTCTATCAATACATTCCTGCTAACACTACAATATATATTTCAGTGCCAGGATTGGATTCATCAACCACCTGAGGACCCACACACAATCAAACCTTATTTGATCATTTGAAATGCCATGCTCATTTTCGCTTGTGAAGGAAGAAACATCATCATCTACTAAAGAAGCCAGTTAAGTGGGTAAAGGTACTCTTGAAAAAGTCAACAACTTCACATGCCTTGGCAGTAAGATAACAACAGAAGATTCATCAACAGGAATATTACACCGTATTGTATTAGCTGCAATCTCATTTAATAAACTATAAAATATCAGGCATTCAAAAACGTTAGGAAACAACACAAAACTCAAAATCTTCAACTCCTGCGTGATTCCAACATTAACATATGGATGCGAAAGTTGGAAAGCGAGATCAAACCTAGAACAAAGACTAAACAACTTCGAAAACAAATGTCTTAGACGACTACTGAATATGCATTGGTCAGACTTTAAATCAAACACAGTTGTCAGGCAAGAAGCAAAACTAGAATATGTATTCACCTGTATTAGAAGGCATCGCTTGAATTACATCCGACACGCGCTGCGAATGGATACCAAAATGCTCTCCTGTCAAGCTTTGATGTTGTAACCAAGGGGCAAGAAAAAACGAGGAAGATCCAAAAGAAACTGTACGTAGAACTATTACAAGAGAACGCTTCACCATCAGTATCAGAAACAATGACGACCTAAAACAAATTGCAACGAAACGCGAGACATGGAAATCTATGACATCCGCCCTATGTGCTGTCTTTGACCCTAGAGGAATAACTAACTAAAGGTATTAGCAACGTCATTCATATCTTAATAGTACTAATAGAGAGGACGTTAGAAGTAAAAACATGTTCCCATTGTGTTTTGAACGTGACCTCCTGATTAATTGTGCGCCTTTTGCTGGTTGTCTCCTTCTACAGCACCCAGCTTACTTGTGCAGGACTGTGGTCTTGCTAGAGTGGACCTGCCCGACCAGTCTTAGTTTCCAACCCCTGATGGCTGAACTAGGCCCCATCACCATTTCAAGGTGCAGGCCTAGATGGGTATTCTTGAAAGATGCAAGGTCAGTGCTACGAGCTATCCAGTCTGGAAAACTAACAGACTTACAAAAACTACTTGATGAACTGTTTTACCAGTATAGGGGAACTATGCAGTGGATACCTTCTCACTGTGGAATACCAGGAAATGAAAAATCAGACCAATTGGCCATGGAAGGTACTGCCGAAAACCAACCAGATATACTAATCACCTACCAAATGAAAAAATCACCAAATGATCAAGTCAATAAGAAAGCCACAAACACCAACACAAAATGACAATCAAATTATGAACAGATCAGAACAAGTTGTAATTCTACACTTTATAACGGGACACAACAGACTCCACAGTCACATGTACACAGAATTCAAGATTGACAACACGGCCATGTGGACAGGCAGCATAGAATGCTAAAAATATACTTCAAGAGTGTTCTGAGTATGAAACGCTGAGGCAGACATATTGACCACAGGAAATAGCACTGGAATCAAAGCTCTATGGACCACTGTGTGAACTACACAAGACAGTGAGTTTTATTCAGAAGACAGAATTACAGATATAGACATGTTTCAAGTGAAAGAAAGAAGAAATAAAAATATATCTATATCTTTGTTTTATAGACTATACAAAAGCTTTCGATGAGTCTAAACTTAGCGAAGTCATCCAAATGCTAGACAATGTGAATACTGATAGTAAATATATATTAATGATCATGAACATATATTGGCAACAAACAGCAGGTGTATGAATGGGAAAACAAATTGAAGTATTTAAACAGATAAAACAAGAAGCCAGACAGGGATGCGCATTTTCAACAGATTTATTCTGTGAGCAGTGAAAACATATTGCAAACAACTGATAATATTTCAGGAATATCAGTGTGTGGACATAATATAAATTACTTGAGATATGCAAATGCCATTGTTCTGATTGTTTAAAGTGAGAAAGATCTACAAGAAATTACCAAGTCTAGATTATCAAGATTCAGACGATGATGAAGCATTTCATTTAGCTGTGAGAAGGTAACTCTTAACAGCCAATAGTCCTGACTAAAGCATAATTCCTCCTCAGTTGATGACTGAGTGATATTTAAACGCATGCAGTTTGCTGTCTTGAAGACATGGGTTTGGAGGGGGGGGGGTTGGAGAGGAGTGGTTATGGGTTGATTTTTAGTTCCCGAAGAGAGGCATTTCAGTGCGGTAGTATCTCTGGCTCATCACATATTTCGCGAGGAGTGCAGCATATAGGTCCTGGGCAGTCATTAAAAAAAACTCACCACTTTGTTTTAGGCGTAGTAATTTTGTGTGCTGATTTTAAAATACACAAAACAAGTAAATTTACAAATCTGATCAATTTAAGGCCCTAATATGCATTTTTCTAAAAGGTTAAATTCAGGACGTCACCTAAACAGTTGTCTATACTAAAATATATATAAAAAATCGTACTCGTTGTCAGTAAGTCGAGGACATCCTTAATACTGTGTATGGTCCCCCGAAGCATCAATATAAGTTTAGCATCGGCGTATCATGAAATTGCAGAGTGTCTGAGTTGCTGTTAAGAAGCGGTCACACAGATGCATCAGTTAAATTTGGCAATCTTGAGCTACAGTTGTTACACGAGGTTGGCCAGGCCTTGGACGGTCATTGGTTCCTGTAGCCATTCAGCCACACTGTAATAGAATGGTCACAATTAAAATGTCTGGAAACTTCTCTGGTCACCATACCAATCCTCGGCATACCAACAGCTTGCCATCGTTTTTGTGACGAATGTAGAGGCACCGCAAACACAAAAAGATGCCGTTTTACTCCCTGAAACTTTACTAATGTGTAAGCCAAATTTCAACTTGGTTCTTATATAGCTAAAATTCAGCAATTTGATGTTTAGTGCGCGAAGTACGCAAAATTGTAATAAAACACGACAACGACAATAAAACGTGAAAACATTAAAGTTGACCCTTACACTCATGTGGATTTGTCGCTCACTGAAATAAACAATTCGAGGGTGAAAATAGGTCATGCGTTTGGTGAGTTTTTAATGATTGATGGTATATTTCATCATTCTTATGTTAAATCTGCTGCAGATGGTGGCACACTTAGCATTCACTGCTACATAGGAGTGTGCCACAAAATAACAAAGGGGCAATGTTGGCTGGCCTGCATCTCTCCGTCACGGACCATTTGACAAAAGACAGAAGTAAGAAATCCATGCAAGACAGGCAATGATAATGGCTTTTTTACAGATGACAGGTTGTCAGCCCATCCTCACAGTTCTTAGTCGTCTTCTGGAGAGAAAACAGTGCTCATATTCAGTGCACACTGAATTAGAAGTCCTGAGACCGGTTGCCACATCCATCATGCGACATATTCTTTCCAGAACGTGGTCTTCCTTACATGGTTGCCACACTGTTAACAATATTAAGTAGGTAAAACTTTATGGGTGCATGGTGTATACTGGGTTTCACATCTCCAAGGACCTACGTGGATATTTTGCCCATGTCACGCTGGAGTTTAGGGTAATGACAGAAACGACAGAATAGTGTCAGAGGAGCACAGATGGTAGGACATATGACAGTGCACAAAGGGGGACATTATCTATTCCTTATATATGTGTGCATTGAACAATGATACCGTGGTTGATCAAACTGTTATGCGGAGGTTGAAGATGTTTGGAATTGATCGGGAAGATAGTAGAGGGAGAGGTACATGTTACGCAAATGTGGCCTCGTCACGTGATAACAGTCATCTTTTTGACAGTAGTTTTGATTTCATTGAGCATTCGTGACGCGAAGATAAAAAAATGGGAAGCGTCTGCTAGTGAAAATTCGATCTTCGTGTAACGCAGAGAGCTCCCCTTCCCCAAAAGGGTGTTCGGGGGAAGGGGGGTCTCTCAGTGCGTTACGAGCAGATCGATGGATGTTGCGTTCTTTGCAACTTTAGCGAAAGTTCGTTTCATTAAATAATGTATGAGATTAGTTCCGTAAAAAATAGGCCACATCTGCTTAATATGAACTGAGGGAGATAGTAGATGGAGACTGTAGAGGGAGATACAAGAAGGAGATTGTAGAGGAAGATAGTAGAGAGAGTAAGTAGATGGTGATAGCAGAGGGAAATAGTAGAGGGAGATAATAGATGGTGGTACTAGAGGGAGATAGAAGAGGAATATAGTAAAGAGAGATAGCATAAAAAGATAGAAGAGAGAGATAGTAGATGAAGATATCAGAGAGAGATGGTAGAGGAAGACAGTAGGTGGGGACGATTGCCAGGTAAGAATAGGAAAATATACAATCAACGAGAACTATAAGCATGCATATCATTTACCATCTACTGAAAGAGAGGTAATATTTATGGGGATGCCCAGAATGTACAGCTGTCAGTACTAACTTATAAATTTAGCTGTCAGTACTAACTTATAATTATTAACTTTCTGATATTCATTTTACAAATAAAGGTAAAAGTATGTTCCATGGCAGCATTCTGCCGTCGGGGATGAAGATAACTCTTCACGTACTAAGCCGCATTAACTATTAGGTGGGGTGGCCAGTTCCTTTACTTGTTGTCTTTACTTCCCTAATTCACGCGTCATGTGCTCATTTACATCCGAGTCTACTGGAGGAGTGGTTGTGTCAAGCGAAAAATCACAACTCGGATTTTTTTTTGTGTCCGGACGTAGGCACGTTTTGCAAACACGATACATTTATGCCTGCAAAACAAACTGCGGGGGATCCACAACGACATAAAACAAAGCGATTTATACATGGTCAATATTTTCTGTGTAGACATGTTAAACTGTGAACGAGAAAACACATGCATGACCAATATCGGACTGAATGTATAATAATTGATAGCAGAAGAAGAAGAATTAACTGATGTTCTTTAAGAATGAATGAACTTTATAATATGTTATCAACTATTTAAATCGATAAAATATTGTAAAAATTCACTATTGTTGTAAACAAAATGATCGATTTCCTGTTGTGGATCGCTGGTTTAATTGACAATGAAGCGTGTAATAGCGCGCACTATACTCAAAGTAACATCAGGTACATGCCTAGTGCAATACAGAAATATCTTATTACAGCTTATCAGACATCTACGAACTATCAGCAATGGACATTATTCTAACTAAATTGTCAAAAGTGGATGTGACAAATAGTCATCATCACTTGTGATGAGTGAACACACGCACATAAATATCATTATAGTACGGATATATTTCGTGTTTAAGCGTGATGTCGATGTGATCTCTTCACGACACTTCGGTTCCATGAAACGAATACATGTTGGTGTGCAGCATTTCCAGCGTTTGCACAATCGATAATATATTTCTTAATATTATAAAAGGGTACAATATGGGGAGAAGTTCCTACATTCCAACATTTAAATATTATACGTAGTTTCATTCCAACTTTGTTATCGTATGCGCAGCTTTCGTATCGTCACTAAAATAACGTCTCTGGCAGACCGTGTTGCCACGAAAACAAAATAGTTAATTTAATCGGATATGTTTGTTTACTACGCTTGCCAGGCACAGATGATGTACATTTGTTACACACTCGAAGACTGATACAACATGAATATATGATATGTCAGGTTCATCCTATTGCCACAATAGTGGATTCAATGGAAATGCAATGTAAGGCGACATCAACAACGCATAAATGTAAAAGTTGGCACGTTTGCCGAAAAAAATGGGTAAAACTGTCTCTCTAACACTAACCCTAACAGGACCCCCACCCCCGTTCAAAGCCGTACTCATCTCTGGCTCTCCTTCCAACAAAAATATGTCTGCTGCGCACTAAAAAAGGAACATAATAAATGTAATAGTTACGCTAAATTTGCTTATCAGCACCTACTTCGTTTTGTAAATAATATTGGTTCAGTTGTTTTTTTTCGAGCTTAACAAAAATAGGTAGATGTGTTACTCCAGTCACATACTTCCTGTTTAGGGTTATTACCCTGCTGGAACATTTATCCTTTTTTTTTCAAGCTCATGGTGCGTTTCGTTAATAATGTAGGCACTTCTCCGTGTTAAACTTATAAAAATCGAATAAACATGGAAAAAATTCAAATAATTGAAATATTATCAGAAAATTTAAATTGATTAATCAAAACAGAACAAGTAACAAAAAATATAGTATTTTAAATATAATATTATTACATTCCATTTCTTTGGCTATACACGTCACCAGAAGAGACCGAATAAGAAATGAAGACAAAAATCAGAAAGATAGTAAAAACTATATGATGCAAGCAATATATAGAAAACAGCAGATCTACTGGTTTGGACACCTTGTGCGAATGGAACCATCACATCCAGCCATCTGGGCTTACAAAAGCAGAAAGAACGGTTACACGGCAAGAGGAAGAATAAGATGGGAAGATTTAATCAGAGAAATTGTTAAGAACCAAGGCCTGTCCATGGCAATCGCAAAAAAAAAAAAAAAGACCAAAGACATAAAAATTCAACCCCTCTCGACGAATGACGGCATTTTGGAAAATACAATAGATACATAGATATACTACTATTATTATATACTATTATTGGAAATTACAACAACAAAAAATCAGAATAGACAATACCGAGATAGAATGTGTGGATAAATTTGAATACTTAGGAACAAACATCAATGGTGCAGGAGACTGCATGGCAGAAATAAGGAAGAGATTGGCAATGGCATATTGCAAAATAACACGGCTGAAAAACATATGGAAAAACAACAAAATAGAAACGAAAGTGCTAATGTTACGAACTTTTATTTTTCCGGTTGCAACATACGGCTGTGAAACATGGACTCTAAGTAAAACAGCGGCAAAGAGGATCAACGCCTTCGAGCTGAAATGCTACAGGAAGATACTTAGAATATCATGGAAGGATAAAATAAGAAACTCAGATATTATAAACACATTGAATATTCCAGAGTGTTGGTTACTAAACACAATAACAAAAAGAAAACTACGCCTGTTTGGTCATATAAAGAGACATAACTGTTTAGAAAGACAAATAATGGAGGGAAGAGTACCTGGAAAGAGGAGAAAGGACAGACCAAGAAGACGATGGACTGACGACATTAAAGATAACATGAATACATTGCTAGAAAATGCAAGCCACATCGCCCAAGACAGAGAAGGGTTTGGTGAGTTCATTAGGAAGACAAAGTTCTGGAGAGAATACGTCACATGACATGCCATAGGCCCCTATATACATATCTCACTTTTATAGGGGGGAAGGGAGAGAATGTGTGACATTTTAAAATCTGATTCTGGGGTTAATCATAAATTACGTCGCAACAATTAACGGGTAGGGGGAGGGTCGGAAAAAAGTTTGTCAGAGGTTGACAAGAGGGAGAGTTGACAAAAGTTGACGTCACCAATACCGTTTTATACACTAATTAAAGTGTTTAAGTTTCCTTTTATGCGATTTTTTTGGGTTTTGTTGGGGGATGTTAAACATAATTTAGCAAGGAGAAGGTCCCTGAATTATTTAAGCTGTTGACGGGAAATGGGTTGGGGGGGGGGGGAGGTAAAAATTAAAAAAATAATGTTGACGTATGTCGTACGTGTTTTATCACTCATCGTATTTAATATATACTCATAGTATATCTTTAAATATATAGAAGATATGTCTGGACACAAGATCAGTGGAAAAATAATGAACTTGGGATAGGCAGATGACACTGTTCTTTTTGCAAAAAGTGAACAGGAACTAATAGACTAAGTCGATAAATCAAGTAAAGAATTTGGACAGGATATAAACATTCATAAATGGACTGGATATGGAATTAAAAAAAAAAAACATGATAATCAGCAAAGTCACATAATACCAGGTGCTGAACATAAAAATATATGACGAGAAACTACAAGTAGAACATTATCAATATCTTAGACACATAATCGTAAATGATGACATATATGAAATAGAAGTTAAAGGAGAATAGGAATGGCTAAAAGTACTTTCAGTGACACGAGGAAAATATTAATATCTAAACAAATTACAAAAAAAAGCTAAAAGTGAGAATGATAAAATGCTACATTTATTCTATATTAATGTATGACTCAGAATCATGGACAATAAACACACAATTAGAACACATAATTGATGCCTTTGAGATGTGGATATAGGTCTATAGAAGAATAGGGAACACATCGTGGAAGGGGAAGAAAACAAAGGGGTCTAACAACACTTCGTATGAAGAAATAACTATTAAAGGAAATAAAGATCAAGCAAATACAATATTGTTGGCATATTAAAAGACATAGCACCTTGTTGAAGACCTTATTTGAAGACAAATCCGAGCGGAGGCGAGCAAGAGGTAGACAGAGATGCAAGTGGGAGAGTAACATCACAAGACTGACATGTTACAGCCTAGCAGAGTGCACCACCAAGACAAGACAGGGGATGTTGAAGGTCTGTTGCAGCCAACCTTCGTTGCGGAGACGGCACTTAATAATGATGATGATGATGTCATGCTCATTTCTGGCAACACCGCATTTCAAGTCCACTTTATCTGGAAGCGGGAAAGAAATTATCCACCTCATTAAATTCATTAGTCCTTGTATCTCATAAGGCGTTCCAGATATCTAGATTTTTCTTTGAAGTCTTGCTGAAACTGTGGCTAATAATAGATCGTACTGTTACTGTTTCGCATCACAATCTTTCAAAATTTCGCCAACTTTCATCAAACAGGGAACATTCTGCGGGGAATGATTTATAAATGAAGAGTGCTGTTTGCGCGTGCTATGTAGATGAGTCTGACATAAGGAGAATGAGTTGATAGGTGCGGGGAATTTATTTGGAACACACATCTTGACACCAGAACACCTGTTGCATCATCATCTTCTCGCACTGAATATTTCAGCGCTTTCAAGTCCCATTATCTAATTTCTTCACTTTCTTCTTTTGAACATGTCAATAGTTCGGCCGACAACACATTTCCCATCATATTCGCACATTACGCCTGTCCTCTATTAACTTCAGATTTGTCATAGTTGTTGAGTCTAAGGCCTATGTTTTAATGAACTTGAACGATGCTGTCATAGCTGTAGTATAGGCATGGCCGGGCACTGGTAAAGACCTGTACCAAAAGTAAACATGACTTGAATGGCTGAATATGGATTATGTCCGTGCATATCGTTGGTCGACCTTTGATTATTTTGGCCGTATATATATATATATATATATATATATATATATATATATATATATATATATATATATATATATATATATATATATATATATATATATATATATATATATATATATATATATATATTCATGTGTGTGTGTTCGTCCATCACAACTGATGATGACCAATTATTACATACATTCTTGAAAATTCAGTTAGAATTATGATCGTGAATTAAGAATTATGAAAGTCTATGGGAAAAAGGTGATGGAGTTTATCCAAAACCTATGCGGAGACCGTCCGAAGTAGACGACATGTACATGACTTTATTCTTTACGTTTTTGATTATTATCGTGAATTTCTTTGGTCGCTTTTTCTATACTTGGAGTCACATGTCAAAAATTAGATATACAGAATAATAGGAAAAACTTCATGTAAAGAGACCCCAAAAAACCACAAAGAAGCTCTGATACTACTTATAAAAAATAATTCTTAAAGGAAATAATAAAACCAATAAATACTTTGGACATGTTACAAGATAGCACATCTTGTTGAATACCTGACTGGACATGTTAAAAGATAGCACATATTGTTGAATACCTGACTGGACATGTTAAAAGATAGCACATATTGTTGAATACCTGACTGGACATGTTAAAAGATAGCACATATTGTTGAATACCTGACTGGACATGTTAAACAATAGCACATCTTATTGAATATCTCACCGGGCATATTAAAAGATAGCACATCTTGTTGAATATCTGACTGGATATGTTAAAAGATGGACATCCTGTTGAATGATTCTTGATTAGGAACAAGCGTCAGAGCACTATGGGCATTCCCATATATGCTCTGCGTGCCGTTCCGTCAGCCATCTAAATGTGTATAAGATCAGTGTCCCAGTCAGTTGCTGATTACGCGTTCTTATGATCTTTCCGGAGAGGGAGCACTTTCTCCCACACCTCTAGTCACTCCCATTTCTATTATTCTCTGAATGTGTACATTGTCTCGTTCGACTTGCTCCTCGTACGGTATCCATGACTGCTCTGATCAATTCAATCATACCTGACTGGACATGTTGAACAATAGCACATCTTGTTGAATATCTGACAGAACATATTAAAAGATAGCACACTTAAGAGATCTTACTTAAAGGTTAATCCATTGGAAATTTCTAGGCACAATATTCCCGTAGGTTGCCATTACTTTCGGGAAGGAACAACCGTTAATCGAGCACCGACATACACAACACTGACTACCACGCTTTAAACATAGGTGGATTCCTAATCCCGGAACTACGCTACGCAGACGACACAGTACTTCTTTCAAACGATATAAAGGGATTGGAACAACTAATCAAGAACACAAAGAAATATAGCGAAGCACAAAATTTGTATTTAAACACGCAGAAAACAAAAATCATGTCAACAGATATAACAACACAAAAACCAAAAATCAGAATAGACAATACCGAGATAGAATGTGTGGATAAATTTGAATACTTAGGAGCAAACATCAACGGTGCAGGAGACTGCATGACAGAAATAAGGAAGAGATTGGCAATGGCATATTGAAAAATAACACGGCTGAAAAACATATGGAAAAACAACAAAATAGAAACGAAAGTGCTAATGTTACGAACTTTTATATTTCCGGTTGCAACATACGGCTGTGAAACATGGACTCATGAAACATGGAAGTAAAACAGCGGCAAAGAAGATCAACGCCTTCGAGCTGAAATGCTACAGAAAGATACTTAGAATATCATGGAAGGATAAAATCAGAAACTCAGATATTATAAACACACTGAATATTCCAGAGTGTTGGTTACTAAACACAATAACAAAAAGAAAACTACGCCTATTTGGTCATATAAAGAGACATAACTGTTTAGAAAGACAAATAATGGAGGGAAGAGTACCTGGGAAGAGGAGAATGGGCAGATCAAGAAGACGATGGACTGACGACATTAAAGATAATATGAATACATCGCTAGAAAATGCAAGCCACATCGCCCAAGACAGAGAAAGGTTCAGAGAGTTCATTGGGAAGACAACGTTCTGGAAGGAATACGTCAAATGACACACTTAAAGGTAGAGTTGTTGGTGAGCAAGAGGTAGGCAGAGATACAAGTAGGAGAGAAATATCATCATATAGACGGGATACAGCCTTGCAGAGTTCGCTACCAAGGCAAGAGACATAAGATATTGGAGTCAACTATCGAGGGCGAGACGGCACCCAATAATAAGTGCAAGAGAAACACAATTATTAAATGAAGAGAAAAGCATTTAAATCTGTTATGAAGCAGAGCCCGGCTCTGTGGCGGTAAAGCACAGTTGTGCATCCGAATCGTTCAGAAAGCAACAACAACATAATAAAATTGGATGACCGCATGCTTTTTTTTCAAGGGGTTGGGGAGTCTGTGAGTCACAACAGAGAAACTCAGTTCGTATAGTATTGTTTCTAAATACTAATTAGTAAGATAATAATTTTGGCGTGTGACATCTGATGTAGGTCTACCTTGACATTGTTGCGGTCAAGCTACTGAACGTAATTATTGTCCAGAAAATCACTACGGCAAAACAATTCTGGTTTTATATTACATTCTGATTTTAAAGATATGCTACCAACTAGGCCTATGAAGCAGAGAAGGCTGGGTAAAATACAACTTTAAGATTTTTGAAAGATATAGACACGCAAATAAATATAGATTTGCTAATAATACAGGTTTGACACACGGTTTATAATTGTTTATTTATATTGTATATTATTATTTCCTGCATTTCATTCTGAAATACAGTACACATAGACTTAAAACATTTCGTTTCTCTTACTAACAAAAAGTAATTGAAATTTTGTATAGACTAGCAATATGAAGAGTACAACCGGAAATAACTTTTCGTTTCAGATTTAAATTATCAGTTGGTGAATGCATTTTGTCAACATGCTTGAAATATTATGGTCACAACAACATCATCAGTTATATTTATGTTTACCTAAAGGTTGAACTCATTTATCAAGGTAAGTACTAAAAAAAATGCAGCCATTAATAATCTATTGATACTATCAGATGTAGGACTATGCCTAGACTAATAATATTAGTAATATTACTAATATGCCTAGTAAATTAGTAAATATTGGTACGGCTGTTGTAATTGTAAACGTGTCAAGAACGCAGAAATCATAAATATAATCGAAACATAGAGCCCATCTTATATAGAACATAGTTTTTCAACTAATGTATAATATTTTTAGGCACCTATAATATACTACTTATATCCAATCATATCGCTAGTATCCCAGCTGTAAAATGGGTACATAACTCATGGGTTGATGAAAGTAAACACTGAAGGAGGGGACTGGCCACCCCACCTAATAGTTGCTGCGGCTTAGTACACGAAAAGTTATCTTCATTCCCAAATGGCAGGTTGCCGTCATGGGACCTATCTTTTTATTGCAAGTACAATGTGGATTAACTCTTTCCTTACCTATCCTCTTGCTATATATATGTGTTGTACTCACTCTCCTCTGCCCGCCGTACACATGGGGTGCTAAACTGCTGTTCACCATTGTTAGCTTTCGAATAGATATGCTAAATGTAGCGCTGATGTGATTATCGGTAATGGCGGCATCCAGTGTATTTTGCAGTAGGGCCTATGTTTCTAATAGCTGTCATATAGGAGCTGTGGGTTATCGAATATGACCTTAAATTTCATTAAAATGTGGTAAGAATGAGACTACATATGATTCAGTTGATGTTGACAGTCAATATTTTAAATGGAATCTTAGAGAATGTGAATGAATCAGACATTGAAGGGGAATTAGTTCAGTATTTAGTAGTGAAAGTAACAACCATCGTTGATCTTTAGTGTAGGCCTAGTGATGTCATGCACCGACACGCACACCATAGACTATAGACCTAGTAATGATTGAGAATAGTAAAAACAGCTGATCTATGTCAATATTAATAGATTTCATGAGAAATTCTGTCCTGTGAGCGCCTCATCAAGATTACTCTAGGTTTATCTCTCACTATTTCTACGTGAGTTTATCTTTGATGTAGATGCACAAGAAACCATTGTGTGTGTATGATGCTTGTACTGTATCAAAATTTTCTGGAAAACAAGATCCTTTTTTGGAAACCTGTTTAACCAGATATATATGGCTCTCTTATGTGAATATGCTTATATGTTTAGAGTAGTTACAGAATGATGTTGTCTACTAGTGAACTGCTTTTCATTTGAACATTTATCAGAAAATATTTTCACTCAAGTAAATGAAGCTGACAATAAACTGGTACTCATTTTTTTTCCTCTCCTATCTTACATGACAAGTAAACTTGTCTTACATGACATTCACAAAGATATGTTTACAGATCAATACTTGTTCCATTTATCTGTTAATTGGACTTTGAATTATAAAAATTGATTGCGAATTGTATTTTATATTAATTTTCTTACACAATCACTTCTTATTGTTGCGGAGTTATTCCCATTGCTCTGAGCATGAGGCCCGTAGTTTGTCCTGAACAGCCGGGATTGAAAGGGTTAAGATGAGGACCATTAATAGGGCTATATCTTTGTCAGTTGAGGTGAGAAAGAGAGTTCTTAGAAGTTATATAGAACCAATTCTGTTGTATGGAAGTGAATCTTGAATGCTCAGAAGAACAGTTAAAAATTAGATTGAGGTAGCAGAGATGTGGTTTTATAGAAGAATGTTGAGAACATCATGGACAGATAAAAAGCGTAATGAAGATGTCTTGATAGAAGTTAATTAAAAAAGAGAAAGGCTTATCTGCATCAGAAAGAGACAGTCCAGACTTTTTGGACACATCATGAGAAGAGGAAAGATGAAACACATTGTAGCAACAGACAAATTGAAGAGCAAGAGAGGTAGGGGAAACCAAGAGAGAAAATACTTGACAACCTAAAATTATGGCATGGGAGAACATTGGTATCAGAAATGATTGACAGCACATGAAATAGAAGGCTGTGGAAATACATTATAACCAACACCACATGGCATGGACCATAAGAAGAAGACAATGTGGATATTTGGTTTTTGAACCACAGGCAGGCTAATTCACCTTATGTGGGTTTGTGAGTCAGGCCCAATATTCACCATCTAATAATGTATCTTGATGTCTGTCTGTCTGCCTGCCTGTCTGTCTGTCCATCTGCTATGGCCTTTGTTTACCCTGCAGCGCCAGGGGTAGAAGAATTCTCTGGAGATAGCCTTCCTGTGTACTGTTTGTAAGCTTATTCTTGTGGTTTGATTTATGTGATCCATCTTTTACATGGTCTGCCTCTGGCTTTATAGCCATTATGTCTATATATCATGGCCATCTGTAGCATGCTGTCTGTTTGTAGTCTTGAAGCGTGTGAAAACCACTTGATCTGTTGTCTTTTGATGTGTTCCAATACTGGTATTGTTTTGGTTATCTGTCTGATGTTATTGGTTCTAATTCTATCTCTTAATGACACTCTGCGTATTCTTCATAGATATGTCATTTCTGCTGTCACTATTTTCTTTTGTTTTTTGCTGTCATTGTCTAGGTTTGGCACTGGTAGCACAGTGATGGCATAATAATAGTCTTGTATAATGCAACTTTATTGTCTATGTTTACATTTTTGTTCTTAAAAATATGTGTCATCTGTCTTAGGATCTGGTATGTTTTGTTGCTTCCCTCGATATATTGCTTCAGAAGTAAGTGAATTCCGTTACCTGTTTAAGGTGTTTATTATTGATATTTCTTTCTTTCTTTGCTATTGCCATTATTTCGGTCTTTTGAATATTAATCTTCATGTTGAATTTTGGAGATGTATGGAGTCTTTTCACATGTTCTTGCAATTGTTCTGCTGTTGTCGCTATTAGTACTTGGTCATCTGCAAAGAGTAGTTCATTTAAATTGTCTTTCATGTTATGGTCTTTATTTGTACTTGTTAGTTTACAGATGTGGTTGATATATGTTATAAAAAATAGAGGGGATAGGACATAACCCTGGCGAACTCCTGATTGGATTTGGAACTCACCCATCTAATAATATACAATATAAATTGGCAAACATTACAATCATACCAATACAGACAACGAAAAGAACAGGTTGATTATAATTTCAACCAGTTTCAGTTATTATATTGTTATGAGTTTATTTATCACATATGGCAGATTTGTTGGGCTATTGGCACAAAGTAAAATCATGACACAAAGCTTCTTAATTATTTGGACTATTTTATAATCTAGTAGTGCTGTTGTCATGGTACAAGAGGTATCAGTGGGAGTTTGAGATAGAATGCTAAGACATAATTTATTCATTTTTTAATACTATTTATGAAGATTGCAGAAGTCTAATTGAAACCACTTCCGAACAAAAAAATTATGTTCATGATTTCTCACTTCTCTAGTTGACACAACTGTGAATAGGCAGGTACCTGATGCATGAGTTAGAGGAAGTAAAGACACCAAGGAAGGGAACTGGCCTAATAGAACACCTAATAGTTGCAGTGGATTAGTACATGAAAAGTTTATCCTGGCATTTTTCGGGATAGTTTTCTAAAACCTATTTATTAATTAACTGTCTCACTACATAGGATTAAATATTCGATCCTAAGGACAATCATATTTTACGGAAAGTCAATAAAGTGAAAATAAAATGTTTTTGTTTTTTATTTTCAGTATTTATTTCAAAATAAGTTTGACTCCGGTCAAAATTGTAATATTTCAACATTACTTCTGGCATGATGTTGATGTGTTACAATATCAATTTATATCAGTAATTGATAAGTTATTGATTCAGAATATTTTCAAGTTCACATTTCATGTCTGAAATTATTTTAATTTTAATTAATGCATTATATTTTATTAAAATTGCCATATTTTAGTTTATTAAATTATTATTTTTAATTTAAAAATTAATTTTTCATTATTAAAAGTAGGTTTTTTCAATATAATCTTGTGATAACTACATTGTCTGTTCATTTCTGTTTAAAATATATATACTGAAGCACATTAAAACACACACTATTATATAACTGTTGCAGAGAAGTTGGGAAAAAAGTGTGAAAATGAATTTTCCCAGTGTTTGTCATCAGGTAGAGAGTGAATGGCTACCGGAATGAAAAGTGCATACGTCAAATGACAGATTTGTGTAAAGACTATACGAAAACAATGAAAATTACACATGCAACACAATTCCCAGCATCTATGACCCTGAAAATGGGTATGAATTGTCGCAGTATACTCTCTATAAAAGGCAGTTGAGACAAAACACTAAGTACATATTCTTAAAATGCCACAACTATCTTAAAACGACTGCTTACGAGCCATTGGTATGTTAGAGACCGGAATGAGCTGTGGGCTATTGCCAAGAGGATTAATTGTCACCACAGCGATATTGTATACCTCAATGAACATTACAGAACCACTGACAGACTTTGTAGTGGCCCACCAGGAGGTGCTACCCCTGCGCAAGATCATCATATTATGCTGAGTCACCTAAGGAATCATTCCCTCCCAGCAAGTCAAACAGCAAGAGCAATAGTTGGCAGGTCTCTCAAAGGACAGTCATGTAACGACTCAGAGATATAGGCCTTACTGCAAGATGACCTTAAATTGGGCCAAACTTGACTCACAGACATTGTCAGCAGCACCTACAATGGACAGAGCAACATGTTAGATGGACTAGACTGCAGTGGAGTGCTGTCTTACTCACAGATGATAGCAGATTAAGCTTCTCCTTTGCTGATGGACTAATGCGGATTTGGTGACAGTGTGGAAAGCGCTATGCAGATTGCTGTATTCGTTAGCACAACCAATTTGGAAGTGGTAGCATTCACATTAAGGAGGATTTGTTTTTCACCATCGCTTCCTCTGCACGTCTTCCATGGAAATGTTAATGCTATGCGATATAGAGATGAGGTTCTTAGTGAACTGGTTGTTCCAGTGTTCATAAATTATCCAGACTTGCAGTTTCTCCAGCAGGATAACATATTTGCGCACACCACATGCATTACACACCAATATCTACAGCAGCATAACATTGTGATGATTGAGTGGCATGCTTTATCACCAAACATGTCCCCTATAGAACATCTGTGGGACGGGCATGGATGCAGAGTCTACATGCTAGGTTCTCCAGCAGATTTGCAAGAGTTTGAAGCTGCTCTGACATGTGAATGGGACTTGATTCCTTGAAATCTCAGAGACTTGCGGTTTCCATGAAAAGCCTCCGTGAAGTATGTTTGCAAGCACACAGTGGACATACCGGATACTGAGATTAGTGTGAAAGATTTTTTATTATTGATTGCCATTTTGGTTTTCTCCCTTGACTGCACATCAGGAAATGTATTGTATAACAATCAAATGCAAGAATGAATGACTAGCATGGATTCATAGGAAAATGAACAAAGATTTAAAATATGTAAACTTGTAAACACTTTTATTTACATTTCACACTCTGTTCCTGGATTATACAGGTGGTGCATTTTTAATGTGCATCAGTATATATATTACATATAGTTTAAATATATGTAGAAGTAGTCCCCTCCTATTTTATGTTCCTGTGATCATCATCATCATCAGGTGCCATGCCGGGTGGCGTAGGCGGTCATGGCTCTCCACAGCTCTCTGTCCACAGTATTATGTATCAAAGTCGTTATTGTTTCTTTGCCGTGCCAGGTTGTCAAACTGTCTGATATTTTCTCACGTTGTCGCCCTCTGTCTCTGGTGCCTTCAATCTTGCCTGTTGTGATTATGTTCTCTAAACCTGCCTGTCTCATGAAGTGGCAAAAAAAAGAAGATTGCTGTTTTCTTATATTGTTGATTAAGGTCCGTTTCGCATTTAACTCTTTTAACACCTCTACATTAGTTTTTCTGGCAGTCCATGGTATTCTCAGCATTCTTCTGTAGAACCACATCTCTGTTGCCTCCAATCTCCCACTTTCCAGTTTGTTTATTGTCCAAGACTCGCACCCATATGTTAGTATAGGGGTTATATAGCACTGCAGAACTCTCTTTCTCACCTCTAATGACAAGGTCATATTACACAGTATATTTTTAATTTTTCTGAATGTTGTTTTTGCCTGTCCTATTCTGCATCTTATTTCAATTGAACTTCTTCCATCTGCTGTTATAATTGTACCTAGATATTTGAATTGGTGGACCTGTTTTAATACTATATCATTCAATATGATCTTGCAATGTGTGTTATTTTCTTTCTTTGAAATAACCATTACTTCTGTTTTCTTGATATTTAGGAAGAGGCTTTCTCTTTGCTTTCTGTGACTACTACTTTAATTAAGTTTTGAAGGTCTTCCTCACTTTTTGCAATCAGAACAGTGTCATCCGCATATCTCAAATTATTTATGTTATGTCCTCCCACTGATATTCCTGGGATATCTACTATTGCACGCAATATGTTTTCACTGTATAGAGAGAACAGGTCTGGCGAAAGCACGCATCCCTGTCTGACTCCTTGTTTTATTTGTTGAAAAGGGCCAAATTGCTTTCCTACTCTTATTGCTGCTGTTTGTTGCCAGTACATGTTCTTGATTATTCTTAAATCCTTGCTGTCAATGTTCAGATTCTCTAGCATGTGTTCCTGTGATGGATGTACAAAAAAAACCAATAGCTCTGTAGCCAATGAATTAAGATGGTTGAGTTCATTTATATAGCTGAAACAGAAAATTTGTAATTAATTTAATATATATTATTATGTTATGTTAATTATTTATGCATTTATAATTTAAACATAGTTCTTCTTAGTGGTTAGTCTCACAAAAACAACTTGGTCAAACTTATTCAATATTAGAAGGCCAAAGCATTCTCACTGTACAGGCAATGCAATTTGATGTATTAGTGGTTCCTTACACCTGTGTGTTGCTGGGATCCAAAGGGAGAGCAAAGAATAATGAGACTGTTTATTATTCATGCATGTCAGAAGAGGCGACTAAGACTGACTAAGAGATGATTGCAGAAGAAGTAGATATCCCAGTAGTTATTGGGTTGCCACTAATTTTGTGAACACATGATGTTATCTTTTCAGCTCATTATGTGCATCTACCGGGTATATCTATTTATTTAATATTTAGCTCCCTGGAGAGGGGGGTCATGTGTCCTCAACAATCTTCCTCCATCATTTTTTGTGTTATTGATTGTTATTTGTGTCTTGAAATAGGTCTTGGCTGGACGTAGAAAATTAATTGTCCTTGTTCTGTTTAATTTTTAGTTATTTATTTGTTTCTATTGATAGTTAGGTATTTCACAGTAACCTTTCTACCTCATTTAGTATTTCCTACTCCATTATGCCCTATCTTTAGTTATTGCTTCCAGTTCTTTCCATGTTCTTCCAAGCTTTTGTGTCTATTTCTCTGCATATATATTTCTTGGTCTTCAATTTTTCCTCTTTGCTTGGGGGTTTCAGAATAATGATTGCCTTACTATTTTTTCCATAGGTCTTTTTAATGTGTGTTATATCCATCTCCAGTGTCATTTCTTTAGTTCTTGTTCAACTGGAGTATGCTTAGTTCTTTTCTTGAGTTCCTCATTTGATGTCTTATCATACCACTTCAAGCCTTCTATTTGATGTACTCATCAATGAAGTTTTGCACTCATAGTTTTCTATGATATTTTTTGCATTATATTCTAGTAATTAATCAAGCTCTTAGACTCACCTCCTCATTGACGTCCACAAATGTGTGTGTGTGTAGCAATGACCAAGGAATTATTTCAATCATTGGCATACCCTTATCATCTTGAATATTTATTATGATATTTCTGTAGGAGGGGGGGGGGAATTTGCTTGGTGGTGCGTATCTGCTTTCCAAGTTCTTGTTTGAGGTTACATGAAAATATTAATTCTAATCTACCCCCTTCTCACTTTGCATGAGGTAGATGAAGAACTGTCTTGCAGGGAACAGTTGAGGGTGGAAGAAGAAGAGGGGATCAGAAGAAAATATGAATTGATAATATTTAAGGCTGGACAGGATTAAGAAAACACTCATAGAAAACATGGAGAGTTCTCAGAAGACGTGGTTTTTACATGCTTCCAGACTACCATCAGATTGTGTCCCTAAAAAAAAAGCATTGCTACACAGACACGATGGATGCAAAGCCAGGGGCAGACCATAAAAAACATTGATTACAGAAATAAAAGTGTCAATGAAAGCTAAGATATATGAAGTACATAAATAGGCATCTCCAGATAACTCTTCTACCACTGATGCAACAAGGCATAAAGGGGTATAAAGCAAAACAAATTATTAAGACTCTCCATACTCAAACAAAGAATGAGAACAGGGAGGCACATTTTTGGTGTTGATGTTTCCATAGTGGCACCCCTATGGCACAGAAGGGTTATGGGTTTAATGGTTATCATCTTGGTCATAAAAACATAAAGTCATGCTGGCTTTGTTGTCAAAAGTTACACCACTAAATGGTTGTAGGTTTGTATGTGATTGGTGTATGCATGCACAATTGTGGAACATAACTTTAATGTACACAGACCCTCCCCCTGAATAGGAGCATTCTTCTCACAAATGTTACATATCACTGAGAGTTGTAGTTCAATCTATGTATGAAGAGAAAGTTCTGGAGAAAACTCCCATTGCACAACTAGGGAATACTAGCTGCATCGCTCGTAATGATTGTGGATAGAAACAAATGAACACTTATGATATCACGTATGGGATTGCCGTAGCATAATGGTTAAGCTATTCACCTTGTTCTAAATTGATCACGGGTTCAAATCCTGCTCGTGATATATTGTTTACAAAGTGGATTTTTTTCTGAGATCCAGGGGAATTATCGCTTGAAGCTACTGCGTTACGTGCTATGAGTGTTAATCTTAACTGTGCCGCTTCGCTGAGAGAGGCGGAGTTCTTATGGGGAAACTTGAATACAATGAAGTCAATCCGCTTCGTCTTTTGATCCATTTCTTTTTTAACACCCTTAGCATATCTTCACATAAGGTTCATACATTACGTCAATATTTTTGCATTTTTTAACCCCTTTCCCCAATGTGTAGAAAATTTGTCAAAAATATAGGACCCTCAGATGAATTATGTCAAATTTGTTGAACCCCCCCCCCCTCCAATCCCTTTAAAAGTAGTTTTAGCTGTAAAATTAAGAAAAAGCAATATAATTAATTTCAAATTTTGTAAATTGTTTTTTTCTTCAAATTCAAACTATTTAATTGATGTTTAAAAAAACGTATTCTTAAACCCCCCTCCTTTTCCCCCTGTCAACAGTAGTCAACATTTTTCAAACCCCTACCCAATTTATGGACAGCAGCCATGTTGCTAATGTCATCTTTTCTGTATAATGTTTGAAAGTTTTTCCTGTCTAATTAAGTTGTTGTTTCATTTGTGTTTTTTTACTGAAAAACTTATAAATATCTCCGATCCACCTCCATTATCTTTCATGATCTTGTTCTTTCATGATCTTAGTGCATTCATCATCAGATTTTTATCATTTATAATCATGTCCTGCCACCAAACTGATAGGATTTTCTTAGACAGTTACAGTGAAATCCCTCTATATCGCATCTTTTTAATAATTCTTTTCCCTATTTAACAACATTATGAAACAACGCAGAACAACAGAACAGCTAAATGTGTATGTTAAGCACAAAACTAAAAGTATACACAGAATTTAAATATCTAAGAAGCATTTTTACAGAAGACGTAAAAATTAATAGAGAATATGAGTTGAGGTGCAAAAAAGCAAACGATGTAACATACCAACTGTCACTAATGCTCTTCACAAGACTACAAATCCAGTGATCAACATGGCAACCAAACTACTTCATGAGACAAATACACTCATGAGAAAAATTACAACATGGGAGATGAAATGTCCGTGAAAGGTTATCGTCACAAAAAGAGACCGAATGAGAAATGACATCAGAAGGATAGTAAAGATCATATCGTGTAAACATTATGTAGAAAAACAACAAATCGTCTGGTTCGACCACCTTATGCGAATAGAACCATCACAACCAGCCACCCAGGCATGCAACAGTAGAAAGAACGGCTACAAAACAAGAGGAAGACCAAGAACAAGGTGGGACTATTTAGTAAGAGTGATTGTTAATAATCACTCCCTAACAATGACAAGCGCAACAAAAATTACCAAACAGAAAACTTCAACTCCCCACGAAAACTAACAGCATTTGTAGAAAAGACAATAGACAAATAGATATGTATCATACAATATATATAATAATACAATAGATAGAACAACACCTTTCGAAATCCATAATTAAAGAACACTTATAGTGCCTTAACCAGAGTTTTTATCAGGTTAATTATATATTATTCCTAGTAAAGATACGATTTTAGATAAGACTTCCCGCCGAAGACGGATGTGTCGGGCCATTGGCGCAAATAAAACGGCGACACAACGCATTTCCATTCTCTGGACTACATCCTGCTGGAAATATAGTAGGAACATTGTCCTGTTACAAGAGATATCCAGCGGGAAATTGAGAATGAACGCTGAAGAAGAAGAAGATAAGACTTCCAATGTGTATATTCTCAAGTACTATGCAATATGGCCGGTCGATCGACACACAGACAAAAAAACACATAGTATGCAAATTCATCAAGAACCACAAACATTTAAAATTAGTAAATGCCAGAAGGCAGTACTACAAAGACCAATTAGGCCTACTTGTAACCATAAATAACACATATGCCTACATATAAACATGGTTGATTCAGATGTGATATGGGCAAATGCATAATATAATACAGAAACATCAGTGATTTATTAATAAAGAACAAACATAATCCAGCAAACGAGATTTGAACCGGGTCCGCTCTGATAGCATCCACTCGTCTCCCGTGGGCTCCACCTGAGCGGCACTCGTCTCCCGTTTGCTGCATTATGACTTTTCTTTATTATCAATTTCATTGTGCCTTTAAATTATACTATAAAATCCCCAATTATATTTAGTCTTGTTTGTTTATACTGTATATAACGAACTTCTGTTATTACATACGTTTCATCGATCCGTGCCAAGTGATTATAATGTTATTTGACTGTATTTGCAAATGTCTATTATAAAATGCAGTAAGCAAAGAATATCAACACTGTTTACCTTTCACGCATGTCGTAAGAGGCGACTAAGGAGGTTATGTGGTGAGGTTGGCTTTTCCATCCCATATAGGTTCAAAGTGGCGTAGAAGCCACGCCAAAGTCGGGCGTGTCAGGTCGAAAATCGCAGATATCTCAGCAAAGCTGTAAACAATAACTCATCACATAAACAACACTAGGAGAACAGATGTGATTTTGTTTAGAGGCTTAATCCCAGCGAGTTCGATGCTTCTATAACTCTTAGTTCATTTACAAGATCTCTCTTTCGTTAGTTGTTGTTTGGTAGTCATAGTTCCCTGTTATATTTCTGCTTGAGTGGAGTTTATTGTCTCTTTCTAATTGTTTTATCAGTTTCTAATTTCAGTTACAGCGGACACAGAGAAGATAATACATGCATTTTAAAACCAAATTTTACAGACGAATTTTGCGTACCCATCGTACAGAACATAAAACCAACATATACATGAAAAACAAAATACATTCTCTAGCAGGTCAACAAGAACATCTCATGGCAGTAGTGAAACGTCACATACGTGTGTGGTTTGAATGAGACACGATTTCCTTTCCAAAACTATCATACATGGAACAGTTGATGGTAGAATAAGAAGAAGAGGGCAAAAGAAAGTGTGGATTTATAATGTTAAAGACTGGACATAATTGAGATTCTCCACACTTAAATAAGGAACTTAGAATAGAGAGGCATAACAAGATTTTTGTATTGATGTTTCTAGAGAGGCACGCTACGACACTGAAGGGTCGACATTGTTACCTGCCTTTCATGTCGTTTATTAAAATTATTATTATGTCGTAAGAAGCAACCAATTAGGTTTTGCTGTGTAGTTGGCTATCGTATTTAATTTAGGATCAAATTGACTCAGAAGCCATACTGTAGTTTGGTGTATCATCCTGAGAGACGCATATATGGCTGATAGGATGTAAACCATGACACAAAGAGGGTTCATTATGGGGGACATATTCCAACATTCCAACATTTTAATATAAGCTTTGATTTCATACAGCATCCGTGACGCAGCGATAAAAAAACATGTAGAGTCTGGTACCAATCATTCGATAGTCTGGTACCAATCATTCGATCTGCTCGCAACGCACTGAGAAGCCCCATGGTCTTCTAGGGATGGGGAAAGGGAGCCTCAGATCGATGATCAGATTGCGCACATGTTGATGGATGCTGCATTGTATGCATATTTAGCGAAAGCTCGTTTCGTTAAATAGTATATGGTTTGTTTCGTAAAAAAATGTAGATACATCTTCCTGTAACGAACCCACAAAGAATTTCATTTTCCGGACTACACTCTGCTAATCTGCAGGAGTTGGAGAACGAATTAAGAAGAAGACGAAGTAGATTCCCCAATTTTCAATTATAAATGGGTACGGGAACTTCTGAGTTGGGGAAAATTTGAAATCGTAACAGGAGCTACTGAGTATGTATACTGTCGTTGACAGTGTCTGCTAATGAAAACACCCACTATGGAAACACCTGGGCGAATACTTTAGTTTTTAGCCGATTATAACAATTTTGTGTTATTAAAGACTTTTATAAAACCGAGAAAAGAATGAGTGTAATATCATGTATTGAACATATTCAAATACAGAAAGTAAAATGGTTCGGTTACCTTATGAAAATGAATTTAAACCAAATACCAGCCAGAGCATAAGTAACAATAAGAAATATCAAGGTAGCCTTGAACAAACAGATTTAATGTAACCACTGCGAAACATCTTGCCTTGGTACGACAGCTGAAGCTCCCACCCCTACGCTTAACGGCAAGTGTGAATACTATGAACCATCATTCAAATGGAGATAGACAATAGATATACCTATATATTCATACAGTGGAGTCCCGTTATAACAACTTGGTCCAGACCGACGAAATATGTATGTAGTAGCAGAAATTCTCTATCTAAAGTACAAACAATATTTATATAAATAAATAAATATACAGTAATTAGAGATTTTGAAAAATGTTGTTATAGAGGGACATTTATTATAAAAGGATGCACTATAGAGGTATTCCACTGTACCGCGTCATCAGATGAGTTCCCGATCCGTTGCCAACTTCGATCTTTGTGGTAGTATCTTTGTGTTCATTAGTAATCGCATCCTTCATACTTGATAATAGCATCTAGCCAAAATTCCAAAATCGATACAGTTTTCAGCTGTCAAATCAGGTCACATGGTTTCTTTTCGTTTAGATCAATTTTATTTGTACATCTCTTGATGTTTCTGTTTATAGTGTAGCACCAGTTTCGTTTCCCTTAGCCAGCCAGTTGCTTGCGGTGACTTTTTTTCAATGGGGACGAGTTATTTTCATTATAGGCTACAGGAGTTAAAGACAGTATTGTAACTTTAAAAAAATATGATTAGAACAGCAACTTCCATTATTTTTGATAGTTCTGTTATAACCAGAATGATCTTTGCGGTTGAAAGAGAGGTGTCTCACCAAAGTAGACGCAATTTTATATTTAAGACAATATTTAAAAAAAATCACACGTAATTCCGGTACCGGTAATTGAAATGCTACAATTCCTTATTTGAGATGCAATGAACTACCAAACAATACTAGTATTGGAGTGCATAAAAATACAACAGATCAAGTTGTTTTCACACAATTCCAGACTACCAACAGACGGCATGCCACAGATGGCCATGACACATAGACATCACGACTATAAAGCCAGAGGCAGACCATGTAAAAGATGGATCACATAAATCAAGGAAGCCACAGGAACAAGCTTACAAACAGCAGACATGAAGGCCATCTCCAGAGAACTCTTCTACCCCTTACGCAAGGCAAACAAGTGCCACATCATATAGTTGGACTATTTTAAAGTAATTTAAGAGTTTCTTTGTGAAATAACTTGTACATATAATTTTTTACGTTGTGTTAAAAAACATTTTAGAAATTATTCCATTATCAAAAAATAATTCATATTAATCTATAACCGATAACACATCATGATCGTATGGGTACTACATTGGATGAGTCAATACATAGAGTACCACATTGGATGCATGCCTACACAGAATCAGAGTCGTATGGGTACCGCATTGGATGCATCGATACAGAATCAAGGGCGTAGGTGCACCACATTGGATATATCAACACACAGTCAGGATCATAGGGGTACCACACTGGATGCATGAACTTACCGAGTCAAGGTGTATTTGTATCACACTGGATGCATGAGTCAAGTTGTATTTGTATCACACTGGATGCATGAGTCAAGTTGTATTTGTATCACACTGGATGCATGAACTTATCGAGTCAAGGTGTATTTGTATCACACTGGATGCATGAGTCAAGTTGTATTTGTATCACACTGGATGCATGAACTTACCGAGTCAAGGTGTATTTGTATCACACTGGATGCATAAACTTACCGAGTCAAGTTGTATTTGTATCACACTGGATGCATGAACTTACCGAGTTAAGGTGTATTTGTATCACACTGGATGCATAAACTTACCGAGTCAAGGTGTATTTGTATCACACTGGATGCACCAGGACACAGAATCTTCTAAGGATTTATATATTGAACGATGGCGATGAGCGAGGAAAAATCTATACCTTTATATTCTTTAATTTTGTCTGTTTATTGTGTTTTTAACTCTCTCTCTCTCTCTCTCATGTGCTTCTTTCGCATTCAACTGTTCAAACATGATATTATTTGATATGGTAACACGTCAGTTTACATGTCCAAACCATGTATGTTGTCGCCAGTTTACTATTGGTTGGTGATCTAGCGGTCCATAGGCTCATGCCCTTTGACCCATCATTTTACTATTGAAATGCAGTGATTCGTGTGAGTCTCTATGCACCTCTATTTGATTTCGTACATGTGTCGTATGCTGTCTATTTGATTTCGTACACGTGTCGTATGCTGTCTATTTGATTTCGTACACGTGTCGTGCGCTGTCTATAGATGCACATAATTTGTCTGTAACATTTATATTGCTTGATGCATTTCTTCAAAACTACGCCATCAAATGAAACGGAATAATCGGCTGATAACATAAATCGAGTACTCTGATCTATTTTTTTCATGAATTGCCATTACTATGTTTAGAATGGGCACAGTGAGACCATGGTTATAGCGAAACCTTCGGAAGATTACTACAGACATGTTTGCTCATGACCTAGAAGGCTGGTTTTCCGGTATTTTTATTATTTCTGTGTATTTCATTGGTCGGCCGTAGCTATTTCTGGTGGGCGACTCCATATATATAAATAGTGACCAATGGATAACAAGAAAATAATAAAAAACTCACGAATCAAGATTTGTTTACTTTCTGCAGTTATATCTTCTATATTTCAGATGGTTATAGATAATAAAAGCCTTCGAGCAGAATCAAGAAAATCTTCATATCATGTTTTAGATTATTTCGTTGGTCTGGGTTTGCAGACGACACAAAGTATATACATAATGACCAACGAAAATCACGAAAATAATTAAAATCAGCACACATAAAGGCTTGTTTTGACTCTGCTCGCAGATCATTACTATCAATAGCCGCGGAGAGTCTATGGGAAACATAAGGCCTATTTGCTAATGGGTGATAAGTCTTATAAAATGTCTCATTTCACTATTCTCTTTATTTTCATTATTTGTCACACAAAATATAGCCATAATGGCTAATAAAAATCACGGGAAAAGTCAAGTGAATCATTTTATAAGACTGATCACACATTAGTAAATTGATCTTATGTTTCACATATTTCCAATCAAGAAGGCTTGATTCAAGGCATCATTAACGAACAGGTCTTATATGGTAGGCGGTCATGGTATCTCACATAACCGGTTTTGACAGCAATACAGCAATGGATATATAAAAACACACCGACCTCTATATACTTTTACCGAGTGTTCACCATGTCATTGTGCACTCATTTACATTGATGGTGACACTACGTCATATGTATTGTAAGTAATTGTTGACAAATTTCGTCTAGCGTTTGTCGATGATCGCCTTCCTCATTAAACTCTTTAGTTCAAGCACAGAGTCGGCCTGTCGGAACAACATGGTAACTGTTATCGACTACGGAATCATCAGGAAAAAACACGAAATCACAAGCGCATCAGATTATGGCCTCGGCCTACTAACAATGTCACAGACACAAGTCGATATATTGGAAAATGGTCAAAAATGAGGCAATGAGAGTGGTACTGGGGTGTACTAGAGATACACCCATCTCTGCTATGAGATTTCTGCTTGACCTCCCCAGCATTAGAGTGCGACATCAGGTAGCACAAGTTATTTCGTACCTTAAAGTGACAGAATACAACCACCATCCATTGCAACAACATCTAGATGAGTCAAAGGGAAAACGTATCAAGAATGGCAGATCATGGATGGCAGAGGCCGAAGACACACTGCGAAGAGTATGTGAATTGGAAAAAATAGGAAAGGGCAGTGAATGGGTGGAGGTAGACACTGAGAAGAAATCACTGATTAAAGTAATAATACAACTAGATAAATCGTGTCGAAAATGGACGGACATCAGGGCTCAGGATATAGTGCACAAACTCGCCCAAATACACTCGAAACCACAAGACATAATTATATACACAGATGGCTCCGTTAACAGAAACACACATAAAAGCAGTTGGGGTTGTGTTGCCTTCAGAAATGACATGAAGTTAGTTGAGAAATCTTCAGCATGTTCCACTATCACATCGAGTATGAGGATGGAGATAGAGGGAGTTACAGAAGCACTTAAGTTGTTGATAACTGATACATCAACACACTCGGTAATACTCAAAAAAAGGTAGTGCTGTTAGTAGAACAGAACGAAAATAATACTTTTCAGATGCGCTCCATCTCATTTCCCAAGGCCACTTTCTCCATCGATGAGGCCTTTACATGTGAATCCCGTAATGTTATTTACGTGATCATATGTAAACGCTGTGGCAGGCAATATATCGGTGAGACTGGCCTTCGATTGAGCGATAGCTTCTGTAACCACCTGCATGCCATTAAACACAGAACACCCACTCCTGTGGCTAATCACTTCAACGGCGTTTGTCACCGTGGTGTCCTTGACATTCAGGTCACTGCCATCAGATTCTGCACCACCGATGATAGATCTAGGTACGCCCTAGAAAATCATCTCATTTTTGAGTTGGGTACCATCTAGCCATTTGGAATTAATTCCGACCACTCTTTTGCCTAGTTCTTGGTCGGATTGGTATTTGTCTTTATTCATTTTGCGCCGTCATTTACGTCATCGTTTTGTTCCTCTCGTTCCACCTATATTATCGTCTTTGTGTACTTCCTGTTCGTATCCTTCCGGTATCTCACTACCATATTTCACTCGGACACGCTTGTTGTGGTGTTGAAATGAGACATAATCGACCGAAACGTCGATTATGTCCTGTGTATTGTCATATGTATGATTATATTCTGAGTTTTGTTGTGTATACTATATTAATTAATGTAGGCATCCGACAGTGATAGTTTGTCAATCGTCATCCAGTAGAACTCCATTACCTGTCTCCCACGTGAGTATTATTTTCGGTAATACTCACAGACTCTCAAAGCATGCTGCACAAGATACACAAGTTCATGCTAAGAAAATAATGGTGGGACTTATAGAACAACTCAATTGTCCAGAGCATTACATGGATATACTGCCCTGGTCATTCTGGGGTCAGAGGAAACGAGAGAGCCGACTAATTGACAGGCAATGCGGCGATAGACGGCACATTACTGAGAAGAGATAACGCAGACTTAGTGAAGGCAGTAATAAATTCATTTCAAGATAAAGATGATGTCAATGAGGCTGAGAACGTACACATACAGAGAATGTTAGAAATGGGAGTGTCTAGAGGTGAGAGAAAAACAAGTACATTTTTTTTTGAAAGTCCCGAAGATCACACAATCAACACCTGACCGGGACTCTACATACACTGGGATGGCTACTGTAGTGGAGGGCGGAGCACTTATGGGAATGTCCCACGTGCTGTGAATAAAGCATTGTGAGTAATTAGTGCGGATATGTGTGACGTCAATGCACAGCGATTTTGTAGACGCCCTATGCAACGGTTAATTATTTGATATTGCTTGCTTAACCGTCTCCGGTCAATTATACAATCCTTCGGACTCATTTGAAATTATCCGTTTAAAGTGAGACATTTGATTTTTTTTCAATGTTATTCACAGACCACTTTGTGCAAACTCTGTGTTGAGCAGCTGGAAATTAAATAATGAGTCAAATTGCGTCACTTCAGAGGGATTATCCCCAATAAGTCTAAAGAACTGTATAATTTACAAAAGGCACTAATTGGTAATCATCCTTTTAAATTGGCACCGTGTGATTTTTCCTGTGATTTTCATTGGTCGCTTTGTTTATACATTGTGTCGACAGCTAATGAAATTCAAGTAATAAGTCAAGTTGCGTCACTTTAGAAGTATGATTTCCGAGTCCTTTATACTGTATGCAAGTTAAGGGACACGGTTCACTCTTTGACTGCTCCTGCAGTGTCATATTCCTCTTGATTAGAAACTTGCCTCACAGCACTTTGGGCATTCCCATAAGTACTCCGCCCTCTGTTCCAGCAGCCATTCGACTCGATGGTGTTTGAGTCCAATGCTGCAGAAACAGACGTCGACATCAGGGCACAACTCTGGTCCTTGCGACAGGTTTCTTTGTTGTTCCGCCCACCCACGCCGTGCCTGTTACTAGTTCAAGCACAACGTCGGCCTGCGGGAACAACATGGTAACTGTTATCGAAGGTTACGACTACGGGATTGTATAGATGACGTGCCATGAAGCTTCTATAAGAAGATAACCTCAATATAAAGGCATGTCATCTACTAAGGTTTTCTGTTGCATGGTTGGTTTGCCTAGTGTGTCATTGGTGAGACCCACAGACACAACCGCATGCGCTGCAGTGTCATATTTGATAGTGAAGTGTGCAACCTTACATGCCCAAACTGTGCGTGTATTCGTCGCCTCACAAATATTTACCATTTTCTTGTTGACCTGCACACATTTTTTTAATACGTGTTTTATTCTATTGCATTTATATAAAATATGTTTTCGTGTTTGTTTGCTTACATCGCATAGAATTATGAGAAACATATCTTTTATGAAATTGGGTTCAAAAGGCGAAGATGATTGACTTCATTGTACTCTGGTATTCCTGTCGAAAGTAACGCACACATAACATGTAACTTCGTAAGCGGTGATCCGCAAGGATGTCCGAAAAAATCTAATTTGTTAACAAGATGTTGCGAGCCTGATTTGAACCTGCGACATATGAAACACAAGGCGAATAGCTTAACCACTACGTCACAGTGATTCCCCCAATGGAGAGATTTCTCCAGGGTTTTATTTTATACACAGAAGATTTCAACTCTCAGCGGCGTCCTATGCTTTGAGAAGAAGCCTCATACTATGGGGGGTTAAATATGTACATCTGTCTACATGTGTACAGTAGAATCCATATACAGCGCATTCGCTTATAAAAAAATATATATATATTTCAAATTTCAAATAAATTTCCATATATTTCAAAATCCCTATCTATATTTATTATTTATTTTTTGTATTCTGTATATAGTCAATTTCTATTATTACATACATAGGCGTTTGATAGTATAGTAGCGTGGCTGTTTTATATGGCACACAGGACGAAATTAACAATTTGACGTCTCTTGCACCACAAGCGTATGACTTTGTATGATTTTGATTCTTTCTAATACGGTCCCTAAAAGCGGAACAAACGAGGACGACCTTCGCTATGACGATGGTAGAGATTGGCTACAATATCGAAACTACATCAATTGATTGTTATGATATAATGAATATCGTCCGTGTGTTGCCGGGGCCCGAAAGGGGAGCAAAGACTATCAACACTGTTTACCTTCATGTCGTAAAAGGCGACTAAGGAGGTTATGGGATGGAGTTGGCTGTCCCATCCCATATAGGGTCAGTGACCCAAAGCCATGCTGAAGCCGGATGTGTCAGGCCGAAAGGCGCAGATATCGCAGCAATGTTGTAAGCCATGACACAACGCATTCCGTTCTCCGGAGTACATCCTGCTAATTTGCAGGAGTTTGAGAACGAACACAGAAGAAGAAGAAGAATATAATGAATGTGTGAGGTATCGTGACAGATTATAACATTTTCAAAAGTGTGAATCATGGTGGCTCTCAAGACAGAGAAATCGGAGTAAATGTTGAAACAGCACAGAAAGAGAAACATAATAGATATACTTTGAGACAATAGCGAAGTCAATAGCGAACTGGAACAGTGAGCCGTTACACAGGCCGATTTATTGAGACTCGGATCAGGGCACCTATGGATTTTTCTGGTGTGAACGAACGATAACTTGCACGGATAACCTGTTTCTATTCTCAGACTGAAAGTTGTCTATTTGCCAAATTACTCTTGACAACCAGCAGTGTGATAGATATATATAGATAGATAACCCATGCCACATTTATCACCACGCCGCTATCACTATCGATTTATGCAACATCATCGTGTTTGGCATTTTTCTGCTATTACTTCGCCCAGTTTGGTGATAGATATCAAGATCTCTAACAATCACATCAAAGAATACATGTAGAACTAGAAATCACATCAAAGAATACACTTAGAACTAGAAATCACATCAAAGAATACACTTAGAACTAGAAATCACATCAAAGAATGCACTCGAAACTAGAAATCGCATCTGGGACTCTACTCGCGTCACAGTGCTTACGAATTGTTAGTGATTTCATTTATAGACAGAGCACATAATACAGGAGAGCCTTCAGGTTTACAACACGTCTACATCGATCGGATGTCGCCCTATCTGCAATTTGCACTTCGCTAATGATATTGATCTTAGAACTGGGTCAGAACGAAAACTACAAGAGTTAACAGCAAAGTTGTAAATAGTTACCAACTAGTATGGAATGGAAATCAACACCGAAGAGGGTAAGATATTGGTTTACAGCAGAGATACATGACTGCTGACTAACATCGTGATGAATGAGCAGAAGTTTGAGGAGGTGAGTACTTTTAACTACCTCGGATTCTGCATATTCACCGATAGAAAAATGCACATCAGAAATAAAGATTTTACTGGAGATGTCTGCTGTGTCAAAGTTAAACTTAATTTGGAAAAAACAACATCAGTGTTAGAGTGAAAATACAACTTTTTAGCTTACTAGTGCTTTCTATTGTTTTATATAATTGTGAAAGTTGGACACTCACGACGGAAATAGAGAGACGGATACAGGATTTCAAATGCAAATTGGGGTGCAAAGGGAACGCATTGCTCTTGGCGGACCCAGGGTTAGCAGATAACCAAGATCCCAAAAGTGCCTCCTCGTGGCGCACCCTGGTAACAGAAATACAGCGGCTAATGCTGATTCTGGCTAAACCTTTTGGGGATCGTGTCCGTGAATGTGGAGGTAACAGATGGAATGAGATTTGACTGCAAAAAAGACAGTTAATAACTGACACCACTGTGACAACACATGCCGCAACACTGTCGACACACAGTGAAGCTAGAAAGTCTGGTAGAAGCATTGGAGGGCGGCCAATGTAGTCGGTACGAAGCAGGCAGATGTTCCAATAAAAATAAAAGCACAATGAGTACACTGAGAAAGATGCACAGCGCTAGAGGGCATCGTCATGTATAAAAAGCATGGAAGACGGTTCGATGAAATTGGAACTAAAGCATTGTTTGCTCGAGACAAGCTTCTAGTTACCATGATCCCAGCCTGGGCCCAACTCTACTGTCGAGTCTTTCCTATACCGGAAGCGTGCTCGAGGAGAGAAAAGGTTCAGTACCCGATGGGCACAGGCATAGCAGTCCGAGGTGACAAGCACTGTTCAGCTCTAGAACAAAGCACAAGTTCCTAACGTTCCTAAATATGTGTACAGATTCAGACCTGGACGAGGGGCTCACGAAATTGGTGAATAACGCTTCGGCTAAGAAGACGAACGAGCCCGAGCCCAACTCTTCTGTCAAGTTCTTCCTAAACCGGAACCAGGCTTGAGGACGAGAAAAGGTTTAGTACCCGATGAGCACGGACACAATACGTCTAATTACACGAGGCGTGTTCACTGACTGCGGAACGCCTCGTGCAGGACAGACGTGAAAGACAAACCGTCTCGGCATAGAGTCAGTACACATTCACTGTTTGGCGACAGATAGGAAGGCTGTCACAGGCTAGCGTAGCCCACTCGAATTGTCAAGGCATGCCGAAAACGGATGTGCTAGGCCTACAAGGCGCATAACGGTGGCACAACGTAATCACACTCCCGGCGGAAATCGCACGGATATCCGTGCTGGTTACAATGGAGAGAACGCAAAACAAACAAACAAACAAATGCAAATTGTACAGAAGAACTCTCCACATCTCTTATAGAAAACATAAGACACACGTGTACGCAAAAAATAACATAGAGATACATACATATCCACATGACCAATTACGTTCAATAGTGAAACCGCCCCTGTGTTGCCGGGGTCCGAAAGGGGAGCAAAGAATAGCAGCACTCTTTACCTTCCACGCATGTCGTAAAAGGCGACTAAGGAGGTTATGGGATGGAGTTGGCTGTCCCATCCCATATAGGGTCAGTGACCCAAAGCCATGCTGAAGTCGGATGTGTCAGGCCGAGAGGCGCAGATATATCAGCAATGCTGTAAACCATGACACAACGCATTCCGATCTCCGGAATACATCCTGTTAAACTGCAGGAGTTTGAGAACGAACGCAGAAGAAGAAGAAGAAGAATAGTGAAACGATAAAAAAACTGGGATGGTTTAGACAGACATGTATGCTGACATGATTTCTTGTCAAAAACTGTAATACAGGAAACAGCCGAGGATAGAGGAAGCAAAATCACGGACAGACAGGATAAGACTGGAGAGATCGGGATTTTACCTTAAGTCGAGTCGTTGAAAATATAAATCGTCATACCAACCTGTGTGTTTATACATCCTATGTGGTATCCCGACGGGTTTATGAGCTTATGGAATGACAACAAGAGATTTGAACACAAATACTCATAGGTGAACGCACATACAAATATGATAAAATCACGGGAAGTAAATTTTGAAGAAAGCCGCAAATCTAAGTTTTGCAGGAGTCGTAAATATAAGCTTTGTATAAGTGATAATGTAGAGGTGTTGAAAGAGGTGTTTTTTTTTGGCCACTTCATGAGACAGGCAAGTTTGGAGAACATAGTCATAACAGGCAAAATTGAGTACAACAGAGACAGAGGACGACAACGTGAGAAAATATTATACAGTTTAACAACCTGGCATGGTAAGGAAACAACAACGTCCTTGATACATAATACTGTGGAGAGAGAGCTGTGGAGAGCCATGACCGCCGTACGCCGGCCTGCATGGCACCTGATGTTGATGAGAAGTGATAAATATAAGCTTTGTAGAAGTCATAAATATAAGCTTTGCAGGAGTCGTAAATATAAGTTGTGCTCAAATCGTAAGTATAAGCTTTACAGGAGTCGTAAATATAATCTTTGCAGGATTCGTAAATATAAGTTGTGCTGAAGTCGTAAATATAAGCGTTACTGGAGTCGTAAATATAAGCTTTGTAGGAGTCGTAAATATAAGCTTTGTAGGAGTCGTAAATATAAGCTTTGCAGGAGTCGAAAATATAAGCTTTACAGGAGCCGTAAATAGAAGCCTTGCAGGAATCGTAAATATAAGCTTTGCGGGACTTATAAATATAAGCTGTGAAGGGAGCCGTAAATATATATGTTTTTAAAGTAGCCGTAAACATACGTTTTGGAAAGAGTCGTAAATATAAGTTCTGAAGGGAGTCGAAATATACGATTTGCAGGAGTCATAAATATAAGCTTTAAAAGCGAACATATATATGTTTTGAAGGGAGGCATATATATGTTTTGAAGGGAGGCATATATATGTTTTGAAGGGAGGCATATATATGTTTTGAAGGGAGGCATATATATGTTTTGAAGAGAGGCATATATATGTTTTGAAGGGAGGCATATATATGTTTTGAAGAGAGGCATATATATGTTTTGAAGGGAGGCATATATATGTTTTGAAGGGAGGCATATATATGTTTTGAAGAGAGGCATATATATGTTTTGAAGGGAGGCATATATATGTTTTGAAGAGAGGCATATATATGTTTTGAAGGGAGGCATATATATGTTTTGAAGGGAGGCATATATATGTTTTGAAGGGAGGCATATATATGTTTTGAAGGGAGGCATATATATGCTGTGAAGGGATCCGTGTAAATAAAAGTTCAAACTTCTGACACAACGAAGAATATTGTTTTCAAAATTGTGATAATTGTTTGATCGTATACACGTAAACAACACATAGAGCCGTTGCTAATGGCATCTGAAGGTTCTGTCAAATTGGTTAATGTAGCGTCAATAGCGAAATGTAAACATAGGATAATGGGCCTTGCAATAAGCTAGAATAGTGGTTCTCAATTTAGTGGGTTATGGAGACCACAGTGTTTTCTGAGGGGCCGCGAAGAAAAAAAAGGGAATTTGGGGAGAAGGACATGGAGCAATCTGGGGGGGGGGAAGGGGGTCACAGAAAGGTAACTATTTATTGTTCTTCAACGAACGTTCTCAGACTCCTGCAGATTAACATGGTGTAGTCCGGGGAACGGAATGTGCTGGATAATGGTTTACAGTTTGGCTGTGATATCTGCGCATATCTTCGGCCTGAAACATCCGACTTCAGCATGACTTCCAGATAACATTGACCATTTATGGTAGAGGAAAGCGAATTCTCCACTCAATCCTCTTTAGTAGTAGATGAAGTCTTTAACTGTAACATATAAGACAAAAACATGGATAACTTCCCCTGCTTCAAGTTGAGCATATTTTTAAGCATGCCTTAGTCGCAACCATCGATTGTAAAGACCTCTGTACAGAAAATAAACATAACCTGAAAGGCTGATTGTTGATTATTTCTGTGAATTTCGTTAATCGACCGTATATTTTTTTTGACATGCGACTCCAAGTATATAAATAGCGACTAACGAAATTTACGACAATAATAAAAAACTATGGAATAAAGTATTCTTTACTTTCTGTTGAGAGGTCTGTACCGGAGTCCACATTCATGCCTATGAAAGAGTGTCATGGCAGTCATTTCCTGATTTGAAACTGCAGAATCATGACATTACAGAGATGCCACATTAAGCAATTCTCTGGGCTTTGGAAACAAATGTTTTTTCGAAAAAATAATTCGTCAAATATAACCTCTATGGAACAAACTAATCTGGGTAAAAAAAATTCCAAAAAAAAAAGCTTAAACTTTCCCGTGTACAGATAACTACACATGCTTGTAGATAGGGAAGGGGGTTGGGGGAGGTCAACCACTCATCCCCCACCTAGCATTCGTAACGTGTATTTCAGTACTATAAAAAGAACTATTTTTAGTACTAAGAACTTATTTAGTGCTAGGAGCTTATTTAGTACTAGGAACTATTTTAGTACTAGGAACTATTTTAGTACTAGGAACTATTTTAGTACTAGGAACGTTTTTAGCACTAGGAATGTTTTTAGTACTAGGAACCTTATTTAGTACTATGAACTTTTTAGTACTAGGAACTTTTTTAGTACTAGGAACATTTTTAGTACTAGGAACTATAAGGCGGGCCAAAAGCCAAACACACATAGTGATTTTTCTTTAGATAAAAAAGTCATAAAATCTCCCTTTAAAAAAAGAGGACATGACAAACGAAAACGAATGAATGACTCATTTTTTATATAGGTCCCTTGTCCCGCATTGGAAAGATTATATCTATGACCCTGATGTGAAGTCATACATTATCCATCTCTCTCTCTCTCTCTCTCTCTCTCTCTCTCTCGCCTCCACTCAACGATAAAAACAATCTAGATTACAGAACATAACTTTCTGATTGAGACTTGTCCTAATTTATCCCAGGTCTGTGATGTAAACACGAGAGCGTAATACCACGGTTGGCTAACTTTGTGGCTGCTAACAGTGCAATGAAGAATTGAGTCACACTAAAACTATTCTACCAAGAAGAAACGGGAATTTCTGGAGTGAAATCTGCTAAAAGCGCGGAGTTTGTCGAGCGCGCGTGTAAAAACGAACGCCTGTTCAGAGTCGAGAATCTCACTACCACCCTTTTCAGACTTCCGGGTCTGCAGAAATCAGAAACAACTCACGTCGATCTGTTCGTACGGTCGTGCAACTTCACGGAGTACTGTGTTCTGGCAACCGAAGACTATCTAAACATTGTTACCGCGATCAAAGGTCAGCTATCTGTGAGTTTTTTTGTTTAGTTTTTGCTAAAAATTTTATTATGTTTTTAAACAAATATTAAGCTAAAATCATCTGGAAAATTCACCACTGATTATCTCACCATCTCTTGGATTCTCTTCACGTCTATTCCTTCAATAACCTACTGTAGAAATATGTAATTATAGGCCCTACTTAATAGAGAGATAGTCTCTAACAGAGACTACTGCTTGTCAATTATTGACATTTCTATCATCATCATCAAGTGCCGTCTCCGCAACGAAGGTTGGCTGCAACGTATCTCCAACATCTCCTGTCTCTTGTCTTGGTGGTGCACTCTGCTAGACTGTAACCTGTCCATCGTGTAATGTTACTCTCCCACTTGTATCTCTGCCTACCACTTGCTCGCTTCCCTTTGACTTTACCATCAAGTAAGGTCTTCAATAAGGTGTCATGCCTTTTAATGTGTCCAAAGTATTTTATTTGCCTGATCTTTATTTCTCTTAGTAGTTCTTTCTTCATATTAAGTGTCTTTAGCACCTCTTTATTTGTTTTCTTCTCTTTCCACGATGTTCTCCCTATTCTTCTATATACCCACATCTCAAAGGCATCAATTTTGTCTTATAATTGTTTATTTAGTGTCCATGTTTCTGAGCCATACATTAATATGGAATAAATGTAGTATTTTATAATTCTCATTTTTAACTTGTTTGTAATTTGTTTAGATATTAATAATTTCCTCATGTCATTGAAGGTACTTTTAGCCATTCCTATTTTTCTTTTAACTTCTGTTTCACATCTGCCATCATTTGTGACTATGTGTCCAAGATATTGATAATGCTTTACTTGTTTTAGGACATTTCTATACATTTATTCAAATATTCTGGTTACATTATTAAACTGTATGCTTGTTATTCATTACCTACGTGGAAAATGAGATCACTATAAATGTAACAGAAAACTTGCAACAGGATGATGACGTTTTGTTAATCACTGGGAACACTCATAATAACGCACACAAATCAACGTTTCGACCAACATGCCTTTATCAATAATAGACTTAAAAACCAAACAGCGACGAACAAGAACGGAACTATTGAATTTCGCATGGCACAGCTAAATTTTTGTTGTGAATGTGTTCTTGATAAATACGTTTTGGTCGAAATATCGATTTGTGTGCTATTATGTGTGTTTCCAGTGATTGGAAAACTTCATTATCCTGTTCTGAGTTTCGCCTGTTGTATTTCAGTTTTGTTGCAATGAGTATATATATATTATCGATCACTATAAATGAACAGCTTTTGTTTCCAAGGTCCTTTTTCAATTTCTTTTATGTCGCTCGTAATGCCAATATCTGTAGTGTTGTTTCTTGTATAAATTGTGTGCTAGTAATGTCTATATCTGCAGTGTTGATTCTTGCATCATTTATTCGCTAGTAATGTCTATATCTGCAGTGTTGTTTCTTGTTCATAATTGTTCGCTATTAATTTCTAGATCTACAGTGTTGTTTCTTGTATAAATTGTTTGTTAGTAATTTCTATATCTGAAGTGTTTTTTCTTGTTCAAATTGTTCACTATTAATTTTTATATTTACAGAGTTGTTTCTTGTATAAATATTTCGCTAATAATATTTATATCTGTAGTGTCGTTTCTTGTATAAATTGGACGGTGCTTTTCCTTTCTGATTTTGTACCATAGAGTTTAATATTCATAGGTTTATCAGAAGACCAGTAAGTGCATATGTCATAGTAAATGTATATGTCACAGTAAGTGCATATGTAATAGCTTTAAACATTCTGGAAGTATATGCTCTGCAGTTTTTTGGCTTGACCATATCTAGACTTTCTGAGTCAATAGTGAATTTTGTGCACATGTGGCTGCTTAGTCTATTGTGTACATTTCTAAAATATGATGACATATTCTTGTCTGTTTAGCAAAAGGCAGTCATCATGTGAAGGTTAGATATGATTTCACTGTGCCTTTATCATAATGGATTTATTTCGGTGATAGCTGATTGGTACATCTGGTTACTTCATGTTAGCATCTTCCTTCGTTGGTTAATAAGTTTTCTCCTTTCTTGCTATTCGAGAGTGAAATGGAGTCCATTCCAACATGATTCTACACTTATCGCCTGCTTATTCTTCCTCTTCTGCTTTCGTTCTGAAACTTATGCAAAGTAACAGGAGGTGTACTTGGTGTCATGAAAACGTAGAACATGCGAGATAAAATGCATGAGAAAATCCGCAAGAGTGACAAAAAAACTAGGGAAAATGAGAAATTATGAAATCAGGAGAAGAATCGGTATTATACCATGCACAAATACATCGAGAAACAACAAATAAAATGGTGTGGACAACTTATGAGAATGAACCATAACCAACTACTAACAAGAATATATAACATAAGATCAGGATACAAGGCGAAAGAAAGACCTAGCACAAGATGGATAGTTAACATTAAGACAACACTGAACAAACACGGATTCAACGCAGCCAAGGCGACACATCTGGCATTGGATAGACATCTAAAGCTCCCAGTCACCGCCAAGACGCTTGACGGCAAGCGTGGACATTATGACCATCATCCACCTGGGGACAGACAATAATTGGTGTCTAAATGTAAAAGAAAACAACAGATAATTTATGTTCTATAGAGAATAGGACATTTAGTACTAGAAATGTAGCCTAAAGATGGGTAAAACCTCTTCTTACGATCTCTCATAAAAAGGTCATACATTTTCTCATAAAAAATAAATTTCACGTGAAAACTAGCGAATAACTTTCTGTCTTTTGATTGGTTTGTTGCTGAATCAGCTGTCCATGGGCTCATGCCCTTTGACCCAAATATTTTCTATTAGCTAAACTCATTCTTTACTGAAAAATTATCTACATCCCTGGTAGCCGGATACAGACCTTCGTCCCATTGAACACAAAGCGAACTGCTTAACCACTACACCAGTGAGATCATGTATTTATTATGTATGATTATGAAGTTTTGCTGAACCATTTGAAATATCACTATTTTATTCAATGTATTGTTTGACTCTGTGGCGGAGGTACAGACCTGTTTCTTTGTTTGTGGCGCTCATAAAACAGTGTTTATTTGCAATTTCTTCACTTTTCTTTCACATCTCTTTCTATGTACAAAAAAGTGTTGCATTTCCGTTTCTCGTCACTGAAAAGAAGAGAGCACTGACTCATGCGCTGGTGGTATAGTAACGCACACACAGATGCACATGTTCCTCTTGCACACAGGAGTGAGCGTTATCACACACATCAACACACAAGCGTGGAAATTTTATTCAGCGAAAGAGTAGTAGAGTTATCTGACCGAGCGTTCGTTTGTATCGATCGAGTGTCGTCCAGTGAAATTCGTTCTTAACTAGTACATTGCAGGTCTACCATCAGAGCGTTGACACCGCGATTTGTTATACAAAAGGGCATTTAGCCAAGGTAAAGTAAGTAAAGTAACCCATAGCATTTATTAATGCCGTAGGGGTGGGAGATGTTAGCGATCTTACATTTCAGTGACTCTGCAAATGAGGGCGGTAGCCATCTCCTCTCCCTCGCAGTCTTTACTTCCCAGATTAATCCGGTACCCATTTAAGGCTGGGTCGACCCGGGAGCCGTTGCGATCTCAAAAACATTTCCACCTCAACTGGGGAATGAAACCAGGACCAATCCGTCAATTAGTCACGGTAAGAATGCAGAAATCAAATCCAGATGGAAACGATAAACCACAAACATCTTGGTAGGCAAAAGGACAAGCGTGTCACAAAAAGAGTCGGTCGTCAGGAAGCGTTGCTAGGAGGTTCCGTCCTTGAACGAATCATTTTTCAAAATTCTAGCTGAAAAACGAGACCGTCGGCGGGAAAGACCTTTGTGCAAAGAGCAAACACGCCTTCATTCGTTAAGTTTTAGATTATTGTCGTGGATTTTCATTGATAACTATTTATATATTTGGAGTCGCATGCAATAAAAATCAAGGTTGACCAACGAAATGTAACAAAATAATAAAAAATCAACTTTTCTGGTCATGTTTACTTTCTGTACACAGGTCTATACCAAAGCCCGGTCATGTTGGAAAATGTATGATACTATACACAGCCTTTCACCGGCATATTCCATCGTGCCGATCTCGGACAACTTCACTTATATGTACTTATACGACTTGTCCCATGCTGTCATTGGCTGACGATATAAGTACATACACAGCAAACAATGATCAATCGTATTTGCCAATGTGAATGACGCAGTGGGATATCGTCATGCAGGACTATTCTGGGAAAATGTTTGGTATTTATTGTTAAAGAAATCCTGGCTATGTTGTGGTAACAATCGACTGTTTTTGTCCCGACCTTATATATCTAGATGACCATGGCTATACTCCTATAACAAACATTTACTACTGAAGCTGACAAGTAACTGTCTTGATTTGTATGTTTTACCCGTAGTTAAATCGTGACTTTCAACTTCGCTGTTATTACCGTTCAATCGTTTCTTAAATAATATACTATTTTCTGAAACAGAAAGTCAAGGTTGTTATTGCCAGATTCACAATCAATGATCCACTATACAGAGGCTGGATGGTTGAGACATGCAGTAGTGGAGTTCATTACTACTTCACGACTGCAGGAAAATGTGTGAATCTATTGTTCTATAGTTGGTTTCATAATTCATGTTCCTCACTTTAGCTCAATTTTCACGAAAACTGCCTGATACATATAAACCATATTTCACAGTTGGTCTTATGCACAATACGACTTTAGGAATTCTCATTTTACAAATTTATAGGTGGATTGGAAAATGCACAAAATGTTTTTTGTATATAATATTGCATAAGCAGATAAAAATGACACTCACTTTTTACATTTTACCGTAATACATACAATTGTGGTTGTAAAGGCGTATCCCAACTTCATATAATAATAGGAAATGGGAGATAGTTATCATTACTTCCAGCGGGGTAATCTGATAAAAGCAGCTTTTATATTTGATGATAATATAGTCTTATGATTTTCTTATGACATTGGTGTTGAAGAGGAATTAGTGTATTTTATCCTTCCATAAATAAAGTGACTGCATACAAATGCTTGTGAGAAGCAGAGCAATGAAGTACAAGTTGATTTTGTAATAAGTCCGTGATAGTGTTTGATCTTTGATCGATGTGAGAACAACAGAGGTTGACACAACAACTATTTTATTTGGATTCTGAAGACTTGAAAAGATCGACTTAGCTAAGGGCTGGATAAAGTGCAAATCATCTTGGTGTCAATATGTCTCTTCCTCTTGAAACACATGCTCTTCACATTTTCTCCAGTGCTAAATGTTTATTTGTGTGAGGGCATCGCATGTTATGTTTGTTACATCACAAAGTTTGAAAGTCTTGTTTAGTGCGGCAGCGAGGCCTTTGACTGCAGCCCACACAAGTTCACTGGGACTGAGATTTGAATGGTAAGGTGGTAGCCGAAGAGAAGTATGACCATGCTCAGCGATGATTTTGTCAATTACAAAAGTCTTCGTCTTCTTTGTCCGTATCACAAGTTCTAACAACTCTGGTTTGAATTACTTCTGCAAAAAGATACATTTTCCTTTGCAAGCCTTGTCGTGATTTCTTGTTTTGTGCTTGATGAACTGGGAATTTTGTTTTCATGCGCCACTACGTTATGATAGGAAGCATTGTCCATAACAATACATGATGGCATATTCAGCGCTGGTAGAAGAGAGTTTACTAACAAACTCCTGAAAATAATTCCATTCATTTCGGTGTGGTAGTCTCTACCATCTGTAGATAATGCTTGAAAATAAGGTCTGCCCCACTAACAAACCATTTGCGTTACCGCCTGCATGACCTATTACAATGCGTTTACCGATGCTGCTTGGAATTTCCTTTTTCTTAGATCCGGGAAGTGATTGCCACTATTTATCAAATGCATGGTGAACATTTACCCACGATTCATCCAGATAACTATGTCATAACCTTCCATCATAACCTTCCATCATTCCTTCAATAACCTACGCTAACATACCTGCATCATATATTTGCATCGTGTAATTACGAGGTGCGTTTTCTCAACTAATATATTCTTGCCTGTAAGATATGTCAGAAGAGTGAAACCACTGCCCCTAGCAACCTTCAATAAGTCAGTTTTATAAATTTTAATATTACAATGACTTCGCAGACTAACTTTCAGTTTACGTAGTGTTACCACATCATTTGCACGAAACATTTAAAGCATCTCACATACAATAACATCTTTGTTGAAATCGTACGTTTTCCTTTTCCGACCTTGCTGTCGTTCTGGATTTACATATTTACTGTCCGGGTTTATCCAACGGTTAAATGTAATTTCATTTAAACCTAGAGCATGTTGTGTTCTCTTTTTAGGATTTTGTATATCGCAATAGAAACGGACCCCTTTTTATTCTCTCTGCAAAAGTAACTACAATTGTGTAGTCACATTTTGCACAGTAGTGTATTTACACATCAAACTCATATTGTAATAAAACGTAATTACATATGCAAATTGTCTAAACCGAACAAGATGCCACAATAAAAACACGTCGAATATGCGATACGCCTTTGAGTAAACTAGAGTTTAGCTATTATTTTAAGATTGAACAATTAGGTCATCTAACCAAAATTACAGCGAAACTGGCATTAAATGTCCTGACAATTTCTCTTCTAAAGCATACGACAGTATTTCGATGATTTTTATTCATGACAATCTTGACAACACATCACAATGACCAATGACAATCACGAAGATATTTATGCCAAAGAAATTTACGAAGTATGCCAATAACGTCGAAATCTTTTAATAAACAACAAACGATGACACATTTCGCACTCATGGAAAGCGTGATTTCCGTACAATAGCGGGTTGAATTGAAGCACATGAAATACAAAAACAGTTGTATTTCACAGCAGTACAATTCAATTGCTGATGACGACTTCTTATTTGATCGTGATTTTAATTGGCCAGTATATTTATACTTTACTCTACAGCCAATGAACAGTTGGAGAGAAAAAAACAAAACAAATAAGGTATATTTCCCCTCATCAATCGGGACTGTCTGACAGACTCGGTTGTACTATAAAAAATGGCACATTACGTACATTAACAAAACCTTCATAAATGTATACTTTATAGAGAAATATTTTAATCTAGTTACATTTCTAAAGGGCAAAAAAATGGTTTCACAAGGTAATTGAGAAATAAAAGTTGGTTCCAAAATATCTTTTTTAATCTAATAAGTAGTTTTAGAGAAAAATAATTCACCGAGTAACATGAATTATAGAACAGACTATAGTCAAGTCGGGGTACATGGTAATGAGAGAGCTGATAAATCGGCTACAGTGACACTAGCAGGTCTTTTGATTTTGGATATTTTCTTTCTTCTTCAGCGTTCATTCTCAAACTCCTGCTGGATCTCTCCTGTAGCAGTACTACTAGATCTCCAGCAGGATGCAGTCCAGAGAATGGAAATGCGTTGTGTCACCGTTTTATTTGCGCCAATGGCCCGACACATCCGTCTTCGGCGGAGATTTTGGATATAAGAGACATACTACATTCTCTCTGTGAGCACCACTTAGATGAGGATACGAGTAATGGTTAATCGGTGGACATTAAAAAAACGTAACAATAAACAGTTTCGTAGACATTTTTACATATCACTGCCGTTAAATTTATATTTTAGCAATTTTCTTTGTTTTGTATTTGAAAATGTATCAACGGTTGCACATTGTTTTATTTAAATGGATGAAAATAATGAAAATATCTGGCCACACTAACAGGTAGTCTGTAGAACTGTGTCGTAAAAGATGTCAAAAGTAACTACAAACAAAACAGTAACTGATGTCAAAGGTAACTAATGTAAAAAAAAGTGATTGCTGTTAAAAGCAACTGATATAAAAAAAAATAACTGATGTCGAAATACTGATGTAAAAAGTAACTGATGTCGAAAGTAACTGATGTCGAAAGTAACTGATGTCAATATTAACTGATGCCAAAACTAACTGATGTAAAATTAATTGTCAAAATTATTTTTTTGTCAAAAGTAACTGATTTCAATATATAACAGGTGAGACGGCTGTAAAAAGACCTTAAGGTTGAAACGAACCATTACCATATAGTCTGATAGTCTGTGCGTTCATTATAAAGCTGATCAATCTTGTGGTTTACGTAATTACTACAAATGTCAGTATTGACTAATGTCAATAGCAACTAATGACAATATTAACTGCTGTCAAAAGTAACTGATGTCAATGTTGAATACTGTCAATAATAACTGATGTCAATCTTGACTGCTGTCAAAAGTAACTGATGTCAATATTGACTGTTGTCAGAAAGTAATTGATGTCAATATTAGCTGCCATAAAAAGTAAATTATGTCAATATTAATTGCCTTCAAAAGTAACTGATGTCAAAAGTAACTGATGCCAATATTAGCTGATGTCAAAAGTAACTGATGTCAATATTAGCTGATGTCAAAAATAACCGATGTCAATATTAGCTGATGTCAAAAGACAACCGAGAAACAAAACGTAACTTTATCTTATCTTTTCCTAGCAAAGTCGTAACTACGGCCTTGGTTAAAAAAAAGTAACTGGAGTGTCTGTACAAATTTATGAATTTCCTTACACATTTTTTGTTTACCAATGTTGGTGGAAACGTATTTAACAAGCAATCACCCCCAGAAAATGTAACATATGACCGAGCGGATAGTTTTGCCCTCACACCGGTGAAGTCCAGGGTTCGACTCACGATAGGGACTGGTTTTTTTTCTGTCGGAAGATAAATTAAAAGCTCAACCTGTACATGACGTGCCGACAGCAAATATTATAAAGGCATACGGTTTTTATCACACAAGCCACTCCCAAATTCCCTGCAACTTCCTAACGGGAGATATTCAGTAGTGACAGACATTTTTAAAATTGTAATAACGCACAGGAGATAATTTTCACCAACTTAGCTGGAAAATGTATATATACTGTAAGTCAGGCCTTCTCAACCCGGTGCTCGCGAGCACTTGGTGATTTCGTAATGGCGCGTAGTGCTCACACTATGCGATTTAAAAAAAAAGTCTTCGCGAGAACTAATGATCGTTCCATTTATATTTCAAGCTTTGTTGTACATGCCGAAATAGATTGAGTTACTATTCACGATTGTAGGGATGCCATAAACGGAGGATGACGTGTGTACAATGCAATAATGAATTGGTTATATAAGCAGTTTTCACTATTACTTTCAGTTTCTCTTTCATTCTATTATTTGTTTTAGTGTTTGCACATTCAGTATTACATGTGGTTTGTGCTGTACGTCTGAAAATACTGAAAATCTTATGCTGAAAGTGGACTGCTAGTAATACTCGTGTTTCCAACCAACTCTTTCAGTGACATCGAAAATTTCTCAGCCTTTCTTTGTATCTAGAGATCTGTGCTTGAACAGATTATATGACCCGAATTTAGGAAGGTATAACAACACAAAGATCACGTGTTAATTGCACGTGACACTGTAACCGAAATGACAAGTTGTATCAAAAGTATTATCAAAAATTAGTCTAAAAACATAGCAGGTAATACGACATAAAACAAAAGAAAATGTTTAGACTCATGGATCATTGGACAGCATTTCTCCTTCATAAGCTCGTTGTAGAATTTATGATAAACCCAGAGGCAATTCCTGCTCTCGAGATTGGATTCTAATGGTACACATGTTTATTACATTTCTCATCAGCCCCCCTTTTTAAACTTTCGGCATGGCGTTTTTGTTGTTTGTCTTTTGTTTTTGTTCGATCTTAAAGAAAGCCAGCACGGATTTCCGTGTGACTTCTGTCGGGGAGTATGAAGTACATTTTCTACTACTCAAGTTGCGTCATATAGTCCTAGCACATCAATTTTGGCGTGTCTTTAATTCGGGTAGGCTTTCATGGTCTGTGACAAATTTTCAATCTATCGTCAGGTGTGCATATAAATGCTTTGTTGTGACTGTTTGTACACTTTGCCATTTGACTGCAGGGTAAACATATCTCAATGTGGCAGTTTCCGGGGTGGAAACGGTAGGTAAGGTAGTTGGACTAAGGTCGACTTGTAATAATAGGTGTCTCGTATGAGGTGTTTCACTGTTAGAAATATAATTTTGTATATTTAAAATAAATATTGCTTTTTTTGCCGTGTATACGTAACTCGTTCTCATCTGAGAGCCTTGTTCGTGTGTAGGAAACGATCGACAGTGGAATTAGACTAGGCTTTGTTCGTCTTCTTAGCTAAAGTTGCTTTCATCGTGAACACTTCGTCAAAAATTGAGCTTCTGCAAACATATTTTTCTGTGGACTGGAATGATATAGACATATATTACTGCATAGGAACGAGAGCTGCCATTCAAATATATCGTTCGGTCTGTTAAAGCACATCTAACTCCATCTCGGTCCACACTGCCGAGACACGACCTCCATGGCGTAGGTCTGGACACGTTCTACATGACGTAAAGGTAAGATTTTCGCACGAGTTTCGAAACTACCTGGTACTAAGATTCACCACGTGAAGGTATCATGACCTATATCTATTTGCATATGGAGCTGACTATTTGAAATCAAATTATAGTGATAAAAAGGCATTAAACTTGCTTGATTTGAACATGTAACGAGCCACTATCACCTTTAAAGATTGTCCTGCACGGAATAGTTAAGGATGAAAGAAGAAGGAGTGGAAAAGAAAATCGTGGTTTGATAACATCAAAGAGTGTTCCAGAACGCAAATGTTCCACAATCGTTCCAAGTATTGGTGATATTTGTGTGGATTGCTCCAATATGACATCCTTAACATAAGAAAGGGTTACATACTTTTATTATCACATTAATATTCCATTATAACAACTTGGTCCGGACCGAGATACGTATGTAATAACAGAAATTCGCTATATACAGTACAAACAATAAAGAATAAATATAATTAGGGATTTTGAAAGAAAATGTATATAAGGGAGTTTGCTATAAAAAATGCGGTATAGAGGGATTCCATTATATCATTATTAGTATTAGTATTAATATTATTATTAGTATACCGTATTTAGATAAAATGTACAGTTCTCTGAGTTTGCATAATCTGTTTTGTTAATTCGATTGTGCAATACTTAAAGCAGTAATATACCGATGTGAGTCAACAAGTAATTACGTCCGTGATGAAATTAGCCGTGAGAAATACAGGCGTGATAGTTGCCACTATAGTTTATGAAATGTGTAGGAAACTGAAGGAGAAAAAACCAGCATGTTAGATTATATGCTTGGAAAAGTGTTAATGTTAAAGTAAAAAAATTGGATGGTTTAGTAGAAAGAAAAACATATAGTGAGTATCATATACTGTTTCCAGAGCTACATAGCATCGATTCTATCACGGTGATTATATTTATTAGATATCTGGTGTATAAGGTAAACACAGAAAGGAAGGGAGCAGGTCATCCCACCCAACCTAATAGTTGCTGCGGCTTATTGCATGAAGAGTTATCTTAATTCCGACGGCAGGTTGCTGCCATGGCACATATCTTTACACCTCTCTATCTCTCGCTATATATATATATATATATATATATATATATATATATATAATATAAGCACAAATGATGTAGGTGTGAAACAGAAGTTGAAAAGAAAACTGGAATGACTAAACGTACTTTCAATGACACAAGGAAAATATTAACATCTAAACAAATCGCAAATAAACTAATGATGAGAACTATAAAATTATATATATATATATAGATATATATTTATATATTATATTATATATTACATTGATGTATGGCTCGGAAATATAGGTAATAAACAATCAACTATAATACATAATGAATGAATTTGAGATGTGGATATATAGAAGAATAGGGATAGCTTCATGGAAAGAGAATAAAACAAAGATATTATGACAACACTTCGAATAAAAACAACTATTAAGGGAATACAAATCAAACATATGAAGTATTTTGGACATGTTGAAACCTTGTTGAAGACATTACTTGAGGGTAGATTAGAAAGGAGGCGAGCAAGAACTAGACAGAGATACAAGTGGGAGGGAAATATTACACAATGGACATGATACAGTCTAGCAGAGTGCACCACCACAGCTTGACACAGATAATGTTGAAGGTCTGTTATGGAGACGTCACTTGATTATGATAATCTTTCTTATGTTTACTTAGCACTGTTGTATCTATATTATTGATTATTATTGCTTGCATCTATATTATGGTTACTTAGCTCTGTTCTATTTATATTAAGGATACTTGGTTCTCCTGTGTCTATATTACAGATACCTATCTCTGCTGTATCTATATTACGGATACATAACCCCTATATCTATATTGCGGAGATTTAACCCCTGTATATATATTACAGATATTTAATCCCTGTATCTATATTACGGATATTTAATCCCTGTATCTATATTACGGATATTTAATCCCTGTATCTATATTACAGATATTTAATCCCTGTATCTATATTACGGATATTTAATCCCTGTATCTATATTACGGATATTTAATCCCTGTATCTATATTACGGATATTTAATCCCTGTATCTATATTACGGATATTTAATCACTGTATCTATACTATAGAACACATTGTTCACATTTAATAAAACACATTGTTTGCATTTCACAAAATACAGTTGATATTTCACAAAACACATTGTTCACATTTCACAAAACACATTTTTCATATTTCACAATATACATTGTTCACATTTCATAAAACACAGTTGACATTTCACAAAATACATTGTTCACATTTCACAAAATACATTGTTCACATTTCACAAAACACACTGTTCACATTTCACATAACACATTGTTCACATTTCACAAAACATATTTCATAAAACACATTTAACATTTCACAAAATACAGTTGATATTTCACAAAACACATTGTTCAAATTTCACAAAACACATTTTTCATATTTCACAATATACATTGTTCACATTTCATAAAACACAGTTGACATTTCACAAAATACATTGTTCACATTTCACAAAATACATTGTTCACATTTCACAAAACACACTGTTCACATTTCACATAACACATTGTTCACATTTCACAAAACATATTTCATAAAACACATTTAACATTTCACAAAACACAGTTCACAAAACAAATAGTTAGCATTTTACAAAACACATTTCATAAAACACATACCTAACATTTCACAAAATAAAAAGTTTACAAAACAGTCAACATTTTACAAACTATATAATGTACACTACTTGGAACTGCGATGGACTAACACATGGTGTATTTTTTTTTGGCCTTATACCACATGAAAGAAATCCAATCTGGCCTTTCCACTCTCAAAGAGTTGCCCACCTTAGATTTAGTCCTATGCAAAATTACGCTTTATTCTAGAAGCAAACCTGGTTAATTTGGCATGGGGAATTTACCTGTAACCAGAAGATGAATTCGAGAATATCACGTCTTGTAATAACATACACCAGAACACCCGACATCACATCTAGTATCTTTCAGTAAAACATCGAAAGTGCTCCGTGTCGTGCGTTCATTACGTTTGTCTAACATGGTCGCTACGTTATTGCTACACAACCATTGATTATATGTCAGTTGCAAACAATTTGTTGTAGAATTGCAAATCTGGTTGCTCTGTGCCGTTTCTACCATTATTAAGCTGAGTGAATGGAATCGTGATCAGCTAACAATTTATAGACTTTCTCACGCGAAGTATATTGTTTTCAAATTAACGACGTGATGTAGCGTATACTTGTGACCAGTAGGTGCACTAAGTTGCCAGGTAAAGTATTTTGTGGGAGTATATTTTTTTAAAAAAATTTTGGAAAGTTTAGATGTTTTATCTCCTCACTTTCGTTCTATTGGAATGTGCTTACATCTGAAGTTTGTTTCGTCTATAAACTTGAATATGTTGTGTAACTAGTACAGAGTTCCGTATAGTTATTCTTCCACAGTTTTTTTGAGTCAGTGTATTTGCCTCAGCGTTTCAAATTTTGGACATTCCTGAAAAATATGCTCTGCTGTCTGTCCACATGTACACAAGGCTGTGCTGCCAGTTTTAAACTTTGTATACATGTGGCCGTTGATTCGGTTGTATCTTGTTCTGAGGTGCAGAATGACAACTTGGTCTAGTCTGTTCATAATTTGATGGCCATCTTGTGTTGGTATTTACTTTCTAATTGCTTTAACCATCCGTATCCTTTGATAGTACGTTATTGGTTCATCTGGTTTATCATCAGCAGCTTCCTCCTTAGCCAGACGATCTGCATTCTCGTTTCCAGGTATTCCATAATGTGATGGTATCCATCGCATTGCTACTTTGAAATGATTGCTTAGTTCGCTAAGCTGTATTTGCAGGTCTGGCAGGTTTGTGGACTGGAACGCTTGAGATGCTGATCTTGCATCTGTGAGAAATACAACAGGTTCTGGATCAAGATTGACTCTTAGCAGTTTTTGAGTTTCCGCCTTGATTGCCAACATTTCTGCATGGTAATTATGACAGAATTGTCTCACTAGAACTCTATCCATAAAATTGTTTGGTTACTCAATATATTCCTGCTCTTTTCCTAATTTCTTCATTTCCTATTTTATCTAGTTTGGTAACCAAACTGTGACTCAAATGTGACTCCAAGATATGCGGGTTGTTTCATTTCTTTCAGAAACTCATCATTTATCAAAATTTCACCAGCTTTTTGTTTTGCTGAAAGAGTAAAGAGAGTAGATGTGCACTTATCTATGTTGATGTTGACACACCATCTGCTTGCCCATGTGGTTTTGGTTAAGGTATCTATAGCTCTATGTCACAGAACCGTGAACCATATTTCCAAGTTATGAGCATGCATTGTCATGTTTGTTCCATATAACCTTATCAAAATCTTTCCTCAGACCTACCTAGACCTCTAGTACCAGTTTATTATCTTTAAATGCACCATCGATCTCTTGAGGAAAGTAGGCTGCCTGATCTTCAGTAGAGTAGTATTGCATGGAGCATGCCTATGTGATACACGAAGGTTTATGCGTCCAGTGTACCACTACAGTCTAAAGTTGATAATACTCTCCATAGCTTTGCATAGACAGCTTGTGAGATTGAATAGTCTATAGATGGAGAATGTAGATGCTGTTATTTGAGCTTGGTATCATGGTTGTATTCCTTCCAAGTCTCTGGAAAGTTTCCTGTAGTACAACATATATTTATGATCTACAGCAGCTTTGCTTTTGCTGCAATTCTCAGATTTTTAATAATTTCATTGAGTATTTCATCAGCTTCTGGTGACCTCTTCATTTTCAGTTTAGATACTGATTGCTCCAGTTCTCTGAGTGGTGCTTCCATGACTTCAGATATGGTTCGATCTTGTTCAAGGTTTTCTCGCTTCTTACAAATCTTGTGTGGTGTTTCCTGAGTGGTGCTTCCATGACTTCAGATATGGTTCGATCTTGTTCAAGGTTTTCTCGCTTCTTACGAATCTTGTCTGGTGTTTCCTGAGTGGTGCTTCCATGACTTCAGATATGGTTCGATCTTGTTCAAGGTTTTCTCGCTTCTTACGAATCTTGTGTGGTGCTTCCTGAGTGGTGCTTCCATGACTTCAGATATGGTTCGACTTTGTTCAAGGTTTTCTCGCTTCTTACGAATCTTGTGTGGTTACTTCCTGAGTGGTGCTTCCATGACTTCAGATATGGTTCGATCTTGTTCAAGGTTTTCTCGCTTCTTACGAATCTTGTGTGGTGCTTCCTGAGTGGTGCTTCCATGACTTCAGATATGGTTCGATCTTGTTCAAGGTTTTCTCGCTTCTTACGAATCTTGTGTGATGCTTCCTGAGAGGTGCTTCCATGGCTTCAGATATGGTTCGATCTTGTTCAAGGTTTTCTCGCTTCTTACGAATCTTGTGTGGTGCTTCCTGAGTGGTGCTTCCATGACTTCAGATATGGTTCGATCTTGTTCAAGGTTTTCTCGCTTCTTACGAATCTTGTGTGGTGCTTCCTGAGTGGTGCTTCCATGACTTCAGATATGGTTCGATCTTGTTCAAGGTTTTCTCGCTTCTTACGAATCTCCTGTTGTTTATCTGGGCTAATATTGATATTGTCTTCAGCAAACGAGTCTGCAAAATAGTCAGCATCCTGTTTTCACATGTTGATGTTTCCATCTTTTTGTAATGTGAGTTTTGCCTGTACCCTCATCATTTATTTGTTTTACTTTCTATAATTCTTCGTATTTCTCGCAAGGTTCAGCGATTCTGTTTTCTTTTTCCAGTTGCTATACATGGCATGTAGTTTAGCTTTCTGAAATTTGACCGTATCTTTTTGATATTTAGTGTGGTCGTCTTGACTCTTGTCTCTGACAACTTTCGTGATATTTCCAGTTCATTGTGCATTATCTCTAGTTCTCTCTGGTTTGTAGTGTTTACGGGATCCCTCTAGGGATGGCTTTACGAGCAGCCTGTAACCAAAATCTACATAATTAATTGACTACCTTATTGATGTCGTTGTCTGTAGGTGAGTCTCTCGCTAGAACACGGGTGTAATGTCAATACATTGTGCAGTTTATCTTCTTGTAGTTCCACCTCTTTCTCTCTCTCTCTCTCTCTATATATATATATATATATATATATATATATAGAAAGAGAGAGAGAGAAAGAGAGAGATACATTCACTTATTTAATATATTCATTTTCTAGTCATAAAGATTGGCCGGTGGTCGTTGCCTCCAAACTGTTTTACTAAAACAATAAACAACGGAAAAATCACACAATGGAAATAATTTTTTTTCGGTTTAATATTGCTGTTCTTCTCATTTGAGTAATTCTCGTTTATAATTAAATGCATTGTATCGTCGTTTATTATCGTCCTTCTTTGGATCACATCCGATATGAGAAGCGTCTATTGGTTATCAACTAGCACCATATCTCTCTAAGCAAACCTATGCTTCTGCACCCTTCAACTGGAACTGAACGGTATTCGTGCTGATGGTTTTTGTATCTGGCTGACTGGCCACTTCATTCTGGCTTGCAAATTGTTAGCTCTACTGATGCACCTCTTAACCCTATATACACGATTTTTTTTAATACAGAAAAAAGATTGTACTCATATATCTTGGTCATTTTTGTGTTCACAATTTTAAGAGTTGTATCCCTGTAAAGTCAGATTTTTTTTTTCGATGAAACCTAAGATGACCCATGATTTCTATGATATTTTCATGTATATAAATGTGTAAAAACACATTTTTTCCGAAGAATTGTATAAATAAAATGTGTGTGTGCATTTTTACAAAGTATATTTTTTTAAAATTAGTTCACTTCGTTTAGTTTTTCGAAAATAAAATAGCCAGGTTTGATACGACTTTAGTTTAGTTCTGCATTACTGTTTTGGCCAAATAAACTCCTTCCCCTCCAAACATATATATAAAAGTCCAAGATGACGGTTCTACCCAATGTAGATTTTGAGTTTTTGTAAGTTCAGGTTGAAGGTTCTACCCAATGTGGATGTTGGGTTTTTGTGAGTTCAAGTTGATGGTTCTACTCAATGTGGATGTTGGGTTTTTGTGAGTTCAAGTTGATGGTTCTACTCAATGTGGATGTTAGGTTTTTGTACGTTCAAGATTGTGAATTTGTCTAACGTAGATGTTGGACACAATACAACGCATGAACAGTCTTCTAATCTAAAGGGAATTATGTTATAGCGATCTTGCAACATAATGCAGATAACTGTTAATTTCAACCCAGCAATCCAGACTGAGATCAGGTTATCTTTGACCTAATGCCATTAGATGGCATTATATTGCTGGGAAGTCTGTGGATTTTCGGCCCATACCGGGACAGAGCCAGAGATTAACTATCACACCTCCAGGAAGGTAGGTTTCAACCTATGCACTGATCCTAGCCACCTTAGCCAAGATAGGGTTCACTGTGCTCATTCTCCACCACCAATTGACTACTGGTTATGCCGAACTTCTCGATTGCTCGTCATGCAACCAAATGCCCAAGTCAAAAGGATTGTCACGTCCTGAGTCACTGTGCCTCTATAATGGGCCTCAGCCATAGGAAAAACATTGATGCCAGTTTCCTCCTCCCCTGTGCTGCACGGCACATCTATGGCTCCCTCCTAACCACAGAGGGTGCATACATATATATTGAGGCAAACATGAAAAACATTTCAACAACAAAACAAAATCAAAATCATAACTGTATAGATGACATGCCATGAAGATAACCTCAATATAACGGCATGTCATCCACTAAGGTTTTCTGTTGCATGGATGGTATGTCTAGTGGGCCATTGGTGAGGCCCACAGACGCAACCACATGCGTAAGGGTTGATAGCTACATGTTGAATATTCGATTGTCTAATGTCTTTCCCCAGGTGGTTTGTTATCCGCTCTTGCCGTTAATCGTAGCGGTGATTGGAACTCGATCTTGTGTTCTAAAGCCAGATGTGTGGCCTCGACTGTACTATGACCGTGTTTATTCATGATGTCCCTGATGTTTTCTATTTATATACTATCTTGAATAGTATATGCTCTAAATGTTTTCTTTAGATAAAGGGTTGAAGTAGTCAACCCAACACCAACTCTACTTAAGTCATCTCATACGACATGTACACTCGATGTAGATTGCAGTGTTACTATTTTAGTTTTTTTTATCGACGTCAATTGCAGTATTACTATTTTAGCTTCATTCGTCGGTGTAGATTGCAGTGTTACTATTTTAGTTTTTTTATCGATGTCAATTGCAGTATTACTATTTTAGCTTCATTCGTCGGTGTAGATTGCAGTGCTACTATTTTAGTTTTTTTTATCGATGTCAATTGCAGTATTACTATTTTAGCTTCATTCGTCGGTGTAGATTGCAGTGTTACTATTTTAGTTTCTTCCGTCCCTGGTAGATTGCAGTGTTACTATTTTAGTTTCTTCCGTCCCAGGTAGATTGCAGTGTTACTACTTTAGTTTCTTCCGTCGATGTACGCGTAGATTGCAGTGTTACTACTTTAGTTTCTTCCGTCGATGTAGATTGCAGAGTTACTACTTTAGTTTCTTCCGTCGATGTAGATTGCAATGTTACTATTTTAGTTTCTTCCCATTTATACCTTGGTAACAGATAATGAACCAATGTTAACTTCTCATAAAAACTAATGGGTTCAAACGACGTCTTATAACTGACACCTATTTTGGGACCATTACTGGCTTAGCATAAACTTTTGTTTTTTACTGCTGTCTGTGTTTATGACTGCACGGGTCGTGTTCGAGCTATACTTATTATCTTCTTCATGTTATCACAATTATTCAGATATTCGACATTTAATTCTATCCATTGTGGTGAGCTACATACCTTTCAAACAAAGATATGGAATCAAATTAGGTTATGGCAGATATTTTTAACTATAAAAAATAATGAAGACCTCGGTTCTGGTAGCCCTATCACTACGACTCCGATAGTTATACACGCATGAAAGATATGTGGGTTTGTACGCCGAAGACGGATTTGTTGGACCATTGGCGCAATTAAAACGACAACACAACGCATTTCCGTTATCTTTACTACATCCTGCTGGAAATTCAGTAGGGCCAATGTACTGCTACAAGAGAGATCCAGCGGGAGTTTGAGAATGAACGTTTGAGGGAAAAAAGGAACATTTTGGGTTAAGCAAAATGGACCTCTTATGGTGAGGTACGATTCTTTCAACCGGTGATGTCAGTCCAGTGTGGTTTTAATCAGAGCATTACAGGCATCAAAAGATAGTGCAGGTCGCCTTTTCTATTAATTCAAGTAACTCTACTTAATATTAACTAATATATTTCCCATACTGACTCCGACACTATCGGGTTGTCGGTTTTATGGATATGAACATTTCTCATATGTTTTAAAAATCTGGAATAAGATTTAAATTTTACAAAGCCGCTAGCATTTTCTGAAGCAAACCAAACACGTATTTGGAAGCCAGCTTGACATAAGTAAGGGCTTGTTTAACAAGATTACGAGATAATAATCTCCCTTCGCTGAGAATTGCGTCCCTTACATTTAAGAACAATTTATACAAGCCTGACGCAAGTTCAAGAACCACATTTTAAAAGTACACACATAAATAGCAACAGTGCCGTCTTCTGGAATATTTATATGTGAAACATCGTTTAATGAAATAGATGGTGTATATAGATACGTGAGAATGGTGGCGTAATGTCTGGTTTTGTGGTGTCAGTGTTGCATGGTAAAGTGGTATCAATGCTGCCTGATGTTGTAGTATCGGTGCTGTTTAGTATTGTGGTATCAGTGCTGTCTGGTATTGTGGTATCAGTGCTGTCTGGTATTGTGGTATCAGTGCTGTCTGGTATTGTGGTATCAGTGCTGTCTGGTATTGTGGTACCATGCCGTATGCATGATTTACAGCTCAGTTGTGATAACAGCACCATTCTGCATGACAGTACAACTTCAGCATGGTTTCTGTGTCAGTTTGAGATGGGACAACTAACTCCATCCCAAAACATACTTAGTCGCCTCCTGCAACAAGAATGGCAGGTAGGTGTGTTGTTATGCGTTGTTGCATAACACACGTTAACCATACATTGAAATTAACGGTTTGTATCACGTCTGTCGAAGTTGCCTCTGTAGTAGAAGTCTATATATCACATGACGCTGAACACGCTCTCACTCTCCAGCACCCATCTGTGGTTTGTGGTTAGGTTCATATCAAGTGAAGTAAGTGGTATTATGTTTTGTCGATTAGTATGTTAGGAGGATGGTGTAATACTTAGATTGGTATGTTAGGAGGATGGTGTAATACTTAGATTAGTATGTTAGGAGGATGGTGTAATACTTAGATTGGTATGTTAGGAGGATGGTGTAATACTTAGATTGGTATGTTAGGAGGATGGTGTAATACTTAGATTGGTATGTTAGGAGGATGGTGTAATACTTAGATTGGTATGTTAGGAGGATGGTGTAATAATTAGATTGGTATGTTAGAAGGATGGTGTAATACTTAAAATCTACATTCTTCACTATTAGAAGTATATATAATTATTAGCGTAAAAGATGGACACCTAGTCGTGTCAGAGAAAGTTAGTGAGGACAGATACTGAGAACTGAATTGTTTTGACTAAATCGGCTGGGAACCCGACATAAGAAAGTCATGGATAGAAATGAGATTAAACCAAGTTCGCTGATATTCGCGGATACCTGATTATATTTGGAAATATATGTTTACGAAACGGTAAGGTCGCATGTTTTAGGATATATAAAAAATTTAAAAATCCTATGTACTAGAAAGAATAATTGTGGAAGGTTGGAGGAATTAAAAAAATATATATCCAAAACGCCTATGCACGCAGGATATTGAGGGCCTAAATATGACTGGTGGGAGCAGGACTGTATGTCAATACTGCATGTTTTCCCTTCAGTGAGTTGCAGGGATGTTGCACGTGGCTTAAGCCGCATGCCTTTGCTGTCATTTCTTACCTCGTCATGTACAGAGTGACATTTAAAAAAAAAATTTACCTTCCGGCAGAAAAAAACCCAGTCCGTACCGGGAGTCGAACTCTGGACCTCTTGGTTGTGACACCATCGCTCTAACTTCTCGATCATACGCCACAACTGCTTGCACATTTTACAGAGTTGTAATGAGAATAATCAGATTGAAATACCTCTGTACTTTGGACAATCTCTTTTTCTTCCAGATAGGTATTATTACATCGTTTTCCCAGTCTTCTGATGTTTCTTGTGTGTTCCATATTATATCAAACAGCCTATGTAACCATTTTATCCCCATACCTGCCGCTGCTTTAATTCGTCTTGTACGTTATCAGGCCCTGGGGCTGTGTTTGATGGAACTGTTTGTATGGCATTTTCTATTTCTGCTAACAATATGTTTGGTTCTAACTCTCCCGCTTTATTGGTTAGTATGTTGTCGTTACTCCATCTTTTATATTTAAAATGACAAACTACTGAACGTAAATACTGCTAAGAAATTTACTACACTCAAAAATTGTTAGGGTGACGGTTAAATTCTGAATAGAATATACTACCTACTGTTTCATTTCAGCTGCCTTACCTGATATGACAATACAAGTTCTAGAAAGACGCAGTAGGTTATGTGAGGCCTACTTAGGTTAAAATTAATAAGTTTGCATGGTCGTTGTTGTTAGCTGTCGAAGAGACACACCAGAAAAGTTATCTTGCTTGTCGGCGTAAATGGGTCGTTAATGTTCTCCTAGAAGATATCGATTGGGCAGTGAGTCATGTAACGTCCAGTGTTGGAAGACGGTGTAGAATGACGCATTTACTGAAACACTAGATCTCAAGAGCATTCTTAATGGTAAGGATACGCGAGAATGTGGATAATTTCTTAACAGTTTTTTAACCCTCTATTACACCATTTAAGGTTTTCCATGATAAAAATATGTTTACTGAATATTTCAATTGTATTTGGTTCAGGTATGCATTATATTTCTTCTACTTCTTCTTCAGCGTTCATTCTCAAACTCCCGTTGGATCTCTCTTGTAACAGGACCACGGTCCTACTAGATTTCCAGCAGGATGTAGTCCAGAGAATGGAAAAGCGTTGTGTCGCCGTTTTATTTGCGCCAATGGTCCAACACATTCGTCTTCGGTGGGGCATTATATTTAAAAAAAAGGAAAAGCTATGTATTTTTATTTGCGTATTGTACCCATTTCTCTACAGTATGTCGTTTGGAGGGAAAGTATATGGCCAAAGAAGGCCGCGTAGCGCAGTGGTTAGTGCACTCGATTCGCATATGAAGGGATAAATGTTCCAGTGTAGGCTAACATCCCTAAACAAGAAGTGGATGGCTGGGGTAAAACAGGGCAAATATCAAGATGAACAAAATAGGTGTAAGTGTTACCAAAATAAGTTATTAAACAACATAACAACGAGATACAGTGACAGACGACGTTTTGACTAAAAAGCCTTCATCAGGACAAACAAAAGACCACAGTAAAACAAATCTTACATAAAGACAAACATGGTTATGATAGGAAGGAAAGAAAAGGAGAGAAGGAAAATAGTGAATGACGGAGGAAGTAAAGATGTAGCACCATGACAGGGAGTCGAAACGTCGTCTGTCACTGTATCTCGTTGTTAGGTTGTTTTATGACTTTTTTTGGTAACACTTCGCATATTAGTGGTTTTTGGTTCATTCCCCAGTTGAGGCGGAAATATTTTTCAGACCACAACGACTCCCAGGTCGACCCAGCCTTAACTTCTTCTATGAAGTAAAGACTACGAAGGTGAGGAGATAGCTACCGCCCTCAGATTGCAGGGCCACTGAAATGTGAGATTTAAAAATTCTCACACCCCTACGGCGTTAATAAATGCTATGGGTTAACGTTACTTTTTTTATATGGCAAAAAACTGAATGCAACAGTAACATTGTCATTAACTTTGTATCACCTGTGGTGATATACAACATAGATAAGATCTATTAGTTAATTTAGAATACAGCCTTCTAAAATGACTCATTTCTTCTTCTTCTTCAGCGTTCATTCTCAAACCCCCTCTGGATCTCTCTTGTAGCAGGACAATGGTCCTACTAGATTTTCAGAAGGATGTAGTCCATAGAATGGAAATGCGTTGTGTCACCGTTTTATTTGCACCAATGGCCCAACACATCCGTCTTCGGCGACACTCATTTGTATTTTCCATAAATTTTCATTGACCGATATGTTTATACGTTGTGATGACAGCTAATAAAAATCACGGATGTAAAGTCAAATGTATAGTTTTAGAATACTTTTTTCCAGTTAGACGATAGGTCTTGTATATACCGATTGTGCAACGTACGGATGTTCTACTAATATGGTTACGAACGTCCACCTTTCTGTGAAAGTGGTAAAAACACGAAACGTATAGTTACCCACCACCGAAGTCGGATGTGGTGGACCATAGGCAATAATAAAACAGCAACGTGAGACAATTTAACAATAAGCGTGAAATAAATACGAATGCTAATCAGAGAAGTTTGTCTACTCAGTAAGATAAAAAAAAACACATCAGCACACATTTAACATCTGTTGAAGAACACTGCGTACCTATGGGTCTGCCCAGCCAGCTACGAAGCCAGGTCATTAAAAAAATAACCCGAAAGTGAATGTTTATATGAAACATGTTTTTAAGATGTAAAGAGGAAACGAAAACGGCGATTATGAATTAATTTCAACATTTGTTGTTCACGATAGTACACAGCACACTGCACCACCCTTACAGCGGCTGACAAATTCAATCACACACTGGGCTAATTAGATTTCCATCGTACGGATGCGTTGATTTGAGCATTGATCTTATCGAACTTCTTTGAATGTACTTTTTAAAGCTCGGAATCGAACTATCTAACACGATGGAGCTACAACTCAATTTTATCGACCAGTCCGGCCTGTGCTGGTCAGATGAAATTAGTGACCTTGCACGGCACGTAATTCCTCTCCAGTTAGTGTTGGGAAATAGAGAACTGCGTTTTTCTGTTTTATTTTAATTCAAAGACAAGTCTTCACATCGGTGGACTTATCCAGTTGCTTCTGAGGAACAAGACATTGTCATTTCAATTATTCGTTGGTTATAGTATTAGAAGTAGTAGTATTGGTGGTAGTAGTAGTAGTAGTATTAGTAGTGGTGGTAGTAGTAGTAGTAGTATTAGTAGGGGTAATAGTAGTAGTAGTATTAGTAGGTATAGAAGCAGTGATTGTATTAGTACATTAGATTAGTAGAAACTGTAGTAGTAGTAGTAATAGTAGTAGCAGTAGTAGTAGTAGATCCAATAGTGGTAGTAGTAGTAGTAGTAGTAGTAGTAGTAATAGCAGTAGTAGTAGTAGTAGTAGATCCAAATATTAGTAGTGGTAGTAGTAGTAGTAGTAGTAGTAGTAGTAGTAGTAGTAGTAGATCCAATAGTAGTAGTGGTAGTATTAGTAGTTGTAGTAGTAGTTAGTAGTAGTAGTAGATCCTATAGTAGTAGTGGTAGTAGTAGTAGTAGTAGTAATAGTAGTAGTAGTAGTAGTAGTAGTAGTAGATCCAATAGTAGTAGTGGTAGTAGTAGTAGATCCAATAGTAGTAGTGGTAGTAGTAGTAGTAGTAGTAATAATAATAATAGTAGTAGTAGTAGTAGATCCAATAGTAGTAGTAGTAGTAGTAGTAGTAGTAGTAGTAGATCCAATAGTAGTAGTGGTAGTAGTAGTAGTAGTAGTAGTAGTAGATCCAATAGTAGTAGTGGTAGTAGTAGTAGTAGTAGATCCAATAGTAGTAGTTGTAGTAGTAGTAGTAGTAGTAGTAGATCCAATAGTAGTAGTGGTAGTAGTAGCCGTCGTAGTTGGAGCAGTAATAGTATGAATAGTAGTAGGTACACAAAAGTGGATGACGCATGTAAACTGTTATTACACAACTGATGACGTTTCTATACGGTTGATACACAACTTCTTCTATCATTTACTACGCATTCAGTCCGACATTGGGGATATATGGAGCGGTTTGTTTTAAGTCGCTCGTGTTTGACAATTTTGCTGGCAGAGACGCTTTTATGGGTTAGACTGTAATTCTGTGATCAGCGAGACTGGGTCAGTTCTGCCATGGTTGTGTGACCCGTGTTTATTTTGTGAACGCACGCTTGAACGACATTTTGACCGCTTTTCAGGCGTTTGGTGGATAGATTTAATTTTGCAACGTAAACGTCCTGTGTCGCATGCTACTTGGGCCAGCGTCTTCCAACGGTAGGGTAGTATCTTGTGATAGCTGTCTAAAAACTGATTTTAAGTGGACTTCCTGTAGACTTGCTCTGCTTTGAAGAATACGAAGAGCTTTTTGAGACCGTCAAAATATTTCTGTCTCCGTCGCCATCTTGATGCAACTTGAAATCAAAAATCGGTAGTGGTTCACCATAAACTACCTGACTATTACTACCTTTAGCACCGCCAGTCCGCACTCCGCGTATAATGATGGTGCATTTCCTTAAACTTCCGATAACATAAGAACCGTCTCCTACAGATGTTGAACATAAAATTGCAAAACAATAATTCCGATACGTCAATATAAACACAACATTGTAAAAATAGCACGTTTCACCAGCTTTGCCCTCGAACAAATGCAATTATCTGAGTAAACGTCTAACGTATTAATGCCAGTTTTTGCAAACTGTGTTATTTTTGGTTAGACCCAACAAATTTGTACTTTATATTTGTATATAATTTCCTGTTTTTATGCACGAATGAAATCCTTTGATCTCTGGCGGCATACTAATTATTGTGTCTCGAAAAAAAAGAAGTTTTACCAATTCAGACATTACACTGTATACAATATTAAACACCACCTATTTTAAAAGTGTTTAAGAGTAAACAATTGCTAAATTTCACGTTTAGATAATGCCAGACGAAGAATACTCGGAGTGTCAGAGATAGAATTAGAAACGATAACATCAGACAGATAACCAAAACAATACCAGTATTGCAACACATCACAAGACAACAGATCAAGTGGTTCACACACAATTGCAGACTACCAACAGACAGCATGTCACAGATGGCCATGACACAGACATTACGGCTATAAAGCCAGAGGCAGACGATGTGAAAGATGGATCACAGAAATAAAAGAAGTCACAGGAACAAGCTTACAAACAGCACACAAGTAGGCCATCCCGAGAACTCTTTTACCCCTGACGCTGTAAGGCAAAAAAGGGTCACGGCTTATAGATAGATAGACAGACAGGCAGGCAGATAGATAGATAGATAGGTAGGTAGGTAGGCAGGTAGATGGGATAGATGACGTCATATAATTGATTGTATATACCCTATTCTTTGTATAGGAGATGCATCTTGACAAGTTGACTTTAGATCTGTATCCCAAATAAGCGAAAATTTAAACTAATGAATGCATTTGAATGAAAAAAAATGTGTATAGGGTCTATATATTTTAAAATTTCACGCAAGATTTAAATGAAATGGCTTATGTATTTGCTGAGATACATGATTCCAAAGTTAGGCAATGCAGGTGCAACGTGCTATAGTTATTTAGTTAGTTAGTTAGTTAGTTAGTTAGTCGTCGGATCATCATCACTGCAAACTGGACACGTCCATAGTTGCTCCGATCTATCCTTGAGTGTATCCGCCATTACACTTCTGCTGACAGTACCGGTCCTATGCTGGCTGACCTCATTCTTCTGCGCCATTTAAAATGTTCACTTCTAGCAACACCGCATTTCAATCCCTGATCTTTAATCCTTGCCATTGAAAAGGAATCATCATCCACACGAATCTTCTGTATCTTATCATGTTATATTTTCATTAAACATCATAATGGAGTCTCAAACTAGCTGGCTACGTTACGCGGTTCATATGCTAGAACATCTACTGTCAAAATATGCATTACTATTAGTAAATTATGTGTTTTATATATGAACACCTAATTCATTAATGATAAATGGGCTGGGTATGTAGATTTATGATAAATGGGCAGGGCATGTAGATTTATGATAAATGGGCAGGGCATGTAGATTTATGATAAATGGGCAGGGTATGTAGATTTATGATAAATGGGCAGGGTTTGTAGATTTATGATAAATGGGCAGGGTATGTAGATTAAGCGTGCACATTTTATCAAAAAGCCATGCAGACGCGAAGAATATTAGTGTTGTGACACTGGTTTTTTTTCAAAACGCTGCGAAGTGGGTGCTTTCTAGTTATGACACTTTTTTTCAAAACGCTGCAGACGGAGATATCTCTAGTTACGACATGTTCCTTCCGAAGCGATGTAGACATAGAGCATTCTCTAGTTATGACACTTTCTTTTCAAAACGCTTTAGACTGAGAGTGCTCTAGTTATGACACTTTCCTTCCGAAGCACTGTAGACATATAGAGTTATCTAGTTATGACTGTTTCTTTTCAAAGTGCTGCAGACTGGGAGCTCTCTAGTTATGACACTTTCCTTCCAAATCGCTGCAGACTGAGATACCTCTCATTTTGACACTCTTTCCGAAGTTCTGTAGGCATAGAAATTGATCTAGTTATGATGCTGTTTCTTTCCAAAGTGCTACAGACTGGGAGCTCTTAGTTATGACACGTTCCTTCCAAAACGCTGCAGACTGAGAGCTCTCTAATTATGACACTGTTTCCTTTCAAAGCGCTGAGGACGTAAAGAGTTCTATAGTTATGGTACTGTTTTCTGTTATAGCATTGGATAGAGTTATCTAGTTATGACACTATTTGTTTGGATAAGACTGCATATAGTTCTTTAGTTATAACACTATTTCATGTGACAGCACTGCATATGGTAATTTTTAGTTATGACATTATGTCCTTTGATAACACTGCATATAGTTATATAGTTATGACACTAGTTCCGTTTAAAGCATTGCATATAGTTTTTTGGTTATAACACTGTTTCCTTTACTGTTGCAGACCTAGAGAGATTTCTAGTCACGTTACTTTTACTTTCTCTTTGCAGATAAGATTCTATAAATGTGACTCTTGTCAATACATTGCAAAACAATTCCATAAATACGGCTCATGTTCATATCTTGCAGAAAAGATTCTATAAGCGTAAAGTGTCTGTATATAAATACGGCTCATGTTCATATCTTGCAGAAAAGATTCTATAAGCGTAAAGTGTCCGTACATAAATCACGTAAAGTATTGTGCTTATGTTTGACCCCCGCCTCTCCCCCATTTCTTCTCTTGTCAAGAATTCAGTCCCCCACACCACCCGTGTTGCTTATAAATGTCAAAAAGTGTAAACCACAATAAATAACAACTTTTTTAGCAGAAAAAGTGGCATTTTTTAATGCAATCAATATAAGGTAATTGATGAAACCTTTTAAGGTAAAATTAAGGTAACCGTGAAACGAGACAACAATAGTACTTACGTAGAACATATGTTTTTGATGTTTCACTTGAACACAACAGATGGACAATCACTAAGACTGAATAACACGAGGTGTTAACACGAAAACATACAAATGACAATACACACGATATTTTCAACGTTTCGTACCGTTATGTATTTCTCAAAATATATATAAAATAAACAGTGAAAAACAATGAAAACAGTAGAAAAAAAACAATACATATAGGAGGTACTAGATACCACAGAGGCACTAGATACACTATTGACATGTAAACAATACGAAGATCAAGGTGACAATGATGTACGTGGAAACAAGTAGTCATGGAAGTGGGTTTTGTTGAAAATTGGACGGAATTTGATAACAGATATAAAAAATTATTACCCAATACAAATGGACAGCAATAGAATAAGTACCACATTAACACAAATTTAAACACATGAATGTTCGGAGTTAAGTGAACAAGGCTTGAGGGTACCAAACTAAATTTTAAAACCTAAATAAATTTTCAAGAGCGTACCTAGATCTGTCATTCGTGGTGCAGGATCTGAGAGCAGTGTCCTGGATATCGAGTGCTCCATGATGACTATTACCATTGAAATGAATGGCGACAGGTGTAGGTTCTCTGTGCTTTATGGCATGAAGATGCCTACGGAAGCGGTCACTCAATCGTAAACCCTTGCACCTATATACTTCTTGTCACAACGTTTACATATGATAGCGTAGATGCCATTACGGGATTCAGATGTAAAGTCCTCATCGATAGTGAAAGTGGCCTTAGGAAATTAAACAGAGCAGATTTTGTAAACTTTCTTGACATTATTCATCCCCCTTACCTCAGCACATCTGTTTACTACAAACCTACTGATGCACATGGTTTTCTGCTCTAAACGTCCTCTCATCCTTCTGCTTGTCGCAACTCTATGCCATTCTCTCAGCTTCTTTGCCTTCGTCGCTTATGTAGTAATGATGAAGACTTTCTTGATAACTCCTCTGAGATGATTGATTTCTTGGGTAGCCCATATATTAACATTCGCTGAAAATAATTTATATAACGGAGTCATACTAAAACCCGATAGACAACGAAAGTTACATAATTCTAACACATTGCTGCTGTGGTCCTAAATAGATCATAATTATTCTTCTCACATTCTTCTCTTACTCTCTGTGCTTTTTTCCTGAATTGTCTTTATCTATTTCTTGCTTTCTATATTTTTAGGAACTCCCTGACAGAGATTCCTTTTTTCCAGACATTTCATTGGTTATATTATTGAAGCTCTTTGAGTCTAGAGATTCTATCAACAATTTAATCGATAGATATCTTTAAGGGGCCGGAAATTGCGGAACGACAAGATCGCTTGCTTGTGACAAGTAGAGAAAAAAAGTAGGTAAGCTGTCAAGGTAAATGACAGTCTCATGTTTTACTTAGAAGGCTAAATAAACACAATTTCTGTGCTGCAATAGATAAGAACATGGACAAAATGATTGAGTAAACTAGGATAATGTGAAGGAAGGACATTAGAGTTTGAGATGAGTAAACTAGGATAATGTGAAGGAAGAACATTAGAGTTTGAGATGAGTAAACTAGGATAATGTGAAGGAAGGACATTAGAGTTTGAGATGAGTAAACTAGGATAATGTGAAGGAAGGACATTCGAGTTTGAGATGAGTAAACTAGGATAATGTGAAGGAAGGACATTCGAGTTTGAGATGAGTAAACTAGGATAATGTGAAGGAAGGACATTAGAGTTTGTGATGAGTAAACTAGGATAATGTGAAGGAAGGACATTAGAGTTTGTGATGAGTAAACTAGGATAATGTGAAGGAAGGACATTAGAGTTTGTGATGAGTAAACTAGGATAATGTGAAGGAAGGACATTAGAGTTTGTGATGGGTAAACTAGGATAATGTGAAGGAAGGACATTAGAGTTTGTGATGGGTAAACTAGGATAATGTGAAGGAAGGACTTTGGAGATTGAAATGAGTAAACTAGGATAATGTGAAGGAAGGACTTTGGAGATTGAGATGAGTAATGCTGTTTGGGAATGGCCATAAATGACGTCAACACCTTCTTGTACAACGTTTGACTTTTCCCTCCCCTTGTGAACAATCTGTCAATAATTCAGGGAATCCTCCCTGATTAATTTGGTAAAAAAAATGTTGCCGCACCCCGACCGGCGAAGCATATTTTTATTGTTTCAAATTTGTCGAAAAGGTTTCAAATTTTAGCGATTTAATTGCTATATTTAAAAAAAAATTGTGTTTGACGTCAGCATTTGTCAAACCCATCTCCCCCTTGTCAACAACTGTTCAACATTTTCAGACCCACCTCCCACATCCAATTCTTGACGTAATTATGAACAGGCCCTTGCCTTAAAAATTAGTAATGTTTAAGATTTTGGCGTTATAGATGCTTGATTCTCGATTAGGAACCAGCATAACTACATTAAAATACACATTAACTCTTCGTTGGGGTTTTTCTGATTTGCGTGATGCGTTTTAAAGTAACTATAAAACTGGTTGCTTTAACCGCTTATTGGCAGATGTAGTTTGCTTAACTGGCTGTTTAACGGCTTATGGTAGGAATCTTCTAACTGGCTGTTCTGTTTTTTTTTTAATCGACTTAACTGGCTGTATTAACGGCTTGTCGGAGATAAGGAGTTTTAAAAGACATGACATCTTGTTGAAGACCTCTCTTGAAGATAGAGCCAAGAGACGAAGAGGTATTAAAAGATACAAATGGGAAGAACACATAATGAGATGGGCAGGGTACAGTTTAGTAGAGTGCACTACTAAGGCAAGAGACACGATGTTGGATGTCTGTTGAAGCCAACCTTCGTTATGGAGACGGCACCTAATGATGATTACGTTTCTTGATTCAAATCGCATATTCTTCGTGACACAACGGACTCTCAGGACCATATTCTGTTAACCAGTAGGAGCTTGAGACAGATGATAACAATAAATGTATGTATTATTTTAACAATGAAATATACATATTGAGACTCGGCACTATAACGGGGGGAGGGGGGGGGTGAGACTCATTTACACAATGAATAATCATCCCTTTCAAGCAGACGCACTCAACGTCCGATTTGCTGATTTGTACTTTCTGTCTGAAACTAATCTCCACTAGAAAATTGGCTCCGTACTTGAGGGACACACGAGTACGAAGGGTCACGGACTGTCTCGGCATTTAGTCGATATACAGACGTTACACTGTAGACAGATGGTGACAGTCCTCAGATAGAGGATCTAACCGGAATTGTTAGTATTCCGTATGTACGCTCTATGATTCAAATGTCAACCGAGTATATACATAAATCATCACGATGTGCTGTGCCGGGTTGTGTAAGTGATCAATGATCTCCACAGAATTATATCTTCAATACTGTTCTACTTTCTACCATGACACGATTTCAACCATCCAATTGTCTATTGTCTTTCCCTATGTGGTTTGTGATCCACTCTTGCCGTTAAGCGTAGAGGTGATTGGAGCTCGAGCTTGCGTTCTAAAGTCAGATGTGTGGCCTCGGCTGTGCTATGACCGTGTCTGTACAGGATGTTCCTGACGTTTTCTATCCAACCTTTCCGTGGTCTTCCTCTGGCTTTGTACCCTGATCTTATTTGGTTATATGCATGTACGGGCAACTTTTCGTGATGCATTCTCATAATGTGGCCAAACACTTGATCTGTTCTCTCTCTATGTAATTTGTACAAGATATTATACCTATTTTTTGCCTCATATATTCATTTCGCAATCTGTCAAGCCTGGTGACCCTGGCAGCTTTCCATCCAATATCTTCCTTATTTGCCGTCCTCTGTATCTTTCCCCCTGAATTTTGCCCGTTGTTACATTGTATTACAAGCTTCTTCTTTTCATGTGTCCAATGAATTTTTACTGTAACTGTCTCATGTGAACAAACACGATCATAGCACAGCCGAGGCCACACATCTGGCTTTAGAACGCAAGTTCAAGCTCCAATAACCCCTACGCTTAACGGCAAGAGTAGATAACAAACCACCTGGGAAAAACAATAGACAATAGACTGTCTGATGTTGTTAAGTAACTTAATTTTGGTGCCGATCTTCCACAGTATATCTTAATTAGTTTCTCTAGCTGTCCATGGGATTCTCATTATTCTTCTAAAGAACCACGTTCCAGTATTATCTAGTTTGTTACAGCATTTCTCGTGCTCTTTAGTTTGTTCTCACCGACAAGTATTCCAGAAATTGTGCATATTGGTCTCTGTATTTTGTCAATGCATAGAGGAGAAAAAAAAATGTTAGGTGATGGTACACAACCCTGCATGACTCCTTGTTTTATTTTCTGGTATATTCATACCCTAGGAAACTTCAGCACTTGATCGCTCAGCATGGCACACCCAGATCACTGCTGTTATCACGAAATGTTAGAGATTCAGCGGGAGTTTGAGAATGAACGCTGAAGAATAAGATAACTTATTTATGTCTTTATCAGCGTCTAGAAGCAAGTCAACTCCTGGTCTACTCGGTGTTAAACTGTTGTTAATAATCGGAAGAAAAGCAAAAGTCGAGTCTCTTCGATGCACCGGGTTTATTCTGCTCCTGGAACTTATGTAAGAAAAGCCCGCTGGAGACGAATGTGTCGGGCTATTGGCGCAAATAAAACGGCGACACAACGCATTTCCATTCTCAAAACTACATCCTGCTGAAGATCTAGAATGGATCATGGTCCTGCTACAAGAGAGATCCAGCAGGAGTTTGAGAATGAACGCTGAAAAAGAAGAAGAATGTAAGAAAAATAAATTTCCGATTTTAAACCACAAGCTGCATTGCAGATTCTGGTGTATCAGCATTAGTCTAGCAGAACTCACCGTACACAAGCTGCATTGCAGATTCTGGTGTATCAGCCATAGTCTAGCAGAACTCACCATACACAATCTCATTCCAGGTTCTGGCGCTTCAGCCAGAAACCAACAGAGCTCACCATACACAAGTGGAAGAAAGGCAGGGAGAAACTAGCGCCACATTTTTAGCTAAGAGCAAGCATGAATCACATTTCTAGTTGACGACATAACCAAAACGACATCAATGGGGAACCAAAGAGGTTCATATCGTCCTGTAGGAAAAGTCACGTGCTACAGGGGATATGTAGGGTGATTATAAAATTGCTGTGCTCTGTTGTCACACATATCCAAATTTAAAAAAAATCACGTAGTGCCAACACCAATATAAATAAGCACACAATGACTTTGTAAACAACTGATATACATATATACACATATACATGCACAATTGCACACATACACACACACACACATACTAGAGTAGCTTGCAAAAAAAAAATAATTACAGTGATAATAACAGTGAAAAAAAATAAGAATTGAGATATGAAGCAATTTCAATTAGAATTGAGATATGAAGCAATTTCAATAAGAATTGAGATATGAAGCAATTTCAATAAGAATTGAGATATGAAGCAATTTCAATAATAATTGAGATATGAGGTAATTTCAATAAGAATTGAGATTTGAGGGAATTTCAATAAGAATTGAGGTTTGCTGTGTATTCAAATAAAGATTATTTAGATATGCGGTGGATTCAAATAAGAATAATTTAGATATGTCGTGGATTCAAATAAGCATAATTTAGGAATGCTGTGGATTCAAATAAGGATAATTTAGATATGCGGTGGATTCAAATAAGGATAATTTAGATATGCGGTGGATTCAAATAAGGATAATTTAGATATGTGGTGGATTCAAACAAGGATAATGTAGGTATGTGTTGGATTCAAATAAGGATAATTTAGATATGTGGTGGATGCAAACAAGGATAATGTAGGTATGTGTTGGATTCAAATAAGGATAATTTAGATATGTGGTGGATGCAAACAAGGATAATGTAGGTATGTGTTGGATTCAAATAAGGATAATTTAGATATGTGGAGGATGCAAACAAGGATAATGTAGGTATGTGTTGGATTCAAATAAGGATAATTTAGATATGTGGTGGATGCAAACAAGGATAATGTAGGTATGTGTTGGATTCAAATAAGGATAATTTAGATATGTGGTGGATGCAAACAAGGATAATGTAGGTATGTGTTGGATTCAAATAAGGATAATTTAGATATGTGGTGGATGCAAACAAGGATAATGTAGGTATGTGTTGGATTCAAATAAGGATAATTTAGATAAGTGGTGGATGCAAACAAGGATAATGTAGGTATGTGTTGGATTCAAATAAGGATAATTTAGATATGTGGAGGATGCAAACAAGGATAATGTAGGTATGTGTTGGATTCAAATAAGGATAATTTAGATATGTGGAGGATTCAAAGAAGGATAATGTAGGTATGTGTTGGATTCAAATAAGGATAATTTAGATATGTGGTGGATGCAAACAAGGATAATGTAGGTATGTGTTGGATTCAAATAAGGATAATTTAGATATGTGGAGGATTCAAAGAAGAGCTGAGGTATGAGGTGAACTCAAATAAGGCCTGAAGATGGCCGAACGGCGGTATAGAAGACCTGTTCTCTAAATTAAGTTCGACCCCATGCGTTACGTGTTGTGATTATTGTTTGAGTTTCAGTTGGTTGCTATTTATATACTTGTAATCACATGCCAAAAATAGCCAAGGCGATTCCAAGTATATAAATAGTAATAGTAACCAACTGAAAGCCAAACAATAGTAACAACAAGTAACACATGAGGTCCATCTTAATTTAGCGAACGGGTCTTCTATAACGTCGAGGGTCTTGCTTGAGGTGTGTTGTGGATACAAATAAGAGCGATGGTGTGTTGTGGATAATAATAAGAGTGGAGGTGTGCATGGATTCAGATAATAACTAAAGGTTGTTTCCTGAGGAATTATGAGCGATTAACTCTTACTTTCTTTGTGCAACAAGGTGATTTATGCAGAGCTTTATTTCATACATAGACAACTCTCGCAGTAGTGTTCAATTCTTTGACAAGTCTCATACCTTACTTTCTTTGTGCAACAAGGTGATTTATGCAGAGCTTTATTTCATACATAGACAACTCTCGCAGCAGTGTTCAATTCTTTGACAAGTCTCCTACTCAGATGGGGTAAATTCTAGAGGTTTTGTGCGGCTGTTCTACCTTTTTGAAACGTGTAGATTTGGAGTCGTGGTCTACAAATCCTCTGCCAAGGAGCCCCTCCGGACATGTGTCCATAGCAACCAAGCTCTGGACCATCGTCACTGAAATGGGCGAAGCAGCCAGATGTGTATTCCCCGCAATCTAAGGGGGATCTCCAATTATGCTTGGCTAAGATAGTCCCAGGAAATATCTTTGTGTCCCCAAAACGAAAAAATGATCAGTCGCAGAGTCTATTAAAATGGTGGCATAATGATGGTACGACGTTCAAATGGTGGCATAATGATGGTACGACGTTCAAATGGTGGCATAATGATGGTACGACGTTCAAATGGTGGCATAATGATGGTACGACGTTCAAATGGTGGCATAATGATGGTACGACGTTCAAATGGTGGCATAATGATGGTACGACGTTCAAATGGTGGCATAATGATGGTACGACGTTCAAATGGTGGCATAATGATGGTACGACGTTCAAATGGTGGCATAATGATGGTATGACGTTCAAATGGTATGACGCTGTGTCTGATCATCAATCAGGTCTATTATGGAGAAGGACTTAATAAAGATTATACGTTCAACTACGACTATTATTTTGTAACAGTCGTCTCAATCTCTGATGCCCATTCTGCGACCCTGTGTATTTATAGAAGGCTATGGAGGTAATGAAAATGAAAATGTTATAATAACAGTAATAATAATAATAATAATAATAATAATAATAAACCCGTAACCCGCCAGGGACGTAAGGTTTTCACAATGAGACATTTGATGCAGAAAGATCTCCACGCATCTCTATCCTCTACCATCCTGATGAGTGTATAATATTCACACCTTTCCAGTCATTAAGAGTATATTGAAAAACTTGATAGAAAACCCTAGGGCATATTGAAAAACTTGATAGAAAACACTAGAGAATATTGAAAAACTTGATAGAAAACACTAGAGAATATTGAAAAACTTGACAGAAAACACTAGAGCATATTGAAAAACTTGATAGAAAACACTATAGCATATTGAAAAACTTGATAGAAAACACTAGAGAATATTGAAAAACTTGACAGAAAACACTAGAGCATATTGAAAAACTTGATAGAAAACACTATAGCATATTGAAAAACTTGATAGAAAACCCTAGGGCATATTGAAAAACTTGATAGAAAACACTAGAGAATATTGAAAAACTTGATAGTAAACACTAGAGAATATTGAAAAACTTGACAGAAAACACTAGAGCATATTGAAAAACTTGATAGAAAACACTATAGCATATTGAAAAACTTGATAGAAAACACTATAGAATATTGAAAAACTTGATAGAAAACACTATAGAATATTGAAAATCTTGATAGAAAACACTATATCCTATTGCTAATTCCGGAAATTGTGGTGATTGGATTACTAGAACAGCGATCTCCACTATTTCTGATGCTTTACAGCTCTGATATAACCAAAGTACACAAACGCCCTCGGTTGAAAGTTGTGTACCTCATCACAGGGTAAATTATGAAACTAAAAGTGGATAGACGAACAGCTTTGACATTTCGATTATATGAATATATTCCCTTGACAGGCAACAACGGGTTTAGCGAATAGATAAAATATATTTACAGACGTATGCGCTGGTAATAATACAGAGCTATATTATACCATATTTGTAGCCTGTTACAGAAATCTTATCTCGCGGCAAGAGTGATTCTTGAATCATAGTGAGGTATTTAAAGGCTTAAGTTGTCTTATTTTCTGCTGAAAAATGGAATTGGGTTTTAATTTCGTCTCTGAAAGCTATAGTATTTCTTTTCTGTGAATCTCGACACTGTTCGATTAAGTAACAGCGGAAGCCGATTTGAAAGCGTTAGCTACTTTACTTCCTGGAGTTTTCTTGCACAATGTAGTAAGCGTCCCATCCATCTGCAATTGCTACGTCTTCCTGGAATACTTAGCTCCCTTCGCTGTTATATCTATGGCCTAGGGGCCGATGCAGATCAGTTGTTAGTGAATTGGCTTCCTGTTCGGAGATCCAAGGTGATTTTTAAAAATCACTAACGGTTCATAGGTCGCCAGAGCCTAAAGAAATGGGTACCATATCTTCTGAGAAAGTTCAGGTCAGCCTGTTGCTAACCACTTCATCTCTAGATATGCTGTTGGTAAATAAAAAATACTGGCCTAACATTGTATTCCCCAATACGCTTCAATGGCAAGGAAAAGTGAAAAAGTACCTTTACTATACATATTCTTGGGTGGCGGTTGTCAAACTCACGACGATTGATTTGATATAATTCAAGAAACAAAGTAGGTTGTAGGGTTGCCAGAATTTTGACATGAAATGACTAAATTTAACACATTTTGAAATTTGTGAATGTCACTGACCTTAAAATGTATGTTTTAGCAGTTTGAAAAAAAAAATTTTTGGTCTATTTAAAAATATGGTAACTTTTGGTAATATTTAAACTGGAATTTGACTAGAATCAATTTTTAGTACCTGGCAACCATGGACTTTATTTCGTGAATTAAATATTTTTCTCGAAAATGACGACACTGATATCTTTTCTAAAGAGCAGAAAGGTCCACATTTTCTAAAGCAGAATCTTCCAACTTTGAAATGTCCACTGTATACTCACTCAACTGCCGGTTGTACAATATCTGAAGAATTGGTCATGCAGATATGTTCCCGTGAAGAGGAAAATCATACAGTAGGATATATGCTCCAAGAATGTCGGCTTCAAAAAGGAGTAAGACAGAGTTTACAGCTGTGATGCGATATATGTGTTTTTTTGTTCCCATACACCTTGCTCAGCACGACATTTTAAAAAGTTCACGCCTATTTTGCACCCTTTTTCATCCGTAGTCGTGAGTCAATTTTAATTATATCTATTTAACTTCATCAGAACTCTAACCATTTGACTTCATGAGAACTCTAACGACTTAATTTCACCACAACTCTAACCACTTAACTTAATCAGAACTCTAACCACTTAACTTCATCAGAACTCTAACTACGAGGCGTGTTCAAATGAAAACGGGACTTGTGGATTTATTTAAAAAGTATCATACGCAATTTAATATTTTCAACGGAATTGAACAAAGCAACCACTTGTGAATAAGACTGCACCTGGGTTCATCAGAAAAAATCTCCGTATGCATTTAGGCAAGCATCCCACTGTTTAGGTAGACGTCGAATGCCGTCCGAGAAAAAGTTGCGTGGCTGTTCTCTGAACCATGTGGTCACCGCTGTCTTCACGTCTGCGTCGCTGTTGAATCGCTGTCCCTTTAGTGCTTTCTTCAACGGTCCGAACAAATGGAAATCACACGGGGATAAATCGGGACTATAGGCTGGGTGATGAAGAACTTCCCAATTCTTCTTTGCCAATGTTTCCTGCACAATTTTTGCGACGTGCGGACGAGCGTTGTCGTGGAGAAGAATCACACCTTGAGAAAGTCTGCCTGGTCGCTTAGCCTTGATGGTCAGTCAGTACTGCTTTATCAAGCACGGCTATGGCTTCTTCTGTTGCAACAATATGCGCCTGACCTGGCCGTGCAAGATCTGCCGTTAACTCACGTCCGTCTTTAAACATACGCACCCACTCCATCACTCTGGTCCTCGACAAACATTTGTCACCATATGCTGCCTTCATTCTCCGATGAATGTCTACTGCTTGACATCCTTCAAATGAAAGAAACTGGATCACAGCACACTGATTCACTTTGGACGGGTTCGGAATCACACCCGCCATATTGTTAACAGTCTTCTGCAGCACATATGCATGCTGGGAAGATGAACACGTGACTGTATGTAAATTATTGGATACTCATTACTAGTGCAAAATGGCATCAATATCAGTGCGCTCTATCACGCGTGGTGTAACAAGTCCCGTTTTCATTTGAACACGCCTCGTACTTAACTTAATCAGAACTCTTACCATTAGACTTCATCAGAACTCTTACCATTAGACTTCATCAGAACTCTAACGACTTAACTTCATCAGAACTCTAACCACTTAACTTCATCAGAACTCTAACCACTTAACTTCATCAGAACTCTAACCACTTAACTTCATCAGAACTCTAACCACTTAACTTCATCAGAACTCTAACGACTTAACTTCATCAGAACTCTAACCACTTCACTTAATCAGAACTCTAACCACTTCACTTAATCAGAACTCTAACCATTTGACTTCATCAAAACTCTAACGACTTAACTTCATCAGAACTCTAACCATTTCTTCTGCTTTCGTTCTCAAACTCCTGCAGATTAGCAGGATGTAGTCCGGAGAACGGTATGCGTTGTGTCATGGTTTACAGAATTGCTGCGATATCTGCGCCTTTCGGCCTGACACATCGGACTTCAGCATAGCTTTGGGTCGCTGACCCTATATGGGATGGGACAGCCAACTCCATCCCATAACATCCTTAGTCGCATTTTACGACATGCGTGGAAGGTAAACAGTGTTGCTATTCTTTGCTCCCCTTTCGGGCCCCGGCAACACACGGGCGCTCTAAACATTTGACTTCATCAGAACTCTAACCATTTGACGTCATCAGAACTCTAACCACTTAACTTCATCAGAACTCTAACCACTTGATTTCATCAGAACTCTAACCACTTGATTTCATCGTTCTAACCACTTTATATTGCTCTAACCACTTCATTGTTGAGTAAATCATTGGGCTCCATCATTGATCTAACCACATAACTTCATCATCGTTCTAACCAATTGACTCCAACGTCGTTCTAATGACGTGAATCCATCATCTTACTAATTACTTGACTTCGTCAGGGTCCTCACCACTTGACTTCATTAACGCTGTAATCACTTGACTTCATCATGACAATAACCACTTGTTTTCATCATCGCTTTAATCACTTGACCTCATCATCGCTGTAAACACTTGATTTAATCATAGCTATAATCACTTGTCTTCATCATCAATTTAATCACGTAACATCACCATAGCTCTAATAATTTGATTTCAATATCGCTATAATCATTTGATTTCAATATCGCTATAATCATTTGATTTCAATATCGCTATAATAATTTGATTTCAATATCGCCATAATCATTTGATTTCAATATCGCTATAATCATTTGATTTCAATATCGCTATAATCATTTGACATTTGACTATAATCATTTAACAAGAGAGGAGCAGAAAACTGTTAATTGTTTAATAAATATATGATTGTGTAGATATGAAAGATAATATAAGCAACAACGACTAACCCGTAATAAGAACTAGTGTGATACCAATGTAATACTATTAACAGTAAGTAACGCATTGAAAGAACTAGTGTGATACCAATGTCATATGACTAACAGTAAGTAACACATTGAAAGAACTAGTGTGATACCAATGTCATATGACTAACAGTAAGTAACACATATAAAGAACTAGTGTGATACCAATGTCATATGACTAATAGTAAGTAACACATAGAAAGAACTAGTGTGATACCAATGTAATACTATTAACAGTAAGTAACACATATAAAGAACTAGTGTGATACCAATGTCATATGACTAACAGTAAGTAACACATTGAAAGAACTAGTGTGATACCAATGTCATATGACTAACAGTAAGTAACACATATAAAGAACTAGTGTGATACCAATGTCATATCACTAATAGTAAGTAACACATAGAAAGAACTAGTGTGATACGAATGTCATATCACTAATAGTAAGTAACACATAGAAAGAACTAGTGTGATACCAATGTCATATGACTAACAATAAGGAACCGATATATAACTAGAATTGCATCAATGCAATATATCCAACAACACGTAGTTCAGAACGAACTACACAAATACCAGTGTAAAATGAGTAACAGTGAGAAAGTCATAGAATGAACTAGAGAGATACCAGTGCAATATGACCAACAGCGAATTACTCAAGAAATCATTAAAAATACATCAGGAGAGAGAGAGAGAGAGAGAGAGAGAGAGAGAAAGAAAGAGAGAGAGAGAGAAATGAAGAAATGAAGCCTAAGATGGGAATGACATACTACAAAATAATGCGGAATGAAAAAAAAAATGAAAATGGGCATTGTTCTGGAAGCCACAAGTAAAGAGGAAAAACATAAATACAGAGAACATACGGGGTGAAGAATTCAGAAAAAGAAGAACCACGAACATAAACATAACCGAATACGTGTATTTAAGACCAGTGTTTCACGGGAAGTTGAAAGTTGAATAGATCACAGCAATAATGAGTGCACTTTGAATAATATTATCCAACCAATTGTTGGATGTTACAAGCTTTAATGTGCTTCCAAAACGATTTGGCCTTTGTTACTTAAAATAGTCAGGGGGTATATGTAAGCAGGACTTGGCACGAGTAGCAGTAATACTTCAGACAGCGTATATCCATTTCTTGTTGATCCCCTCCGCAATGGATGCATGATTATCCTCTCAGACATACAAATAAGTGCTGTGACCCCCAGGAAAGATTATTGATCGTTGGGTAATACTATATTGGAAGTTCGGGAGGGTAGTACAAATAAGGAGAAAATATAGAGAGTACGCAGATTTGAAATAGATCTATGCCCAAATATATATATATATATATATATATATATATATATATTTGGATAAAGATTCCTATTTTTAATGATTTTTATATTTTTTTTATATTTATGGCACAAGATGAGAAAGTGAATACGGTACAGGGGGTGAGGGAAATGGTGGTTTGTTTACACAGTGATCTGATGTTTAAATTGCGCCACTCCTTTAGTCGACTCAGCTATAAATGAGTACCTAACGCATGAGTATGTGGAGTTAAAGACATCAAGGAAGGGAACTGTCCACCCCGCCTAATAGTTTTGCGGATTAGTACACGAAGAGTTATCTTCATCCCCTAGGGCAGGTTGCTGCCATGGGATCTACCTTTACCTTCCTGTTCAAATATTACTGCCGTAACTTCAGCTCATACTCCAACATCTTCACACTCTACTACAACTCCAGTTACTACTGAAATTGTTCCTACTGCAACTCCAGTTACTACTGAAATTGTTCCTACTGCAACTCCAGTTACTACTGAAATTGTTCCTACTACAATTCCATTTACTACTGAAATTGTTCCTACTAAAACTCCAGTTACTACTGAAATTGTTCCTACTACAACTCCAGTTACTACTGAAATTGTTCCTACTACAAATACAGTTACTACTGAAATTGTTCCTACTACCACTCCTGTTACTACTGAAATTGTTCCTACTACAACTCCAGTTACTACTGAAATTGTTCCTACTACAACTCCAGTTACTACTGAAATTGTTCCTACTACAATTCCATTTACTACTGAAATTGTTCCTACTAAAACTCCAGTTACTACTGAAATTGTTCCTACTACAACTCCAGTTACTACTGAAATTGTTCCTACTACAAATACAGTTACTACTGAAATTGTTCCTACTACCACTCCTGTTACTACTGAAATTGTTCCTACTACAACTCCAGTTACTACTGAAATTGTTCCTACTACAACTCCAGTTACTACTGAAATTGTTCCTACTACAATTCCAGTTAGTACTGATATTTTTCCTACTACAAATAGTTACTACTGAAATTTTTCCTACTACAAATCCAGTTACTACTACTACTACTACTACTACTACTACTACTATTACTACTGCTGCTGATGATGTTACTGATGCTACGGCTGCTACTATTACTACTAATACTACTGCTATTGATGTTGCTATTACTGTTGCTAGTACTATTATATTATTACCACCATTACTATTACTATATTATTAACATTGCTATAATTACTACTACTACTTCTACTACTACTACAGTACTACTACTACAATTGCTACCATTAATACTGTTATTGATAATGTTACTGATACTATTACAGTTACTGCTACTATAATTATTACTGTTCCGGTAACTACCACCACTACTACAACCAACACCACCACCATATGTAATATTACCACTACTACTTAAACAACTAATACTGCTGCTGCTTCTACTACTACTACAAATACGACAACTATTGCTACTACTGGTACTACTACTCTACTACTATAACTACTACTACTACTATTACTAGATACTACTACTACTACTACTCTACTACTATAACTACTACTACTACTACTACTCTACTACTATAACTACTACTACTACTACCACTACTACTAGCTACTACTACTACCCTACTACTATAACTACTACTACTACTACTACTACTACTACTGCTACTAGCTGCTACTACTACTACTACTACTACTACTGCTACTACTACTACTAGCTACTACTACTACTCTACTACTACTACTACTACTACTGCTACTAGCTACTACTACTACTAACTACTACTACTACTACTACTAGCTACTACTGCTACTACTACTACTATAACTACTACTACTACTACTGATACTAGTTGCTACTACTACTACTAGCTACTACTACTACTACTACTACGGCTACTACTACTACTCTACTACTACTGTTACTGTTAGTACTACTACTATTACTACTACTAATGTTACCACAGCTACTGCAACAATCGATGTAGGATCTTCTAGTACTACTACTGTTTCTTCTACTTTTACGAAAACAACTGATTCTACTGTTACTTCTGCTAATACTCACACTAGGTGGCTGTTGCTACAATGAATGCATATGTGTCACTAGAAAAAGTCCCTAACTCATGTAAGAGACGCTACCAAAGCTAAGATATTCATAGCAAACCGATGGGGAAACCTTGCGCTGATCAATAATGAATATAGAATAATGATCAATCAGGTCAGACTACATTGGGACCACATGAAAATGTACGCGTTAGCACTAGCACTGTTGAATAAATATGCTATTTGAAATTAAATCTAAATGAGTTTCAGGAATATTTTGAAACGCAGAAAATGGAATGTCCATCACAGAGAAATCAATATAATGTGAAATGAGACTCATGCCACAGAGGAGCAGGGATACACAATACTGTAATAGTTCTTATAAAAAATTAATAGAACAGATATACTGTTGGAAAAAATGTCAGGCATGAAGAATCGATAATTGGTAATAACAGAGAAATAGCCAAACAAAGAAAACCAGACTGCTCTTGAAATAACGGGATAAATCAACCAGTGTAGGGTAACAACCCTAAACAGGAAGTAGGTGGCTGGGGTAACACAGGGAAAATGTCAAGTAATACAAAAATAGGTAGGTGTGTTACCAAAATGAAACATAAAACAACTTAATAACGAGATACAGAGACATAGGTAGGTGTGTTACCAAAATGAAACATAAAACAACTTAATAACGAGATACAACATCGGCTGCAATGTTCTTACTTAATACCGTATGCACGAGCAGAAGAAGTACATCAGTGAAGATCAACATCTGCTGTTGTCATGTGACGTATTCCTTCCAGAACGTTGTCTTGCCAATCAACTCTCTGAACCTCTCTGTCATGGGCGATGTGGCTTGCATTTTCTAGCGATGTATTGATGTTATCTTTAATGTCGTCAGTCCATCGTCTTCTTGGTCTGCCCTTTCTCCTCTTCCCAGGTACTCTTCCCTCCATTATTTGTCTTTCTAAATAGTTGTGTCTCTTTATATGACCAAACAATCGTAGATTTCTTTTTGTTATTGTGTTTAGTAACCAACACTCTGGAATCTTCAATGTGTTTATAATATCTGAGTTTCTGATTTTTTTCCTTCCATGATATTCTAAATATCTTTCTGTAGCATTTCAGCTCGAAGGCGTTAACCTTCTTTGCCGCTGTTTTACTTAGGGTCCATCACAGCCGTATGTTGCAACCGAAAAATTACAGTTCGTAACATTAGCACTGTCATATAGCATCATCTATACATCTCTAATAATACCAATTCGTTTAACCTGCATGCGAGTGATATACATTTACAGCGGAAATGAAGAGAAGAATACAAACTTTTGAAAACAAATATCACAGGCGAGTATTGCCCATCCATTATAAAGAACATAAAACCAAAATATACATGAGAAACATAATAAATGTTCGTGTAGGTCAACACGGGCATCTCCTGTCTTTGGTGAAACGTCGAAAACTTGTGTGGTTTGGCGACGTGATGAGGCACGATTCTTTTTCCAACATTATTCTGCAGGGGACAGTTGAGGGTTGAAGAAGAAGAGGGATAAAAATGTGTGGATTGATAATATTAAAGACATGGCAGAATTAAGATTTGTATCGCTTAAACAAGGATCTGAGAACAGATAGACATTGCGGAATTTATTTGTTGATGTTTCCCGAGTGGTACCCCTAAAACCCTGACGGTTTATAAGTTTAATGCAATAACAGAGTTGACTAGTATTTTGAAGATGATTCCGTACTAGGAGTGTTGGAGTAGGCGATCATGAATGTCCTCAACTCCGTGTTGATATTGTCAATGTACATTTCTCTGGTAAACTCCCTTACATAATATATAAACTATCTTGTTTTTTTCTGTCTATATCTTCCTGTATCTTTATTTTTGTCGGTTTACGAGAATGAGCATGGGTTTCTGACTTCACCACGCCACATACCGTAGTAGCCGCTCCGACATTTGTTAATTTGGTCTGCTTTCTATTTGGGTATCAGAATAATGTACTGCTTTTCTGGGCTAGTGTGCTTTTCTGGGCTAGTGTGCTTTTCTGGTCTAGTGTGCTTTTCTGGGCTAGTGTGCTTTTCTGTGCTAGTGTGCTTTTCTGGTCTAGTGTGCTTTTCTGGGCTAGTGTGCTTTTCTGGGCTAGTGTGCTTTTCTGGTCTAGTGTTCTATTTATTGTTGATCGTCCATCACAAGTGATGATGACCATTTGGTACATCTACTTTATGAATTCAGTTAGAGATATGATCTTTTCTATGAGTTCGTAAATGGCCGATAAGCCCAAAATGATCGGGATTCTGTGCAAGGAATGTAAGTTTCAATCATGTCCTGACACATCAGAAAGATGCATCAACGCAAGCATGAAATTGCTTTCATCATCATCTGCCGATGGACTACTTCTAGTAATAGCTCTAAAAGTCGTTCGACAGTTTGGGTATGTGATGATCACTTTCGATAGTGGTTGATGTGCACTTAACATTCTAGCCAGTCTCCGCTGTTGAATGTTGAACTTCTGCATTTCTCCTTTTTTTCACACAGCGTTGCACTTTTGTATTATTGCAGAGCGCCATGTAGCCCTATTTCATGCAACATCTTCCCATGTGCAATGATTTATGTCCAAGGCTTTCACTGAGATCTGTAGCGAGTCCTTGTATTAAAATTGTTCTATCTATACTTGACCTCATTAGTGCATATGCCACATGAGGGTAACCTGAGTACAATGTAGCTAATCATCTACACCTTGTCAATCCTTTCAACAGGGCCCAGAGATGACATGCACACCAGAGTGCACAGGCCGGCGCTCCATAGCTGGTCGAGCATCAGGGTCAGCGAAACACAGCTGGCCAAGACCCTCAGTACACTTCCACGCAGTGGACCTGGAACAGGAGTGCAGCAACCCTGCTGTAGCCTGGCCAAGTACTAGGGATCGAAGATACGGTAATGCCAATCCGGCCCAAAAAAATACTGGCTGAAGACGGATGTGTCAGGTCGAAAGGCACAGATAACGCAGCTTGCTGTAAAACATGACACAACGCAGATCACCCTCATACGTCCTTCTCAAGACGGTCAGCGGTATGCTTTCAGATGGTGCGCCGCAAGGTGTACGAAGAAGAAGAAGAATCAGAATGTGTGCACGCAGTCTGTGGGATTCTGTTCATAATCACAGCGGCGTCTGGTCTACAAAGGAGGTGATCAGTCGCAACTCTTCACCCCCCCCCCTTTCCTAGCTTTCTTTTTTATCTCTGCGTGTACCTGATTGCGGATATGTTGCAGATTTAGGCTTTTAGTATACATTGCTGTGTTTGTGTCCTTTCTTGGCACAGATAACTTTTGTTTTGGTCATCGTGTGCAAGAAATAGGAAAGAGCAGTGAATGGGTGGAGGTAGAAATTGAGAAGAAATCAGTGACCAAAGTAATAATACAACTAGATAAAGCGTGTCGAAAATGGACGGACTTAAGGGCTCAGGATACAGTGCACGAACTCGCCCAACTACACTCGAAACCACAAGACATAATTATATACACAGATGGCTCCGTTAACAGAAACACAAATAAAAGCGGTTGGGGTTTTGTTGCCTACAGAAACGGCGTCAAGTTGGTGGAGAAAACTTCAGCATATTCTACTGTTACACCGAGTATGAGGATGGAGATAGAGGGAGTTACAGCAGCTCTTAATTGGTTGATAACTGATACATCAACACACTCGGTACTACTCACAGACTCTCAAAGCATGTTGCGGAAGATAGAAAAGTTCATGCTAAGAAAAGAATGGTGGGACTTATTGAACAACTCAGTAGTCCAGAGCATTACATGGATATACTGCCCTGGTCATGCTGGGGTCAGAGGAAACGAAAGAGCCGACCTATTGGCAGGCAATGCGGCGATAGACGGCACATTGCTGAGAAGAGATAAAGCATACTTGGGCGAGTGTAGTTGGGCGAGTTCGTGCACTGTATCCTGAGCCCTTAAGTCCGTCCATTTTCGACACGCTTTATCTAGTTGTATTATTACTTTAGTCACTGATTTCTTCTCAATTTCTACCTCAACCCATTCAGTGCCCTTTCCTATTTCTTGCACACGATGACCAAAGCAGCAAGTTATCTGTGCCAAGAAAAGCAGTAATAAATTCATTCCATGAATTTTGTGAATTTTTCGGATAATTGTGAGTTTAGCTGAAAGCAGTGTTTCTTTCGCAACCGAGAATTTATTTTACAGCTGGGAATTTTTTTAGAGCTGTAAATTTAACTGACAGCCGTGAGTTTCTCTGATAACTGCCGATTTCCTTGATAGCTGTGAGTTTAATATTTGTGAATTTATCTGACAGCCGTGAGTTTCTCAAAAACGTAACTGAAATAAGTTAAAGAACTAGCACAAATGTTAAAAGAAGATTGGAACAAATTACATTAATAGAATTTGGCTTTGACCAGTCGTAAACTGTGTGTCCACACCACTCAGTGCGTTCTGTCCACCAATGACTACGTGTCATATATAATTTCTGTTTATATATGAGTTATGATTAAGTTTCAAAAGAAATATTAATACATAACAATCAACAAGTCTTGAGTTTGAGCAGAATCACAAAATGGAAAATGTTTGTCTGCAGTTTAGCGTTGTGCACCCTATCCAAAGAATCTGGATTAAATCCCTAGGGCAGCTAGTCTCCAGTCCATCCACATGTACAAATAGTTCATCGACTTGGACATTTGGGGAAGGTTAACAAATCGATAAATAGCGCTGTCTTTCAACCCTTACAAATCTGAGATTGAGGAAGATTACACACTGCACAAATCTAAGGTATACTGTTTCACTGGGACTACCTTTTTAATTTAACGTCTGGTTATGGAACGCGGCAAACACATCACGCTTAATCCGTGGCCGTCAACGATATAAGACCTACTGGTTAGTTGTAAACCCAGTCTTCTTAAAGATTCATGTGACTGCTGCCGTGATTTTCATTGGTCACTATCATTGTGTGTGTGGCACATGACCGGGAGGCGAGAGCATTCGTGATAGTGGACAATAGAAGACCTTTGCACAGGGCATGTTTCCGGTATGTGAAGTCACGACGCACGGTCCCCGTACGTACGAATTCATGCAGCTGACCGTTTGCAATAATAATTAATTACAGCAAAATAATCGAATACAGTAACTAACAGTGTAGAAATATATCCATATATATACATTCTATGACAGTTTCACAAGTTTTTAACTACTAACAAATATATTAGAGGATTTGCAATGTGCATGTCATGTTATCATGTTTTTAGTGTTTTTATTTTCCGAAATAAAGTGTTATACACACTTCTGTCACGAATTTTGTCATCAATCATTTAATAATTATTTCTAAAGCATGCATTATAAATGAACATATTTGGCAATGAATTATCTATAGGCCTATCTATATAATAGTTGAACATATTTCTGTTATAAAAATATTATATACATTTTAGAAATGTGAGTGACATTATATATATTTGACAAAATCTGAAAACAAATGTGCTCTTAAATTTTCATTTTGATTAATTGTTTGCATCGCATCAATTGTTGGTCAGCAAACTGCTATATATTATTAATACATCAATATATACACATTCAATGACAGTTTCACAAGGTTTTAACTGCTAAACAAATTTATATTAGTTGCTAAACATGTACTTTTTATTGACAAAAGTTATCATTATTTAGAGTTGTTTTTGTTTTCAAATAAAGTGTTACAACCTACACGATCACGTCTCTGATTTGGTTATTGGTTGCTGAAATATTATTTCTAAAAACATGATCTACGTGTGAAAATGTTTAGGGATGAATATTATGTGTTCTTACAAGGATTAAGATTTTTGGCTTCCGCCAAAATGGCCGACTAGAACGAATGTGTTCTCTTTACGGTGCTCGATTAACGGTTGTTCCTTCCCTACGGGAATATTGTGCCTAGAAATTTCCAATGGAATAATCGAACTTTTCGCTAGAAAATGCAAGCCACATCGCCCAAGACAGAGAGAGGTTCAGAGAGTTCATTGGGAAGACAACGTTCTGGAAGGAATACGTCACATGACACAAGGATTAAACATAATGATATTGTTAATAATGTAACGTTTGTTTTGTTTGAGTATCCAAGAAATTGCAAGTGATTAGCTCTTACTTCCTATGTGTTGTGGGGTGGTTTTTCAAAGCTTTCTTTCATACGCCGGAGGATTCAGCTTTCGGCTTAGTACAATGACTAATGAAAGAGCCTTCTAATCAGTGGGGGTATATGTTATGAGACAAGCTGATATTTTTCTTGGGTTATCCATGCATCTGTCCTCTAACGAGAAGCTTCGCAGCCAACAAACCCAGCACACTATTCCTCGTGTAGGAAGAACACTTTATTTTTTCCCTCACTATTCAACATGAACAATTCTGACATCAAAATGTTCAGAAATGGATAATTAATAATAATCAGTTGAGTTAGTTTGCTTACATACATTATTGTGTTAGTTTTTGAAAATTTAATTCAGGAAAAAAAGTGTGAAACAGAGCAATAAAAATGTGTACACACCCAAGCTTGTATCCCAGAAAGCTGACTTAATTCATTTATTTTGAAATAATACATATCCACACACACCCTGAACCATTTTGAAATACACACAAGTAGTGATATATACAGAATTTCGTATAAATATCACCATGTCTTGACATCAACAAATGCATACAAAATGTGCAGTTTTCATAATATTTTAATATTATTTACATTTTAACATCCAGGACTTATGTACATATCTTTGGATACATTCCAAGAAACATGTTTTTGGATGTAGATTATGCTGGTCGCTACATGTATTGCATGTGTATTTAACGCGGAGCCTCTTTCTGGTGTACTTCAATACACATTGTTGCAGTCCTTATCAATATGCTTGACCAAATGCGTAGCACTTGCAGCATTGCTATTATTATCTAAATTATCAATGACATCTGCTGTTTATAGCTGAAAGAAAATCTAATGCTGAAGATGTCTCATCTAAGGGTGCCTTCAATCATGATGTGTATGCTGAATCAAATGTGAAATAATTTATAATTTTTGTTTCTGGTGATGGGTCCACAACATTCCATATCCAATGTTAAGATTTAGATTAATTAACAATGCTAGGCTTGGTACTGCTTGTAGTTATCGACATCGTAGACTATGGAATTATTACTTAGCTTATTTTGGAACATTTCCAAAGCATGGCTATCTGTCAAACGCCGAGGAGGACTAGATTCCATTATTTCAAATAAAGTAGCACAATGTAACACAAACTGAAGATGTTGATAAGTCGTGTTAGTAATGTCGTATTAAAAAAAGTTGATGTGAACGACTTTAGGCATAGCCGTTCTTAAAAATGTAGATATTAGCGACTAGGTGGATGACAAGAGTTCGAAGATTTACAACGTAACCAGTGTCGCTGTCACAGAGTCCAAACGTTTTATCTTGGTAATTCTTCGGTTTGGTTGGGGTAAACATCTTATGAGCTCATCTTCCTATATCTACATATGGGTACATTGATTGTAGCTTGTTTTGAATTATCTGCATTACCCAGCCAAAAGAGTAGATTAATGAGGATTTAACGTTAATCTTCTACATTTGAACAGCTACAAACTTTTCTAGTCCAATCAGCTGACTTTGCTTCTATTTCAGAAAGTGAGATATACTACCATTGTTAACCGACGCTAATAATTGAGAAGTTAAATTGTGTAATGTGCTTCAGTGTGGCAGACATAACATTTGTGATTTTCTAATAAATCTCTAGCAAGATGGAGATTTAATAAACAGCATAAAAGCAAAACAAAGTGTTCTACTGCTATAGCGCCTTCTGGAATTTAAAGCGATTAACAAATTCAATTGTTTAAAAAAAAATCAGATTAGCGTCTTAGTTACTTCCGCATCTGTCTCATTATGAAACATTTGTTGTTCGGCAGAATTTTGTAAATTACTTTTAGCTTTTCCAATGAAATCCTTGAAGGTATTCCTGTGTTTATTTTGAAAACACTCATAATCATTGTAGTGAATTAAAATATTTTCCAAGTTGTGACCATCTCTCTAGTTTGTTATCTGCAATCCAGTAACGGTGTTCATCTTCAATTTTGTTTCATTCTGAGAAAAAAATGGCAGTCATATCAGACTTTATTTCTACACTCACAACTATGGAAGGTGTAAAGTCTGGTGTTACATAAATTATATACAACACTACATATGCCAATGTTCCATCAACAGCCGTATAGCTCCACGTTTTTCCTAAGTCATCTTACACTCTATATACTATATGTGACCTTAGGTCTGGAAAATCTTTAATAACATCTAAAGACAACCATTCATTAACTTTGTGTTCATGGATACTAGTAATTTGTGTTGTACGTTGTTCAGGATCTTTACCAAGCTGTGTTTAAAAAAAAAATTGCAAGGTAGGATGGTACACCAGGAAAGACAGTTGGGTATGCATTCTTTTGTAAAGCCGGTATTTGTCGTGGAATTATATGTTCAACATCATGATGTTTGCCTGTGAATTTTTATGAATGTATGAGCTCAATTGACAGAAAATGCTTGCTACATAAACATATTATTTACATACCAAACTTGATTTAGTCGGTGTCCAGTTCTATCGTGGGAAACGTTTAATCCACTTTTCTCTAAGCTCAATATCAGAGGGAAATTTAAACAATCACATAAACTTTGGTTGCACGATAGTTATATTTGCAGCCAGAAGAAACACAACACTTCAGATGCATATCTACTGCATTTCTCGTATAATATTATTGTGTGATATATCCATATGACAGTATTAGAAGAAATTAAACATACTTTCTTAAAGATACCATAACAAACCAAGATTAGTCAACACACAGTTTAACTAACTCAACGTCAGATCACGATGGTAGACATTGTTTACAAAAATTGGCCTCTGCCCGGTCACGTGATAATTCTAGCCGACAGGTCTTCTACAGCTGATCAGTCGCAGAGCATTGGTCTCACACCTGTGAGATCCAGAGTTCGATCCCTGGTAAATACTTGTTTTTTTCTGTCCGAGTGTAAATTTTTAAAAAGTCTGAATATGACTTGAAGACAGCAAAGGCATGCAGCCTTTATCACACAAGCCACTCGAATACTCCATGTAACTCCTTTACGGAAAAAATACTGTATGACAGTTTAAAAAAATTAAATGTTTTTACTATCATTGTACTTTGCCAATGAAAAAAGGGAATAGTCAAACGAGTTCTTCAGAAGGCTATATTAAGCAGTATGTCTTCCCGTCTATACTTGACGTTCATGTTATACCTCCAGAAAAAAACCCCCTCAATTTACCAAGGTTTATAGGCACATAAAGTCTTCACGTGTAACCAATTACTTTCCCCCCGATTGCAGTGGTTCTAAACATTTTCTGGACCCGTGACCCCTTTTAAAACACATTTTCATCCGCAATTCCCCTCGTGAGGGATGAAATGAAGTCATTGGCTTTCTTTACATGTCACTGATGCTTTTAGATTTTTTCCGATTTAAAAATTGTTTTTATCTTTAATATAGTTGTCCGCCTCTGCCTCCCCCGGTCTGTGCCCCACCCCCAATATTCACATACCTTTCCGTGCGCCCCCGCCCCCCTTAAAGTCTCCTTGGTCCCTATGGTGACCATACAGCCCTCGTTGAGAACCATTGCTATAGAATATATTCATATATACCGCTCACCCCCTCACACATTGTCTAACTGTTGTTCTATAGAAACACTACTTTCATACGTTCTCTCTGTCATCCTGAACAAAATTCGACATCAGTATAGTATCTTATCTGTACATAAATATTTTCAGTTCTTACATGTGGGGTTTTTTTTAACAGTATTTTGTTTGGCGTTCATCCAGATAACGTCACGCTCTATCTGCTACTGGTTTATGTATATATTTGGAGACTGAAGTCGACGCAGTAAATGTGCAACGGTAAAGAACTAGTGATTCAGAACGTAATAGATTTCACAAAAGTTCGTTAAGTACTGCTCGTTTGGTGTTTCAAGGAGAAGGATAGGGAATTGTGGGTAAGGCTGGATTATTTCTGAGTCTTTCAGGTCATGTGATAACACTAAGATAGCAGTGAGTTTGTATGACAGCAGTGAGCATCTCTGATAGCACTAAGACAGCAGTGAGTTATTATGACAGCAGTGATCATCTCTGATAGCACTAAGGCAGCAGTGAGTTATTATGACACAGCAGTGAAAACACCACGGATCAGTAGTTACGATCTTTGTTAGAGTACTGGTAGGACGTATATTTTGGGCCAGAGGACCGGATTTGGCCCTCGCTTCGTATGTTTCCGACCCTTGCTGGAGACGGCCATGCTTACCTTCACAGATGACGTAGTTTCAATTTTGGTCCGGAGTCTTGTAGGTCATTGGTTCTCAACCTATTGTGAACCAGGCCACCTCTGAGAGCAAATGTTCTTCCATGGCAATCTAGTGCCTACAAAAAGGTAATTAACTCATTGACTATTTTTCTGTGACCAAGAATTTGTAAGTGTTATCGCCATATTTGGATAATCACCAATAAATAAAATGTTACAGAAAAATTCACAGAATACCATGAACCAAATAGATCACAAATAGGGACATTGTGAGATAATTGAAAATAAAAGAATACTGGCTAAACAACAATGCTCTCTCTAGAAAATTAAATTACAATATTTTACCATATCAAACGACGTGACAACCTAGAAAACACAATAATAGAGGGCATGATGCCAGGAAAACATAAAAAGGAAGTAGTTCACACAAAAAAAAAAGATGAACGCAAAACATCTGAACATCATACCCACAGAAGCAGGGACATTTGCTCAAGATCTGCAGGAGTTCTGACACGCTGTGATGATTGCTACATTCTACCATAATATTCTATCTGATGATGTTGATCGCTTTAATTATTGTTTAAAAAGCTTCTTAAAAGGAGTAGATGATTAACTTAAACGTACTCGGGTTTCCCAATATGTACTATGTCACTCTTAACGAAGAGGCACGCCACCTGCCGAAAGTACCACTTATAGCACGTAAATATGTGTCTTCTAGCGATACTCTTCACGGATCTTTTAAAAATTCACACTGTAAACATTGCGACACCAGCCGGAGTCCAATCTGTGACATCCTGAGCAGAAGGCGAACTACTTAACTATTACACTACAGAGATTCCCATAATTCTTCTTACTTTTCGTTAAAATGACCACCCTCCACTAGACCCCCCACCTCCTGGGCGTATCTGGCCCCCCCCCACAATTTAATTTTTTTTCTTAGTGTCACCCCTTTGTCTCTGTGACAGACATTGTGACCACTAGTTTATCTCATTCAGTGAACGTTGACAAAACAGCAGCTTGAATTCTGAAGGACACAGCACGTAACCAAAACTGCTTAATGATATTATGAACAAACGTTGATGGATTGAATGGGTCAGACAGAACCAAAAACAAAATCAATGAAATGTCATTTCTAAAGATTGATATTCTCAACAGATTTATTTTAATTTGTGTGTCTTCAAATGGTTTGAAGACTTGTGAATATCTTTGGAAAACACATGCTCCGGTGTGAGATTTATTTGATGTTGATTTTTCCCCCCTAACGATTACCGATTTGTCTTCTAACTTCGTTATTACTTTGTTTAGCTTACTTTGTTGGTGAAATTTAATTATGGGACAATAGTCTATTATTACTGGGTCATGGGTATGTCTTCAGTAAAAGGAAGGAGTGGGAGTGTGCTGCGTTAATTAACTAACAGTTGCATTGATTGTCTCGTTAACAAACTATATCAGTTGTATTGATTGCTCCGTTAACAAACTATCAGTTGCATTGATTGCTCCGTTAACAAACTCTCAATGATTCCTGAATGCAGTATTGTGTTTTCCTTTCACAATTCTTCCTTTCCGCTTGACTAGTGTTGGAACTTAATTGTACAGAAACTCTTTATCGCAGTGTTCAGACTCGACGGAGAAGCTAGCATAGAAGGAACTGCCTGGTGATAAACACCACAAAGAATATTGAAGAATGTGCGCATGGATAGGCGGCGCCACTAGAACTTTGTCTTCGTGAACGTGATTTCCCAGAGGAGTAAACTGGATGTGGAAAGTAGATGGTATTGATCTGCAAAACGATGAAAGCTCAGCGCGCCTGTTGTGTCGTAGAATTCTGTTTCGTCTGAACAAAATAAATCTGGGTATTATTTCTATAGAACTGGCACAAACTAAATGTGCGATCTTTGTTGGTTTTGTGGTTATGTAGTGAACTGGGAAAATGTAGCAGTGAAAGAACAATCAACCTTATTTTTGCGAAAATTTCCTAGATTTATGAACTTTTCTTAATCTGGAATACATGATTGTCTTTGTGGTTAGTGAATATATTTAAGCGAAAACTTGGATGGGAAGCAAATGGATATTTATCGCTTTAATTCCTATTTCAGTGGAATCCCGTTATAACATCTTGGTCCAGGTCGACAAAATATGTATGTAATAACAGAAAGTCGCGATATTCAGTACAAACAATAAAGAATTATTATAATTGGAAATTTTAAAAAAGTATTGTTATATAGGGAAATAAGTTATAAAAAGATGCGCTATAGAGTTCCACTACTTATTTGCAATAATTCACAAGAATGTATGAAACTTACAAAATGTAATCTGTTCCATGCGTGCACACTACCTGTATCGACATATGGATGCGAAAGCTAGAAATTAACGCAAGCAGTATACACTAACGTAATCAACTTTAAAAACAAGTGTCTTCGTAGAATATTGCACATAAAGTAGATTTTAAAACAAGCGATTCACTGAAAGAAGAAATAAACCAAGAAATTTTATGACATTTTATGAGACAAAGACGGTGGAATTACTACTTAGAATAGATGAAAACAGACTTCACAAGCCTACTTTCATGTAGAAAGTAGAGGTACAGAAAGGTAGGTCACACAAAGGAAACTAAGCATGCACAGAACAATCAATAGAGAAAGATATTTAATGGGCGTAATCAATACACACGAATTACAGTAACGTGTAACAACACTCTGAACATGGAAAGTAATGACTACTAACGTGTGTGCGGTGTTTTACCCAAAAGGAACTAACTAACTCTGGCATAGGGGTTAAGAATGACCGTCTACACTAGTCTACAGTATAAGATATATTGGCTCATTAGAAATCCAACCTTCTAAAATTACTCATTTGACTATTTTCTGAATTTTCATTGGCTTCAAAAAAAAGTAATAATCATAGTGCCCAATGAAAATCACGGAAACAGTCAAGTGAAACATTAACGTGACTGTTGACAATATAGAACATATCAGCACAATTAAAACAAGCTTTATGATCTGATGTCTATTATTTCCGTGTATGTCGTGGTCGTCGCTGGCAGGCGACACAAAGTGTATGCATAGTGACCAGTGAAAATTAACGTAATAATTAAAATCGTCATGAATGAAGGCTTGTTTTGATTTTGTTAGAAGGTCTTCTATTCTCACTGAAAACATCTGCCATAATCTAAAATATATGGGAAGACACTGCAAGAAATGGAACTACATGATACTCTACAGTAAAAAAAAGTTGCAGCATCTTGTGAAAAGAGGGGAAATGTAGCAGCTCAACACCGGAGAGTAGCTAGAAAATCACGGGTAGATTAAAAACAAAACCCATCTACAGTGGTCATTCCATGTCCGAACTATCCAAGGACATTTGCGGTCACTTTAGGGCGTATTAGCCATCTACGAACTCATAGTCAAGGACACAATTTAAATTGATTTTCATAAAGTGGATGTAACAAATAGCGATCATCATCATGTGATGGACGAACAAAAACAACAGGTCTTCTATTGGCAAGAGTCATGATCGTTAAGTGATTTTTGATTAGCCAGAATGTTTTATATTGTAGAAGGTTACAAGTTAAGCCACCTGTCTCGTGTTAACAAGAATGTGGGTTCGATATCGGTGGACGATTTGTTTTTAAGTGCACTTTTCGGAGATTCATGTGGGTTTGGATTCATGTGGTACTCTTAGCAGGCGGCATGCTAATATATTGAGAGGGTCGAAGTGCACATGCAAAACCAAAACACAATAAAGTATCCTATACGCATTTTGAACATTGGGAATGTTATTACCAGAAGGTTTCATGTTATAGACTAAATGTGAATGTCAGTATCAAAAGATTTCAATGTTATAGACTACTTGTGAATGTTATTGCCAGAACATTTCATGTTATAGACTAAATGTGAATGTCATTATGAAAAGATTTCAATGTTATAGACTATTTGTGAATGTTATTGCCAGAACATTTCATGATATAGACTACTTGTGAATGTTATTACCAGAAGAAAATTGCATGTTATAGACTATTTGTGAATGTTATTACCAGACAAAGATTGCACATACGCAAACCCAAAGTACGGGAGGGAGGGCCCCTCTATCAATTAAGGAAATACAATGTATTAATTAACTGCAGAGAATACCAATACATGTTTAATCTGAGATTTAATCCTGTGAAGAAGATTATACAAGTAATACACACATCTACAGCTAAAGCTTGGCTCTCTAGGGTGCAGCCCATCTAGCTGAATTAATGAGGCCTTCATTTGGTATGTTTTTGATTATTTTCATATTTCCATTGGTCAATATTTATATACTTGGAGTAGCCATGGCTATTTTTGGCATGCGATTCCAAGTATATATAATATTGTCAAACGGTAAACACGGGAATAATCAAGAAAAGGAACGAATGAAGGCCTCATTAGTTTAACAAGAAGCTCTGTACTGTTGAAAGCAACGGCTGCAGTATGACCTACAACCAAAGTTTTAAATCTGATGCTCACTAGCATTTTGGTGCCCTCGTAAGGACGTGCTCGCTACATGCAAGTAAATTTCTCATGAGTACTTCTGATTACATGTCAGCGTTGTTCGCCGTCTATAAAAGTTATGAATCTCTGGATTACAGTATAAGACCTGTTAGCTAGTGGGGAATAAAGCCTTTTAAAATTACTGATTTAACATTATTCTTGATTTTCATTGGCTGCCACATAAAGTATACTCATCGTGATAATCACGGGAATAGCCAAATAAGTTATTAAGAAGGGTCAACTAAGAAAAACGATACATTTCTCGTATAGGTGAAAGTGAAAAGTTTTTTTTGGTTATCGGTACTCTATTCTTAAAAGTCGCATTTCCTGCCCTGCGCAAAGTATTGGCTCTCCGACAAATTAACAAAATCGCCAGCAGTATAAGATAAAACGTTCATATTAATTCAGCCAGTAAAATCACACAATACACCGATAATACTTGTACTTACTCTTCTTAGTAAAGAGTCTGTGTTATACACTGCCTGCAGTGTTGACAATTGGACGGATCGAGTTTTATCTTGTGTGCTATTTTTAATTTTCATTATAGTCATAGTCTTCTGCTTTCGTTCTCAAACTCCTGCAGATTCACAGAATGTAGTCCGGAGAATGAAATGCGCTGGTTTACAGATATGTTGCGATATATGCGCATATTGACCTGTGGCATCCGACTTCAGAATAGTCTCTTTATCACTGTGACCGTATATGGGTTAGGACCGTCTACTAAAACCTCATTAGTCGCTTCTTACGACCTGAATATAAGATCAGTGTTGCTATTCATTGCTTCTCTTTCGGACCTCGATATCACTTGGGCTATTTTATACAGTATACATTATACATTGCGAATTATAGATTAATATTGCGAATCTATGCTTCTTACTTGAATTTACTTGTCATGAATTAAGTATTGTTGCCACCATTCTGGAATGTAGGACATACGAACCAAAAGTATTATCCTTCACTGTCGCATTGTCAATAGTTCTCACTTCCTATAGAGTCTACGCTGAGTTTGACAGATAATAGAGTCTACGCTATTTTGACAAATCATAGTCAACACTGAGTTTGACAGATAATAGAGTCTACTCTATTTTGACAAATCATAGAGTCTACACCGAGTTTGACAGATAATGGAGTCTACGCTATTTTGACAAATCATAGAGTCTACACTGAGTTTGACAGATAATAGAGTCTACTCTATTTTGACAAATCATAGAGTCTACACTGATTTTGACAGATCAAAATATAAGTTTTAGATAGATTAGGTTTAGTATTTGTGTCAATAAATGCTTTTATTCATCAGCATCATGTGCGTAGTCGATCATGGATCTCCGCAATGATCAATTTCTAGTATCTTGTATTAGGATTATTGCTGACTCTTTACCATGCCACCATGTCAAACTATCTGATATTTTCTCACAATGTCGTCCTCCATATTTCTTGCCATCTATCTTACCTGTTGTTACTATGTTCCCTAGACCTCTCTGTTTCATAACGTATTCAAATAAATTTAGATTCTCTCTTATATTATTAAGTAACCACTATCTCACATTTTTATCTTTCAGCACCTCCTCACTTGATTCATTCAGTATCTTCTCATTTGTCTCCTTCAGCGCCTCCTCATTTGCCACTTACAGTACTTCACTTCACTCTTAGTACATCCTCATTTGACTCTTTTTACGCACCTCGTCTTTTCACGCTTTCAGCACCTCCTCATTTAACATTTTCAACAATTCCTCATGTGAACTTTCAGCACCTCCTCATTTGATACTTTCCAAAAAAAAAGGATCTCATTTGACTCTTTCTGTGCCTCCTCATCTGTTTCTCATACGTTTATAACAAATTTCCCTAATTAACAACTTTTAAAAATTCTCAAAAATTGTTTTTTCTATTTTTCATACTGTATATATATATATATATATATATATATATATATATATATATATATATATATATATATATATATATAATGTATCCTATTACATTAATATTTTTGTGTCCGGCCTGGACCAAGATGTTTGAATAGGATTTGATTAAACGAGTCGATATTTCATATTTATGATATTCCTGAATATTGCTAATAACATGGTAAATGTCATGTTTGTGTCAGTGTAACCATCTTTCGTTTACTACCAATTGCTTCTATGTCTCTCCTTGTCATTCTTTCGGAATCTCTAATACATATGGCTAGGTTAGATACGACGGTATCTAGAAAATTCGCGGGTTACGGATATATGTGCTCTCAGTTACACGGTCTGGAACGGGGTAGTTCATTTAGCATCGTTTCCTTGCCAGCACTAATATCTTGTAGTCTGGCCATCCTTTTTTTTCAGTCGTATGTTATCAGCATACTAAATCCGGCGGTATTTGCAATTTGAACTTGGCGTTCAACTGTTGCACGTTAGAGTTTCCATGGAAACGAAGATATCACTTCTACTAATACTGTTTCAATCCTCTAGGGAGTACACGACTGTAGTTTGTGTTATCTGACAGGAAGTTATCATGTGCGTTACTATTATTTGTTGTCTGCGAAGTTGGAGTTTAATATTATGTTCACTGCCATGTAGTAGAATATCTACTTTTTGTTTTTGACCAGATATGATTACTGTTAATTCCCATTATAACAATTTGGTTCAGACTGATTAAATATGTATGTAGTAATTAAAGTTATTACAGAAGTTATTACATTGTATTTAATCAGTCTGAAGAACTACAAAGACTAATATATCGAGTCGATAAATCATGTAGAGAACATGGACTAGATTCTTGATTCTTGATTAGGAACAAGCGTCACAGCACTGGGAGCATTCCCATAAATGCTCTGCTTGCCGTTCCGTCAGTCATCTAAAAGTGTATAAGCTCAGTGTCCCATTCAGTTGCTGATTACGCGTTCTTCTGATCTTTCCGGAGAGGGAGCACTTTCTCCCATCACCCCTAGTCACTCCCATTTCTACCATTCTCTGAATATGTACATTTTCACGTTCGACTTCATCCTCGTCTTCTCGTATGGTATCCATGACTGCTCTAATCAATTCAATCAAGTATTTTCTTATCTCGGTGCCGTTCACCAAAGCTTTACCAGCCAACACATCGGCTCTTCCCCTTGCACATTTCCCCTGACCCCAGCATGACCAGGACAGTATATCCATGTAATGCTCTGCGCATTGTCGATAAGAGTGACCCATTCAGTTCTGATCATACACTTTTCTATCTTGCGCAGCATACTTTGAGAGTCCGATAGAATAACTTATTCTGTATGTGGTTGCGTCGTCAGCCAAATGAGAGCTGCTGCCACCGCTTCTATTTCCATTCTCATACTAGATGTTGTAGTGGGGTAGGCATCTGACTTCTCAGCTAATTTCTTGGCATTTTTGTAGGCCACGAAAACCCAACCACACCTGTTTGTTTCTTGTGTTATATGGACTAGATATAACAAACAAAAAACCATGATAATCAGCAACATCACAGAAGAACAGGTGGTGATCGTAAAAATACACGGAGAGCTTCTACAACAAGCAGAACATTATCAATGTCTCGGACACATAATCACAAATGATGGTAGATATGAAACAGAACTTAAAAGGAGAATAGGAATGTCTAAACGTACTTACAATGACAAGAGGAAAATATTAATAACTAAACAAATTACAAGCGTGCTGAAAATTAGAAATTTTAAAATGTTTGGTTCTTGATTAGAAACTCAGCCGAAGACGGATGTGTCGGGCCATTTGGCGCAAATAAAACGGCGACACAACGCATTTCCATTCTCTGGACTACATCCTGCTGGAAATCTACAATGTATCATGGTCCTGTTACAACAGAAATCCAGCAGGGGTTTGAGAATGAACGCTGAAGAAGAAGATTAGAAACTGACCTCACAGCACGAGGGGCATTCCCATAAGTGCTCCGCCCTCTGTTCCAGCAGACTCGATGGTATTTCGAGTCATATGCCGTTGAAACATACGTCGACATCAAGGCACAACTCTGGCCCTTGCGACAGGTTTCTTTGTTGTTCCGTCCACGCACGCCGTGTCCGTAACTAGTTCAAGCACAACGTCGGCCTGCCGGAACAACATGTTAACTGTTATCGAAGGTTACGACTACGGGATTGTATTGATGGCGTGCCATGAAGTTTCTATAAGAGATAACCTCAATATAAAGGCATGTCATCTACTAAGGTTTTCTGTTGCATGTGTGGTTTATCTAGTGAGCCATTGGTGAGACCCACAGATGTAACACTTGCGCATATATGCTATATATATTCTATATTTAGTATGGGTCAGAAACATTACTACGTGGCAGACGGTACGTGATTAGTCTCATACACGACAATAAACAAACAACTAGAAGGCAGCATTGATGCCTTTGAGGTGTATATATATATATAGAAGCATAGTAACGTTTCATGAAAAGAGAAGGAAGCAAACAAAGAGGTTCTAACAACACGTCGTATGAAGAAAGAATTATTAAAGAAATACAGATTAAATAAATAAAATATTTTGGACATTTAAAAGACATGATACCTTGTTGAAAACCTTGCTTGAGGTTAAAGTCGAGGGTAGATGAGCAACAGGTAGACAGAGATACAAGTGAGAGAGTAACATCACGAGATGGGGAGGTTACAGTCTAGCAGAGTGTACCACCAAGACAAGAGATAGTGGATTTTGGAGGTCTTTTGCAGTAGGTTTTCGTTTCAGAGACGGCCATTAATGATAGTGAATAACAGAAATTCGCTATATGCAGTACAAACAATAAAGAATAAATATAATTGGAGATTTTGAAAAATGTTAAAATGGATATTTTGAAAAGTATTGTTGCTTCGGAAAAAAATGTTATAAAAGGATTCACTATATAGGGGATTCCACTGTATTTATGATGTTGAGTCCATGTCGATACCTATCTTGGTAATTCATTTTCAGAACCAGATTCTCGACCTTATTTTGAAATCCTAGTGGGCTGTTTAACCGCATGCAATTAATGAGTTAAGAAAGTGGTAGACAAAATACGACCAGCGGCCAAATATGACCCGCTAAGCAGTATTTTTTCTGGCCCGCCAGGTTGATCTAATAGAGTTGTTTTTTTTATCTGGCGTTAGATTTCAGAAAATACTACTCGGAGCTCCACAGGATTAAGAAAAGGTCTTTGACCACAGGAAAAAATATAACCCTGGTTCACCGATCCGAAACGGTTTCCCACCTTTGGTTTAAGATCACAGACAGTTCTCTGTTCTGTAGGTAACTATGCCTTGAATGACTCCTCTGAAACCTGGATATTATAATAAAGAATTGATGGTTAAGATGTCCATAGCAAAGGTGTCCTGAAGACTTCAGCACTGTGGAGATCATGTCAGTCGTTGCAGCTATATCTAGAACTGTTTATTCTTCTTTTTCTTCTGCGTTCGTTCTTAAACTCCTGCAGATTAGCAGGATATAGTCTGGAGAACGGAATGCGCTGTGTCATGGTTTACAGCATTGCTGCGATATCTGCGCCTTTTGGCCTGACACATCCGACTTCAGCATGGCTTTGGGTCTCTGACCCTATATGGGATGGGACAGCCAACTCCATCCCACAACCTCCTTAGTAGCCTTTTACGACATGCGTGGAAGGTAAAAAGTGTTCTATTCTTTGCTCCCCTTTCGGGTCCCGGCAACACACGGGCGAGAACTGTTTATTTATTGGGCGCCTCAGGGAGATAGGAAACACGACCTTTGTTCGTGTGGTTCACAGCCACGTTTGTCATTTTTGTCTCACAAAAAATGTCAAGTTAAATGAAGAAATCTTCCATACAGGTGCTGCAGGTGTCCGTAATTGAAGCAAGGAATAGCGTAGCTGTTACCTGCTATTAATATCGTCAGAGATGATTAAGGTGATTCTGGATGTGGCGATGGTCATCCTATCTCATAGTGGGTTAAATTGACACAAAAACCACTGAGATCGAATGTGTCAATCGAAAGTCCCAGATATAACAACCAAGCTGTAAAATATGACAGAATACATTTCGTTACCTGGACTACACTTCTCCTAATCTGTCGGATTTTAAGAATGCACTCTATAAGAAGCAATCCTGCACATTAAATTAAGGTTGGAGAGTTCATCATTTCTTACTTTATTTCTGAAGAAAAATGTGTTCCTGGGACCATTATCACCTCTTCTGGTTCATCATTGATCAATGTTTAGAATTAAACCAATTGGCCCAGGGCTACGTTGTAATTACTCACTTGTAGGACATTTGCATATAAATTTTATAATTATACATTTATAAATTACATTGCATTGAGTTATGTAAATATAACTCAATCTACTGTCTGCAGCTAGTTTATATAATCAAATATCGTTATAACAAATTGGTCCGCGATGACGAAATATGTATTCAATAACAGAAATTCGCTATACATATAGGCCGTATATGTACCTTTACGTCTCTCCAGACAATAGTATTGTTGTTGTACAAATGTAATCTACAATCATTCATGGCGATGATGTATGTGACTCACAAGGTATGCTTCTCAATCTGAGCAGTAAAGAGTCTTCCACATTGTGTACAAGTTATCACAAGCCTACTTGTACCATCGTGTGCTGTTGTGAGACTTCTTACGCGTACATCCCTTGGACTAACTGATGCCACTTTCTCCATTTATACCATTCCTGATAATTTAAATCCGTGTAACATCATACATGACATCTTGTTCCCATGATTCTGTGTCAATGCCTGTATCATGCATGTGTACACGTCATTGTACCGAAGTAGAGTTCGACCATGAGATCTTTCCCTGGAATATAATTCTCCATACAGTAGATCTTTCGGTATTATGCCATCATCTAACCTCCTAGTGTGTACTAGCCATCCGAGTCTGCGCAGACTGAATTAGAAAATACTGTGCTATTGACTATTCTTTCCAATATATCAGTATTAACGACTTTGTCCTGACATCTAACTCCAAGAATACTTCGTAGGGCACCGCATGTAAAAGCTAAGTCGTGTCTCCAGGTGCACATAAGTTTCCCATGAGTAACCGTCGTAGAGGAGGGTGATATAAATATTACGTGCGTGTCTCTGCTAGACGCTACTTTGTTTCCCTTTTCATTGGCAGATGACACGTGATTAGTCTCACACAGTGACGCTTAACTAGGTAGACCGCAGGCCTGTTACAGTTGATAGGTAACGAACAAGGCATAGAAAGAGGATTTTCTTTCTGTTGACAAGTTTGTTCGTTTCCCATGAGCCACGGCTAATGTAACTAGAGCTATAACGAGGAAGATGGCTGGAACAACATAAGTACCAGAGAAAGATATCTCGTTGGATATATGTGCTTCTTGGTTATAAAACATCACTTTTTTTAGAAACCAATTCAACTCATATTTCTTGGTCATTTTTGTGTTTAATTTTAACTATTATTTCCCTTTAAAGCCAAAAGATTTTCGATGAAACTTTGAAAATGATACATTCTTCTTCCTCCTCTTCTTGTTCGCAGTTTGACATGTCTAAATAGCAAGTCTGGTTTTCTTAATAAATGCTGCTGTATTTGAAAGGTCCTCGATGCTTTATTTGGATATCCATCTCTGTGGACAGGTATTATTCCCTTAACTAGTTTAGTGTATTGCAGTCTTTCAAGATAGTTCAGTGGTCTGTGCTGCTTGCCCACAGTGGTGATAGGACCAGTCTTAGTCTATTTAAGTGACTGTTTAGTTTGTTGTGTCCTGTTCTGAGGCGGAAGATAATTACATGCTCAGCGCTGTCGAGATAGTGATAGTTGTCTTTTGGGTAGTCGACTTTCCTGATTGCTTTGATGATGGTCCTCTTTTCTTGGTAGGTGATTTCTTTGTCTTTTTGCGCCTGTTTTGCTCCATTCTTTGCCAGTCTTATCTGCGTCGTCATTTCCTGGTATACCACAGTGACATGGTATCCACTATAGTATTACCCTTCTTTGGACGTTCACCTCTCGTATGGCTTCCTTCAGGTCTGGGAGTTTGTCGCTGTCAAGGGCTTGTAGGACAGACATAGCATCAGTAAGAAACACCACCTTTTAACATTGGTTTGTTGTATTTTTAATTATGTATACAGCAATATTTAGAGCCTGTACTTCTGCAGAGCAGTTGAAGCAGAAGATTCCAGTTGGTGAACATGTGGATTAATTTTCTTTTTTTGTGTGTTGATATATTATGTACATTCTAGCACCTCCATTCTTCACTGTTCTAGTTGCTGCTCTGGAGTACATATCATCAATCATGTTGCATGCTACTATGATAGTGCAGTTGTTGTTTATGGTGGTTCTGATAGGAGATTTTGATATTACTTCCACGGAACTGGGAAAAGTGTTTTGGTGTTGTTTCTTTTGTTATGTCTGATAGTTCTTCCTTATATTCTTTGTTTAATTAAAATAATAAAATGATTTGTACGATATTTAGCACGTATTTAAATTTGTAAAAGCATTCTTTGCCAAAAATTGTCTTAATAATACATTTATGTGTATTTTACAAGAGACATTTTTCTTAAGCAAAAGTGTAGAGGTCGAGGAAATGTTTCAAAGGAAACACGAGGGATACAAAACTAGAGGCAGACCATGCAAACGATGGATTACAGAAATAAAAGAGTTCATGAAACAAACATAGGCCTATATCAAGCACACAAAAAATCAATCTCCAGAGAAATCTTCTACCACTCACGTTACAAGAGACAAAGGGGTATAATGCGAAAAGAAAAAGAAAGAAAATTTGTGTTATTAATTTCTTTTAAACAAAACCAACATACTATAGAAAAATGGGTACCACACCAGTAGAAACATTGATATACTTTTCTTATATTTTGTTTAACATATTATGCATACCCGAACCTAATACACATGAAATATTCAGTATACAATCTTATTTGATCATGAAAACATATGTGATCATGAAAACTTATTTGATCATGCAATTTATTTGATCATGAAAACATATTTGATCATGAAAACCTATTTGATCATGAAATTTATTTGATCATGAAAACTTATTTGATCATGAAAACTTCTTTGATCATGAAATTTATTTGATCATGAAAACATATTTGATCATGAAATTTATTTGATCATGAAAACTTATTTGATCATGAAATTTATTTGATCATGAAATCTTATTTGATCATGAAAACTTATTTGATCATGAAATTTATTTGATCATGAAAACTTATTTGATCATGAAAACTTATTTAATCATGGAAAACGTATTTGATCATTAAAACAGTAAATGTTGCTGTAGAACAACCCCAGATTACCTGTACAGAATGTTGAATAATTTCTTATCTCATATTTACCATAAACATAACATGCCGTCTCCGCATCAATCGTTTGCTGCAATGAATCTAAAACTTCTCATATCTCTTCCAGTTGTAACAACACACACTAACAAAGTGTGTTTCTCCATCTCATATTTCATTTCTCTTTGTATCTCCGCCTACATCTTGTTCACCGCCCTTCAATTTTGTTTATACATGCTGATTATCCATTCACCCATATGATTTTTAAACAAAATCAATATTCTCGTTTTGTTAGTTCAATGACCACTCGGAAGTTTAAAATACTTAAGTGCTTGATCGCGCTTCAAGTTATAGTCATCAACAATAATTAAAATATTTATTAACACGTCACCTCTTAGATTGAAACATTCAGTGTTACAAAATATACTGTTTAAAAAAAGAAACGGAACATTATTGAAGTGCTAATCGACCAAATTTGAAACGTATACCAAAATGTTATTTTACGGAATTAATGTTTGAACCTTAGCATGAAGAACATTTCAGACTTTAACAATGAAATGATGTTCATTAAATCTGGTTTGAACTTTTATTATTTTCGACTGAGGCCTCCTTTTCAGTAACGTGTATGGCCTCATCTGGTCTCTATCAGAGAATGACATCTCCTCGACATGGATCGGATGTTGTTGGATATGTTGTTGTGGGATGGTTGCCAACTCATCCAACAGCGCAAGAGACAACTGTCGGAGATTGACTGGAGCCAAATCTCGCTGGCGGAGTGGTTTGTCGAGTTGATCTCATAAGTGTTCTATGGTGTTCACGTTGTTTTCAGTGAGGAACAGGGTAGTGAGTTGTGCCACAGGAGGTCGAGCGTTATTTTGTTAAAAAATCGACCCTCGTGCAGCCAAAATTAAGAGGGCGCGAGGACAACAATTTCAGCGACGTATCGTTCATCATTCAAGCGACTTCAATTTGTAGCAGGTCATTTCTTCCCATGAAGTTGATCATCACCCCCCCCGACATCAGTGCACCTCCACCGCCGCGTGGAGGAGCCTCATAAACGATGTTCTGGGGGTACCTCTAGCGGATTCTGCAGTAAACTATTTTTCGTCTATGGTGTCGCTGGAGCACAAAATATTATTCATCACTAAATCAAGCCCATCTCCAGTTATTTCCAACGGTACATTGACAATGCTGGTTAGCCCACTGCAGTCAGTTCTGGCGATACCGGTCCGTAAGCACAGTACCTCTGTAGGATATTCTAGCCCAAAGACAAGCGTCGTGCAGCCTGTTCCTGACCACTTGATCTGAAATTCGACGCGTTGCTGGCATTGAGTGGACTGTAGAGGACGCAGATCGTTTCCTGAGGTGACACAGCCGTATTAAGTGGTGTTCGGCAGAAGTTGTCACTCTGGTTCTTTCACTGCCAGAAAACTAGTCTGCCACTGAGCCAGTTTGTTGAAATCGTCCCTAAAGGCGACTAATGGTGCTTTTAACGACATTAAATTTTCTGGTACTTTGTGACGTCCAATGATGATGTATCGGTGTTCTGTAGTGAGATGAGCCATACTTGTGCATTAAATTTTGAAATGAATTTATCGAGGACAATCAATCTTTTCTTGACATTCAATATGATCAGAGAGTTTTGTGTTCAGTAAGTTTCATGGGATTCTCATGTTTCATGGGATTCTCATGTTTCATGGGATTCTCATGTTTCATGGGATTCTCATGAACCTGTCACGAGTTATTGCCAAAAATGTTGTTTTGACCATGATCTCTGTCATGACCTCACGAATCATGATGTGAATACAATTCAGGTAACCATCAGAAGTTAATAACCAGGTAGACACAATCGATAGGTTGAATGATTTCCAATCAGCGAATATCTTTTATACAAGTAATTCTAAAAATAACGTTTTTTTTTTTTAAAGTATAAATTTAACGGAACAAACATTAACCGAACTTTACTTATGAAAGACGTAACCACAGAAGCAATTAAAAATAGGTTATCTTCTTCTTGTTCGCATCGTGCAGACATGTTAAATAGGCGGGTTACATGATAACATGGTTGCCGGTGCGCATCTCGGCCTGGTATCTTCGACTTCAGTACGTGTGCTTATATGGACAGGACTGTGACACTTAGATAAATGGATGTCCCGAACAATTTTAATGTTCAACCTCTGTTGATTGGAATGAGCCCCATATCCAGTTCAGAGAATTGGCCTCGATGAAGAAAGTAATTTGTAAAAATATAGCAGCAATAACAATTTCATGTTTGGTTCTAAATCCGTAGAGAATTGATATCATTATATATGAGTTTTCGCATCTGTACTCCGCTTGTCACAACAGAACAGAGCGCTTCGTATCAAGAGTACCACACATGGTATATCACTCCATAGCTGCAAGCGGTAAGCCGTAGGGATCTCCGAAATATTGCATGTGTAAAAAAAAATATTAACAGCTCGGTAACTAACCTGCGACCTCATGAGTAAATGCTTGACCGCTAGGTCCCGGAGATTGCCTAAAATGCCCATACAGCGCGTCTAAAATATTTCTTAATGTTAGTTTGTGTTTGTTTATCTTTATCTTGTTAAAGACCTGGCGGTCGAAAAGTTTTGTGAGCTGTAGAATATTACTTTTAACACCATTCTTATACAATTTATTTTTTTTCTTTCCAGATGGCTACATGTGTGCACAACACATTATAACACAACGGATATATCTCACAGATCTACAACACATCAAAGAAGTAGTGCTGAATCGTTGTGATTAGCAGTTAATAAAGATTACATATTTTTTCCGCAAATATTACCTGTGTTAAGAAATGTTACAAGTGTTAGGAAAAATTACCCGTGTTAGTAGTAAATGTTACGTGTGTTAGCAAACGTTGCATGTGTTAACAAATATTACCTGCGTTAAGAAATGTTACAAGTGTTAGGAAAAATTACCCGTGTTAGTAGTAAATGTTACGTGTGTTAGCAAACGTTGCATGTGTTAACAAATATTACCTGCGTTAAGAAATGTTACAAGTGTTAGGAAAAATTACCCGTGTTAGTAGTAAATGTTACGTGTGTTAGCAAACGTTGCATGTGTTAACAAATATTACCTGCGTTAAGAAATATTACAAGTGTTAGGAAAAATTACCCGTGTTAGTAGTAAATGTTACGTGTGTTAGCAAACGTTGCATGTGTTAACAAATATTACCTGCGTTAAAAAATGTTACTAGTGTTAGGAAAAATTACCCGTGTTAGTAGTAAATGTTACGTGTGTTAGCAAACGTTGCATGTGTTAACAAATATTACATGCGTTAAAAAATGTTACTAGTGTTAGGAAAAATTACCCGTGTTAGTAGTAAATGTTACGTGTGTTAGCAAACGTTGCATGTGTTAACAAATATTACATGCGTTAAAAAATGTTACTAGTGTTAGGAAAAATTACCCGTGTTAGTAGTAAATGTTACGTGTGTTAGCAAACGTTGCATGTGTTAACAAATATTACCTGCGTTAAAAAATGTTACAAGTGTTAGGAAAAATTACCCGTGTTAGTAGTAAATGTTACGTGTGTTAGCAAACGTTGCATGTGTTAACAAATATTACCTGCGTTAAAAAATGTTACTAGTGTTAGGAAAAATTACCCGTGTTAGTAGTAAATGTTACGTGTGTTAGCAAACGTTGCATGTATTAACAAATATTACCTGCTTAACCAGAAATATTTCTCATCAATATGTGTTAGCTAATATTGTCTGTGCTAGCAAATATAACATGTTGTAGGAAACGTTTCCTGCGTTAACAATTGTTACTTGAGTTACTAAATATTACATGTGTTAGTAAAAATTGTTATTTATAGAAATACTATCACACATACCGCACGCAGTTTCGCTCAAATTATTTATACTGCAAAATAAATGCCGTATTGAAAGTTTTTTTTTAAAGTAAATATTACCTGTTTCTTTTAGTAGGAATTGCCTGTGAAAGTTAGTAAATTTGACATGTGTTATAAATATTGCCTGTGTTAGTAAATAGTTAGTAGACATTGTTTGTAAAATTTAATAAATATTACTTGCGTCAGTTACTATATTTTACCTGTAGTATTTAGTCAATACTTCTTGTCTGCTCTGGAATGATGATGTCGAGTTACCTTTGGCATCGCGCGATAAGAACGCCTAAAGTCCAATAGTTCTTGAACTAACAGGTATCGAAGTGCACCTATATTGGGATTCCATGGTTTATTGAACCAACATATACCAAAATGCCACTTCTCTCTAGCGTGCAGAGGTATAGCACCAACATGTATCGAAGTGCCTCGTCTCTACAACGTCCAATAGTTCTTGAACTAACAGGTATCGAAGTGCCTCGTCTCTACATCGTCTAGTAGTTCTTGAGCTAGCAAGTACCAAAGTGCAACGCTTATACAGAATCCAATATTTCTTGAACTAACAGGTATCGAAGTGCCATGTCTGCACAACATCCAGTAGTTATTGAACTAACAGGTATCGAAGTGCACCTCTGTTGGAATTCCATATTTATTGAACCAACAGGTATCTAAGTACGACTGTAGCGTACGGAACTTTTGAAACCAATAGGTTTCGAACTGCCACTTTTGTCTAGCTACCATTAGTTCTTGAACTGACGGGTACCGACGTACGATATATGTCTAGAGTCCAGGATTTTTTAAATCAACTGTCCCTTCTTCTTCTTCTTCTTCTTCTTCTTCTTCTGCCTTCGCTCTCATATAACCACAACGAATATTTCGTGTGATTTCCGCCGGGGAGCGTGAAATACGTTGTGCTGCAAGTTCCACAGTAGAACTGTGATTATTTAAATCCCGGTTGGTCACTTGTGGTCAGGACGTCCGAGGTCCAGCACATCCGTTTTCGTCATTCCTTTATTTCGGGTTTGGTTCCTAGTCCGCGACAGCCTCTAACTGTCGCCGGACACGCTGGTGTGTAGTGCCTATTCGCCAAGACGCCTGTCGAGCTCGTCTAATCTGGCACGATGTGCTCCACCGTCTATGAACCCATCTCGTGCAATTGGACGAACTCTGCCTGTGTCCATCGGGTACTGAACCGTTTCTCATCCGCGAGCCTGGTTCCGTATGAGGAAGAACTCGCCAGAAGAGTTGGACCCTGGCTCGTTCGCCCTCCTACCCGAGGCGTCGTTCCCAGACATCGTGAACCCCTCGCACAAGTTTGAGTCTCACACAACGCGTTTGAGAACAAGGCGTTCTCGAGCTGAGCGACCTTGTCTCAATAGCGCCAGAGCCCATCAGGTACTGAACCCTTTCTCTCTGCAAGTGTATTACCGGTATAGGAAAGCTTGACAGTAGAGTTGGGCCAGGGCTAATATCGTTATCCCTTTTCTGCCTGAGCCCATCAGGTACTGAACCCTTTCTCTCTGCAAGTGTATTTCCGGTATAGGAAAGCTTGACAATAGAGTTGGGCCAGTGCTAAATAGTTGTCTCCTTCTTGCCTAAGCCCATCGGGTACGATACCCTTTCTCTTCGCGAGCATATTTCCGGTTTAGGAAGGCTCGACATTAGATTTGGTTTAGGTCTTCATGCTATTTCCGAACGCTCACGATTGGGTCTAGGTCTCTGCCTATAAGGATCACAGGTAACTAGAAGCTCGTCTCGAGCTAACAGAGCTTGTAGTTCCCCTTTCCTAGGAACTTTTCACTTTCCATTTGCAGTTCACGCTGCCCTCTGGCGCTGTTCTGCCCTTTCATTGTGTCATTGTACTCATTATAACATATATTTGTTTCACTCCATACATCCACCTTTACGTGCCTTTTACATTGGCCGCCCCTTCAATGTTCTGACTGAACTAACAGGTGTTATTGTGTGTCGACAGTGTCGCTGTATGTGGTGATGCAAATGGTGTCGGAGATATTGTCTGTCTCTTTTGCAGTCAAATCTCTTTCCATCTGCTTCCTCCACATTCCCGGACACGATCCCCAAATGATTTGGCCAGAATCAGCTCGAGCTGCTGTTTTCTGTTACCAGGGTGCACCGCGAGGAGGTGAGGAGGTACATATAGGATGTTGGTTATCTGCTAACCCTGGGTCCGCCAAGAGCGATGCGTTCCCTATGCACCCCCAACTGATACTAATGTGTCACATATGCCTAGTCCATGATTTTTTAAATCAATTGATACTAATGTCTCATATATGCCTTAACATTAATTAAGAATTGACCACTCTGTTGATCACTACAGATAGGCATACTACTAATGTGTCAAATCTCTCCATAGTATATCAGTTTGTGAACCAACACATACTGTTGTGCCACATTTGTTCAAAATCAATTACCATTTCTTGTGAAATTTCTAATATAAATAAACATCGTTCCGTTTCTTTGAAAAAAAAATGGATTGAATGTAAACATCAGAAAAATGTATTGTGATTTTTGTAAATCTTTCGTGCAATCAATCGTTCATGAAAGTGGATGGATAAATAAGCTGGGTGTAAACTGAAGAGTCATTCTTCTTGCTAAGTGTATACGCCCAATGTACATTATTGGCAAATATATATGCATATGTTTTCCTGTTTATAAATCTGTTAAAATTTCTTTGTTCTAGTGTGTTTTACAGCGTATCATGAGAAGTTATGTTAGAAGTGGATTTTAACAATTATTCAACCACAATCACTTGTGGCTTCTTAATTGCTCGTCTTTGTTTTTCAAGTTTTCTAATACATTGGAGATGTATTGGAAACCGAAGGAATGAAATCAAATATGATATGCTGTTAATTTGCTTGTGTGAGACTGCTAGGTTTTATCAGACATAAAATTATGCATGTTCATTTTGAGCAAAACACCTGCACTCGAACTGACTCTACTTTCCTTTCTCTGTCATGGATGGGGAAAGTTCCGGAAGATCTTCCCGAGGAAGGAGGTGGTTGGAAGTTAAACCGGGCTCAGTATTATGTAGAAGGATGGTTGGCTAGTGGCAATTCTCGTGGTGTTGTAGGCGTTACCTTTAGTACAAGTCATTGTCATTCATATGATGCCCCACCCAGATCTAACTTCAACCTGCGTGGTCATCGCAGCGAGGTAAGTTCCGATATTAATTAGAAAATTAGTGAAATTAGAAAATAACATATTGTTCCAATTTTGATTTTTAAGACAGAAAATATCATCAATTCATCGATGACTTTTTAAGACATTATACATAACATAATGCTATTGTTGTTTTCTGAAGATACTAGAAAATAACGTTTTGGAATTGATGGTTTTTATAGTGTAAACCATGGCTGAGAGATAAAAATAATGGTCTCGTATCTGGTAGGTACATGTTTCGACTTCATGTAAGGACTGGTTTTATTTCTGTCGGATATAAACTAAGAGCAAACTCACCCTATACATGAGGTTGTGGCAGCAAGTACATGCGGCCGTTATTACACAGCCATAAGCACCATCACATTTCAACTCTCTATCCGTATATGCAGTATTGACAGACAAACGTTTCTAGAGGCACTAGGGCAAACCATTCTGGAAACGTAAAGGCAGCCGGCATGATGTTTTATTCTGCCCAGATAAATTTATCCCCATATCTACTCATCTTGTTTGCTCTATTAATTTGTTTCAATTATTAAATTTTTTTGGTTTCAATTTAAGTTTTAACTTTCGTTGTGTTCCTTAACCATTTTGTGCGTGTAGTAGAGTTACCAACCAATACTGTTGTGTAACCAAAAACTATTGTGTGTCCTTTCTTCGATAAAATAGCTAAATAATACTTACTTAGGAAACAGGTAATGAAGTCTTACTAAACGATGACTAACACTCTATACTCTGTTCACTCTAAGAATGAAGTGGGTCAGTGCTTCTAATTGGTTATTGGACACAGAACGCATTAATCGAGTGTTAAGCGCCCAGTAATATTGTTTTTATATTTCGTTTTTAAACGTTTTTTAAAAATGTTGTTTCAATATGGTTTTTAATTGTTTTAAATAATATTGTTTTTACGTGTCTGTTTAATGTTTACATGTCTGTACATAGCTGTTTAAAAATCACATCTTGTCGCGGAGTAATTTTTTTGTTTTGAAATGTTTGACCCACTTCATTCTTACAGTTTGTTTGTTTGTTTTTCGTTCGCTCCATTGTAACCATCACGGATATCCGTGCGATTTCCGCCGGGAGCGTGATTACGTTGTGCCACCGTTATGCGCCTTATAGGCCTAGCACATCCGATTTCGGCATGTTTGACAATTCGGGTGGGCTACCCTTAGCCTGTGACAGCCTCTATATCTGTCTCCAGGCACGCGTAGTGGAGACTCTTCGCCCAGACGATTTATTGCTCTATTCTTACAGTGAACAGAGTATATTACTGTCGGATGCTCATGTGAAATAATAATAAACACAACACTATACATGATATAATGATACAAAGAACAATACACAGGACATAAACGACGTTTTGACAAAAAGGTTTTTTACCAAGATAAGCACATATCATCAAAAGACGACGAGTAGAAATGACAACGACACACATATGTGTCCGAGAGAAATGTGGATGTGAGATGCCGGAAGAATAGGAACAGAAATTATATAAACACGTAGATATATGTGGAATCGAAGCGAACAAAAAGATGACGTAAATGATAGAACAAAATAAATAAATGCAAAAACTACACCAACCGAGAACTAGACAAAAGAGCGGTCGGAATTGAGTCCGAATGGCTGGAGGTTACCCAGCTCAAAGATAAGACGATTTTCTAGAACGTACCTAGATCTATCATCGGTGGTGCAGGATCTGATGATAGTGACCTGAATATAAAGAACACCACGTTGGCTATCGCCGTTGAAGTGTGTGACAATCGGAGTAGGTGTACGGTGCACTAGATAGCATGAAGATGATTACAGAAGCGGTCGTTCAATCTTAAGCCAGTTTCACCGATATACTACTTGCCGCAGTGTTTACATATGATCACGTAAATGGCATTACGGGATTCACGTGTAAAGGCCTCATCAATGGTGTAAATGGTCTTGGGAAATGAAATGAGTGGATCTGAACCACATAAGGAAATGTGTAGCAGCGACCACGTGAGGAACGAACAGTACCGTAATGGTGAGAAACAAAAGATCTAAGGAGGCTGTGATAAATCTTAAGGTACACTTAAGATTTTTGTCGCGACTATATACAATCAGAGGCAATTCCTGGAAAGCGACACGGGTGTTATGATCAGACTGGAGAAGGGAATAATCTTTAAGTAGGATGCACCGGACAGTGGAGTTATGGGGATGAAAGGTAAGGACAAGTGTATATGTATAAAGATGAGGAGGAAGAACCCTGGGAATTAGTAAAGGTATCGAGGCGAGATAACTGGCGCACACGGAACCTGAAAGGATACTGTCGGTGAAAAAGCTTCTACGGAAGAACTCCGTAATCACAAAGGATTTGTCGAGAAAGTCGTCATAATCGCTACATAAGCGACGAAGGCGAAGAAGCTGGGTGTACGGCAGAGAGTTGCGATAAGCGGGAGGATGAGAAGAAGTGTAGAGCAGAAATTCATGTGAATAAGTAGGTTTATAGTGGACGTATGTGCTGAGGTATGGGGGATGAATAGTGACAATGATGTCAAGGAAGTTGACAGAAGTAGTTGAAATATTAGATGTGAATTGAATAGCAGGTTGAAATTATTTATGAAGTTGATGAAGGGAGACAATTCTGTTTCGGACGTATCAGTAATACCTATACTATCATCAATGTACCAGTGGAAAAGAGATGGAAAAATTGGGCCATCATAGGTCGACCAAACTACATGTTCAACATGTCCCTCAGGAAAAGACATGCATAACTGGGTCCATCCTGGTGCCCATAGCAACGCCACTGATCTGATAGAAAAAAATGTCAATCAAATTCAAAAGAGTTGAGTGTGAGCACCAGTTCAGCAAGGCGGATACGAGTAGGAGTGGATACAGAGGGATGGAGACTTTTGTCCAGAAAGAATTGCAGAGCCCTGAGAACATCAGCATGGGGTATAGAAGTATACAGAGAAAAAACATCGAGCAAGAACAGACGATAAGTACGGTCAGAAGACAACTGGACAGAGGACAAAAATGTTGTGGTAATGTTTGATGTCTTTCAAGAATGGAGGGACTTGTACGACTAAAGGCTGAAAAATGCTGTCAAATAAGTTAGAGATGCGCTCAGTGAGATAAGAGTAAGCGGAGACAATGGGTCTACCCGAATTCGATTCCTGTGTGGACCAAAGCCTAAACATCTTTGATCGAAGCAAAGAGCCTTGGCAGTGGTAGGAAGGTGGCTGTTACAGATAAGGGTTTTCACAGTGTCGTTGATCACCTTCTGGTTAGGCACCGTTGAGTCAGATGTGCATGCAGTGTAGAAAGAAGAATTTGAGAGTTGTTGGTGGCCCTCCTAGAGGTAAAGGTCCACACAACAATTGCCCCATCCTTATCTGCTAGTTTGATGACCTTATCATCACGGCGACGAAGATGCACCAAGGAGCGACTTTCGTCAGGGCGGATCATCAGTGTTGGAGCGTTTCATGCGGTTGTGACGAAGTGATTGAATATTAGGGGGGGGGGGATCGTGAGCCTGTGAAGCACTGGGCTTGGAAGTCCAAGGATATTTTTGTCTGTTCATATCATTTTATTCGTTTCGTTTCCAGATATATTTATGTTTGTATGTACTTTCTGTTCCTATCATTCAGGCATCTCGCATCCACACTTCGCTCGGACACGTGCGTGTGTCGTTGTCATTTCTACTCGTCATCTTTTGATATTTTGTGCTTATCTTGATAAGGTCTTTTGGTCGATTATGTCCTGTGTATTGTTATTTATATGATTATATCCTGTTGTAGTGTTGTGTGTATTATTATTTCACGTGAGCATCCGACAGTGATAGTGTGTTAGTAAGACAAGTTAAGTAAGACTTCATTACCTTTTTCCAACGTATCATTTTCATAAAGCTTTATTTACTGCAGTGTTACCTTTTATTGATAAAATAGTTATAAAATCTTGTATCCAGTCAACCTATTTTTGTTATGTAAATCTACTATATACCTCGTTTGTTGATATTACGAAGAACTTTGTTGTTGGGGCTCGGAGCTATGTTGGGTTTAATTTAAGGTTTAAAATGACGTTTCAGATATCGTAGACGGTTACATTAGAAAGTTGCGCAAGTAATCGTATCTTGCACAAACGTCATATGACATTTATTACTTTATTCCAAGCTAAAATTTTCTCCAAAAATTTGATCAGTGCATCTTCGTGGGTGTTTGAATAAATGTATTTGTTGTTTATGTTTTCTTGAGAGCTTCAGATGATGGGTTTGTGCTTGTTTTCTGTTTATAAATACTTTGACTAGTCTGAAAGCTTTATCAGAATTTTTGGTTACTCTAATTTCATAGAATCAGTTGCGAACATATATGATTCTTTTACTGCTATTTCTTAAATCAATTACCAACATATGATTCTTCTATTCTCATTTCTTGAATCTTCTTCTTCTTCAGCGTTCATTCTCAAACTTCCGCTGGATCTCTCTTTTAACAGGATCATTGTCCTATTTGATTTCCAGAAGGATGTAATACAGAGAATGGAAATGCGTTGTGTCGTTGTTTTATGTGGGCCAATGGCCTGACACATACAACTTAGGCGGAATTCCTTGAATCAATTACCAACATATGATTCTTCTATTCTAATTTCTTTAATCAATTACCAACCTATATGACTCTTTTATTCTCGTTTCTTGATTACCAACATTCATGATTTAAAAAAAAATGCATAGCTTCTGCACTATGCAGGGAACAGTAAGGGTGGGAGAATCAGAGGAGGCCAAATAAAGGCATGGGCAGGCAAAATCAAGGAGTGAAAAGGACAAGATTTTTCCTCACTTATTCGCGTCATTGAAGATAGAAATCGCAGGAGGACTGTGTGCGATGAAGCATCCAATGTGGTACCCATACGACCCTAACGGATTTATTGATAATGATAGATATATAATTAAATTATCAGTTTATCTTGAAACATTTAAAAATAAACAACGGCTCCTAGTCCTAGGTCAACCCAGCCTAAGAAAATGGGTACCATATCTTTTGTGTATAGTCAATACGACAGGTACTCGATGCTGACCACATTATACGTTGGTATTCTGTTGGCCATGAAAACACTGACCTAACACCGAAATTCCCCCAATACGCATCAATCGCGTGAACAAGGGAAACGGCGAAGGGAAAACATTTATTCTCATTTCCGTGAAAAATTCGATAGTCCAGATGATTGACTTCATTGTATTCGGATTTCCCCATATGTTCTCCACCCTACTCAAGGAATCAGCATGACTTTGATAGTTGGTGGGTTTGTCTTCCTAGAGCAGGGGTGGGCAAACTTTATATGCAGAGGGCCACATTGAAAATGTAAAGCTATTGGAGAGCGACATATAATATTATGTACATTTTTGTTTACAATTCTCGGTAAGTAATCAATTACATATTTTTATTGTGAAGAAACGTAGTTTTACATAATGTAGATAACCTTAAATAAATTACATTTCTAACAGACTTACACTATAACAGTATATTTTCCTAATATGGATAAAAGGTTTTGCAAATATTTAAACAATATTTGAAAAATATTATGTTGCATACAGTTACAATATGGGTTCATATCTATAGTTTTAATGAAGATTTAAAAAAAAACACCATACACATACAGTCACAATAGTTACAACTTTATTGATATTATTTCTAATGAGATGTATATAATTGCTTGTAAGATTTTATAATTCCTTTGAAATCTGGAACAAGTTTACTTGTAGAAATGTGCATGTCTGCATTTAAGTTGCAATCAGATAATAAAGACCTGTTCTTAGATTTGTTGATTTTTAAGCAAGAAAATGCCCGTTCACAAATATATGTAGATCCAAATAATGACAAAAATTTATCTGCAAAGTTTTTTAAGTTTGGGAATGATTGTTCAGGCAAAGAACCATAGAAATCCAACAACCATTCAGACTTAAATTTTTCCTTTAGGTAATGATTGGCTTGTAATTCAAACAACTCCAACTGTATGTGCTCTGGAATCTTCTTCCAAATTCTAGCTTACTTGCATCTTGAAGTTGAAGGGTCAAATCTTCACTTATCTTTTCAACACGTCTGACCACAGTTCTTCTGGATAATGTAATACTGTCAAATTTGTTGTTTTGTTTTGGACACAGAATGTTTGCTGCATCTAGTAAACATTCCTTAATAAATTCACCATCAGAAAATGGCTTGTTGTATTTCACAATTTTGTTTGACAACACTAAACTGGCCTCTGTTACGCATCTTGAATTGAAGACTGTTTTGTATGTAAACACAGTTTGTTGTTTCTCCAGACTTTTTACCAACTCCATGCATTTTCGTTTCCTTTCTTCAGATGTTAGATTGTGTCCGAAATTGGGATGTTTTGTCTGGTAACGTCTTTATAAGTTATATTCTTTAACAACAGCCACTGATTCGTGACACAGCAAGCAAACAGATTTGTTGCCAACTTGCATAAAACAGTATTTGGTAATCCATTCGTCTTTGAAAATCCGACACTCGTCTTCAATCTTACGTTTTTTGGATGCACTCATTATAATAAAAAATATCTTAAAATGTTGCATAATTAACTAAAGACAAATGTGCTTCCGGCAGCGCGAATATAATTATTTAGATTTAGAAAACTCGGTTGCAATATAAATACGGAAATTTGTGAATGGAAACTACAAACGTGATGGCTATTAAAACACACCGGGAATTCCCCAGGCACTGCACAGCTTAAATGATTCAAATCGAGTATTTGCGCATTCCATTCGTAGGATATGAGTGGGGGGGGGAGTTTATTTCTTACGATACATTATTGTTGTAACAATGTATTATTAATTATAACAGCGTTTAGCGATATTCTATTTTGTATGAAACCCCTTTTTTTATATAAACTAAACATACATCCCGACATAATGCTTAAAAGTTGAAAACAATTAATTATAATTTGATAGGCAATTTTCAACCTTTATAAAATTATATCGTCCGAGTACTTATAATCATTGAGAAACATTCAGCCAATCAAATCACGTCAATTATAAAATAGTAAATTACTCAATATTAAACACTCATATTAAACGTAGTAACATTTCATTGACGTTATTTATATATATATATATATATCAATATTAATATTTAAATGATGTCAAATTGGGAAAAAAATGTATATTTAATATATAAGTAAGTCGAATTAAAATTCCAATGGATTTCTGCGTAATATTAATGGGGAAAAAAATCATTTGTGACGATCGTTCGTTTATTTTAAAATGTGTTTGAGGGCCGCAAAATATCCAAAGGCGGGCCGCATGCGGCCCGCGGGATGTAGTTTGTCCACCCCTGTCCTAGAGGAAGACACGCCCATTTCAACCATGGAATGGTTTTCCTGTGGTTACATCAGGGCGTATACTGTGGCCTAATGGCCTGGGTTGTCCTGTTAGGAACTGGTGGTTTGACCTGGAGTCTGGTCGGCGTGTCCTGAGAGGGACAAAATATTGGGAGAATAGAAAGGGATGTAGTCCTAAAAAGGACTTTGTTTAACTGTTGCTTTAGGTCTTAAGCTTGTGATCTTAGTTCTCCTTGAAATGATTGTTTATGGATCTTCTGATGCATCTTTGACATCCTAAAATTTGCATGGTCTTGTTACACCCGGGGAACAATATTCCTCTATCAACACCATAGACTACAACCAAGGATATATTTTATACTGTAAAGTCCAAGGGCACAATGGGAAATAAACCGTGATGTGGAAGGGTTGATATACGTACATGCCTGGTGTCAGATTATACGGCTGAACCAAACATGACAAGTTCACCAACATTAAAAACATTCCGAAAACAGACGTACTAGGCCTACATGGCGCAAATTAAACAGTAGTACAAATTTAACAGTAGTACAAATTTAACAGTAGTACAAATTACTTTCTCTCCTCGGTGGAAACCACACGAAAATTCGTGTTGATTATGTGAGAGCGAAAGAAAAAAAACTGGTGTTGTGATGTGTTTAGAAAAGATGGTACAAAAACAAGAAATTTACTGGCGAAATATAAGAAGCGGTGAATATATATATATATATATATATATATATATATATATATATATATATATATATATATATATATATATATATATATATATATATATATATATATATATATATATATATATAGAGAGAGAGAGAGAGAAAGACAGAGAGCAGAGATTATGAAAACAATTTTATTTATACATCATACATGAACAGTATCACGACCTCTTCTGCACTCTCATTCACACACATTCACCCCAGATTTCTATATTTTACACATTCATATTTCTATATTAAGGAAATTAACATTTCTATAACCTACACATTCAATAAATATTACTATATCCCACACTTTCAATTCATATTTCTATATCCCAGACATTCATATTTCTATATCTCACACATTTAACTCATATCTCTATATTCCACACATTCACATTTTATATCCCACACATTCAATCCCTTTTTCTATATACCAATCATTGACATTTTATGTCCAACACATTCATATTGCTATCTCCCACACAATTAACTGATATTTCTAATCCTACACATTGATTCCATATTTATATATCCCACACATTCAACTCATATTTCTATCCCACACATTCAATTCGTATTTCTAAATCCCAAACATTCTTTCCATATTTATATATTCCACACATTCAACTCATGTTTCTATATCCCACACATTCAATTCGTATTTCTATATCCCACACATTCAACTCATGTTTCTATATCCCACACATTCAACTCATGTTTCTATATCCCACACATTCAACTCATGTTTCTATATCCCACACATTCAACTCATGTTTCTATATCCCACACATTCAACTCATGTTTCTATATCCCACACATTCAACTCATGTTTCTATATCCCACACATTCAACTCATGTTTCTATATCCCACACATTTATCTCGTATTTCTAAATCCCACACATTCTTTCCATATTTATATATTCCACACATTCAACTGATGTTTCTATATCCCACACATTTATCTCGTATTTCTAAATCCCACACATTCTTTCCATATTTATATATCCCACACATTCAACTCATATTTCTATTTCCTACACATCCACATTTCTGAATCTCATACATTTAACTCATATTTATATATCCTACACATTCAGCTTGTATTTCTATCTCCCGCACATTCAGCTTATATTTCTATCGCAAAATGAGTAAAACAAGTTACTAAAACACTTACCTAGCCTATTAATAAAAATATATTTAAAAAAAGTATATATAAAAAACATACAATAAAACTAAACAGGACAATTCTCCTCGTATCGGCTCAAATTGAACCTTTTTCAAGAGACAAACAGAAAACGACAAAATAAAAAACAAAAAACAAAAAACAAATATATTTTTATTAATAGGCTAGGTAAGTGTTTTAGTAACCTGTTTTACTCATTTTGCGTTACTATTTGTTCATTAGGTTACTGCGGCACCATCCACTTTGTCGGACACCCTCTGACCATTTGGTTATTTATATTTCTATCTCCCGCACATTCAGCTTATATTTCTATCTCCTGCACATTCAGCTTATATTTCTATCTCCCGCACATTCAACTCGTATTTCTATATCCCACACATGCACGGTTCTCTATCTCACACATTCACTTCGTTTGTCTATATCACACACATTCACAATTATATATCTCACATATTCACATTATATATCCCACACATTCAACTCATATCTCTATATTCCACACATTCGCATTCTATATCCCACACATTCATTCCATGTTTCAATATCCCACACATTCAATCCAGATTTCTATTCCACGCACATTCAGATTTCTAAATCTCACACTTTTTTTTTACTTTTTAAACGCATCTTTTTATATCACGCACATATTCACAATTATATATCTCACACATTCACATTTTTGTATGTCACACATTCAACTCATATTTATATGCCCCACACATTCAATCCATAATTCTATATCTCACACATGCAAATTATATTTCTATATCACGCACATTTACAATTATATATCTCACACATTCACATTTCGATATCGCACATATTCAACTCATATTTCTATATCCCACACATTCAGATTATTTCTCCCACACATTCAGATTCTATCTCCCACACATTCAGATTCTATCTCCCACACATTCAACTCATATGTCCATCTCAAATACATGCACATTTCTATCTACCACACATTCAGATTCTATCTCCCACACATTCAGATTCTATCTCCCACACATTCAACTCATATGTCCATCTCAAATACATGCACATTTCTATCTACCACACATTCAACTCACATTTCTATATTCCACACATGCATATTTCTATATTGCGCACATTCACATTTAATATCTCAAACATTCACATTCTATATTCCACACATTCACATTTCTATTAACCATACATTCACATTTCTATAGAGCACACATTCACAATTATATATCCCACACATTCACATTTCTATGGAGCACACATTCACAATTTTATATATCCCACACATTCACATTTCTATAGAGCACACATTCACAATTATATATCCCACACATTCACATTTCCATATAACCCACACACTCATACATTATTATACTAATTTGGAACTTACACGCAAATCCAACAACGAGGAATATAAAATTGTAATAATAAGATCTAGTTAAAGAGACCCAGTTCCAATTAAACAATATAAATAATGCAAGATTGTTCTTACCAAGTTATTCCATAGTTATGCGGAGAATATGAGATTTGTTTCACCTGATTCCCTTTGTGAAGCTGAAATTAGATCTGGGAGATAAAATGTAGAAGCTAACAGAGCAATCCGACAACAGAAAATATTTCTAACAAAATATCAATATTGAACTGCATATATGTATAATAAAAGAGCGTACCTGACACGGCTTACATTCGTGAACTCAGAACAAAGAGATGGATAAAAATGTCTTTAGAAGCTTTTGAGATTTGATGTTGCCGTAGGATGCAAATAGCCAGATAGATAGGCACAACCAATAAGCGTACGTGTTCTCAATAAAACATGGGAAATAGACAACTAATTATAAGTATAGAGACAGTTTGTCCATAGTCACATCTTGTGTGTAATGATGATCTGACGACTAGGTAATAGAGCAAGTACATATATACATATACCCTGTGTGTAATGGTGATCTGTCGACTAGGTAATAGAGCAAGTACATATATACACATACCCTGTGTGTAATGGTGATCTGACGACTAGGTAATAGAGCAAGTACATATATACACATACCCTGTGTGTAATGGTGATCTGTCGACTAGGTAATAGAGCAAGTACATATATACACATACCCTGTGTGTAATGGTGATCTGTCGACTAGACTAGGTAATAGAGCAAGTACATATATACACATACCCTGTGTGTAATGGTGATCTGTCGACTAGACTAGGTAATAGAGCAAGTACATATATATACACATATCCTGTGTGCACAATTGTGATTTCTGAAAAATAAAAACTGTACAGATCTCAAAAACTTTCAGAAAGAGCGACAAAACATAACCAAGACTTATATTTGTCTTTCTTAGACCAAGAGAAAGCTTTTAACATCGTGGATATAGCACAACTATTGATAAAATTAAAGACGTATGGAGTTCCCCAACATCTGATAAGCTTATGTCGAGCATATACGCCAATAGTCAATGCGCAGTAAGAACGATCACAGGTATATCCGATAATATCCAAATTCGCTCGGGAGTGAGATAGAGATGTGTACTATCCCCCCTATTTTTCATAACATACATAGATCATATCTGCAAAGTTGCAAAGACGACGGGAGAAAACAACCTGAAGCATAACTTAAACGAATTACTATTTGCAGATGACCAAGCACTAGTAGCACCATCAGAAGATCAACTAAAAAAATAAGTAGACAGATCACACCAAACATGTCAAACCTTTAACATGAAGGTAAAAATAGAAAATACCGAAGTGATGAAGATAGGAAGAACAGAAAGAAACACCAATATATATTGGAAACATCAGACTTAAACAAGTGACATAATTCACATACCTAGGCAGCAATATAATAACAGACGGCAAGAGCAGCAAAGAAATAAACAATAGATGTTGTAAAAGCATACCAAACCCTAGGGCAAATGACACTAATCTTCAGAATCGAAAATGTAGATTTAAACACCAAAATAACACTATTTAAAACCATTATTATGCCAGTGCTGTGCTACCAGTGCCAGATATGGACAACAGCACAAGACAAACATAAACTTATGACAGCTGAAACGGCATGCTTACGCAGAATCCTAGGAATATCGCTAAGAGACAGTGAGAAATGAGGACATTAGACAAAGAACCGACACCACCCCCAAATTTTGGAATATATTAAGAGATATAAGATAAAATGGTTTTCACACATCAGCAGACTACCATCAGACAGCATATCACAGCAAGCTATGCTACACAGATACAGTGAAGGTAGACCTAGAGGCCGACCACGAAATCGATGAATCACCGAAATAAAAGAGGCGACAAATTCCACAGTATACTCAGCACACATGAGGGCCATCTCCAGAAAACTATTCTATCTTTGGCGATGAATGGAAACAAAGGGTTTTGCGAATAGATAGATAGAGATAGATCCTATGTTCTATTATGTTCTGACGACTAAATATACAGCACGTATATATATGTATACATATGCTATGTGCTATTATGACCTCACGACTAGGTAATAGATGGTGCTCGTTCGACGAAGGCAACCATGACCATTAAGCTGAACTGGGAAGATGGTGAAGATGATAATGTCTTCCGTGTGCACGACAGTGACTAATGGGTCCTATGAGTGCTCGTAATTTTCTACCACACTCTGGGCAAGTGTGAGAGGAGTCCGTGGGGCTTTGAGCAAATCTTGCCTTTCTTCTTGCGCGTTTTTGTTGCGCATCAGTGTGTCTGAGGTTCTCTGCAGCTGCTGCACCACACTTGATTTTACAATACCAGTCGGATCTGTCTTATGTAAGATTCTCCCATTACTTTGTGTCTATTGTGAAGCGAGTCAGTGATGTCTTAAGTGTATTTAAAACGTTTCTTCTGTCCCCCAGCCTTACCGGAGTTCTCCATTGAACAACTTCTTAGGTAGACGATGATCTTTCAAGTCGACCATGTGTTCTGCCCAGTATGTCTACTCCTTCAACAACATTGTATGTATGCTCACAAACTTAGATTTCATCAGTACTTGGTATTTTATCTCACCAGTGGATGTTGAATGTCTTACGAAGGTGGCTTAGGCAGAAGTTGTTGAGTCTTCTAGAGTGTATGGCATATACTGTCCATTTTTACAAGCATTAGGTAGTGATGAGGGTAAAAGATATATATATATATGATGAGGGTAAAAGACATATATATATACATCCTGTGTATCCTGTGTGTAATGATGTTCTTACGAGTAGGTAATAGAACAAGTGCATATGTACACATTTCTTGTGTGTATGCATTGGGGATTTATCAATGTTCTTTTAGCAACGAATGCGGTGCATAGAGCAGTCACCAGTGATTTGCAATGTGTAACAACATGATGTTGCTGGGTGTAGTAGTTCGTGCATATTGTTGAGACATATAATCATACCCTGTTTGATGATTATTCTAAATAGAGTTTCGCTTCCTCTTTCTGTTTCCACTTTGTAACCGTTTTAATGCTTGTAGTGGCAGTATTTTTTTCATTCATTCTAAGCACATGTCCGATGTAACTCCATCGATTATTCTTATTGCTGTAGAAACATATCTCTGTTTGCTGTCTTCTCTTATTTACGTCTATAGAGTAATAACTTTCATCGAAGTTGGTTTAGCTGATTTATGAAATTATAACAATTAAAATGTAATATAAAACATAGTTTGTATATTACAAGTGTTCCGTCCCGTGTTTCATATTACATTTATGTTCTATACAAACTACCATTGCCCTTCAGACAAATATGTTTGTTTAGAAACATACAACGGCAGTATTGTTGCACAATACACATTGTAAGCATGTGTAATTTCAGGACTCTAAGGAAATAACTTGTTTTTAATTAACATCTTTCAAAGTAAGTAATGTCAATAAGTAACTATTTGTTACAAATACCTACAACTACCAAAAAAGGTAGATAAAAATAGATACAATAAAAGAATAAGGACGAAAATGGTTGACGTTTCGATTTAAGAACTTCGTCTAAGTGAAAACATAATAATAAGAAAACAAATATTGGATCGTCTCAGATTTTGTGGTAATCATATACCATCTGGCAAATATGGCCACTACATTAACATATAATCATATAACATCTGGCAAATATGGCCACTACATGATTCTCAATCAGGATCAACGTGTCCCTTTAGGCAATAAAGACAATCCACACCCCGCCCCGCCAATATATATCTATATATGTGTGTGTGTGTGTGTGTGCGTGCGTGCGTGCGTGTGTGCGTGCACAATTCATCATCATCAAGTGATGTTTTCACACCGACAGTTGGCTGCAAAGGGACCTCCAACATTCTGTCTCTTGATTTGATGCTGAACTCTGAAACACTGTATCCTGACTGTCTCGTGTTTTTCTCTATTTATATCTCTACCTACCACTTGCTCGCGCCCCCCTCCCCCCCCAACTCTACCTTCAAGTACAGTCTTCAACAAAGTGTCATGTTTTTTAATGTCTGAACTATTTTATTTGGATGATTTATATTTATTCATACGCATTGTTGTCAGAATTTATGTGTTTGCTGTCTTCTCTTTTCACAAATGTTCTTTATATTTTTCTATATATTCACATCCTAGTGTCTCCTTCCTCCCATAATAATGAAAGTCCAAAACGTTCCCGGCGGCATCCAAAATACTCACAGGAGTCAGAAACTCTGCCATTAAGTATCTGTGATCTCCAGACTGACTAACCCGGCGATTGTGGCTTTATTATAGCAGTCATGTTAATGTTTTAAATTGTTCCATTGTTATTTCTCAATTTATTTCTCAATGTTTATTATTTCTTCATAGATTCTAACAATATCTATTATTCGTTTCACATATTATAACAACGTTTGTTATTTCTCCATATAGTCTAACAATGTATGTTATCTGTACATAGTTTCTAATAATACCTAATTTCTCCATATTTTCTAACAATATCTGTTATTTCTCTATATATAATAACAAGGTCTATTATTTCATCATGCAGTCTAACAATGTCTGCTATTTGTCCATATATTCTAACAGTGTGTTATTCTTCATATTCTAATAATGTCTGCTATTTCTCCATATGTTATAATAATGCTTGCTATTTTTCCATGGATTCTAACATTGGATGTTATTTCTCTATAAATTAATACAGTATCTGTGATTTTGAATGATTCTTATATTTTTCTGTTATATGTTCTTATGATATAACTACTACTTTGTCTTCAAATCGACGTTTTGACCAACCGACAAATTAACCTATTTTGTTTATATCTTGATAAAGACCTTTGTGTCGGAGCGTCACTTTGTTCTCTTGTAGGATGTCTATAAAACATGTTAACCTACGTCTTTTATGTTTGTATAGTTATCTACTTATATTGTATACGGTTTTACTGAAGTCTTCCATTCATCCATACTACTTTCACTTCTGGTCTTATTACAGCAATTTTTGGATGTAGTTGCATGCTGCACGTTAAAGAATAGGACGTAGCCATCAATCCAGCATTTTTTGGCTGTAGTGATTTTCGGGCAATATAAATTCTTTCATTAGTTTGCCATTGCTTTCTGAACGATCGCTCTATAAGTGATTAATATCAAACGAATAGTGATTGATGGTAGATATGTTGTATCAGGAATCTATAACGACATAGTAAAGTAACCCATAGCATTTATTAATGCCGTAGGGGTTTGAGATGTTAGCGATCTCACATTTCACAGGCTCTGCAAATGAGGGCGGTAGTCATCTCCTCTCCCTCGCAGTCTTTACTTCCCGGATTAATCCGGTACCCATTTAAGGCTGGGTCGACCTGGGAGCCGTTGCGATCTGAAAACATTTCCGCCTCGAAACATTTCCGCCAACTGGGGAATGAACCCATGACCACTCATATGCGAAGCCAGTGCGCTAACCACTGCGCTAACGCGGCTCCCAAAAACGACATATAACGACATATAAACAAATGGCTCTGTACTTGACATATGTATACATAGTTTATTATACAATTTGTTTATATGTTCACACGAATCGTGATTAACCGTAGAAGAAAAGTTGAATGTTTACAAGTCTTCAGTGTACATTAATGTACTACTTGTGTATCAGTAGCTATTTATGGATATCGCAGTTAAAGGGCCTCCCTGATATAGCCGTTAAGCCGTTAGATTTGTGCTCAAGAGGTAGTGGGTTCGAATCCAACTCACAGCGCCTTTGAAGTGGATTTTTTTTAGATATGTCGCTTGAACTATGACAAGTATTACTTATACAATCTAGGAATAATATGATGGATTGTAGTAAAACTGATTAGCATTAGGTATTACCGGAAAATACGAAGTCATAAGTTGTACAACTGTCCATGAAACTAAAATTCATTAGCACAATATGATGCGCACCCTCGGCAGATGGCGTGAAGCTTAGTTGAGAGGGACGATGCATATATGGAGTAACCAAAGTACAATAAAGTCAATCCTCTACATATTTTAAACATTGTTTAGCATATAACAGTTACGTTAATTTACCGTCTTGAAAAGCAGAAAACAGTAACATTGTGATTCACAATACGTGCTGTAAGATGCGATTACAGAAAGCTAGGCTATGAAGTTCGCTACCCCAATCCCTAGACTTTCAGTGATTCAATTGAATTCAGTTGTGTCTATTGAAAAAAGGCGTCGATATCCCAGCCGAGGTGTAAACAATGGAATAATTAATTGCGTTAACAGCAACATTTTGAAAATAAGCAGATTTTAGCAAGAAATATGCCGAGAAATAAAAAAATGACTCATCACAAATATAGCGTGGACCCTAAACGTTGCTGCAGTGATTATGTAATGCTATTGATAACTTCTTGTCTAAATAACACCCGAGCTTAACATGATAGTTTGTGAGTAACGAATCGCCCGTGAGTTTCGGACGTCCGAAAAGTTAGCAAAAACTGCTACCCTCAAGCGGTAGGTAGGTAGTTAATGAGTTTTCCTCTCTTTTAGAGAGGCGTGCCTCTTTCAACCAGCGGACAAAGTCCAATTAAGCTATATCAGGACACAGTACCATAAAATATTAGAGGTAACAAAGACCTCAAAGCATGTTGTAAGAGATTAATAAGGTTTTGGGGTGGAGTTGGCAGCCCCCTTCCATATAGGGTCAAAGTAACCCAGAAGCTACGCTGGAAACTGACGTACCATGACGAAATATGCATATATCACAACTAAACTGTAAACCACAACAGAACATATTCCGTTCTCTGGATATATCCTGTATGTCATATATATATATATATATATCATATCCAGCCATATCCTGCTGATTTGCAGGAGTTTGAGAACGAAAGTGAAAGAAGACAAACATAATTTGTTTTCACATTTTATTTACCTATCATCATCATCATCAAGTGCCGTCTCCGCAACGAAGGTTGGCTGCAACGTATCTCCAACATCTCCTGTCTCTTGTCTTGGTGGTGTACTCTGCTAGACTGTAACCTGTCCATCGTGTAATGTTACTCTCCCACTTGTATCTCTGCCTACCTCTTGCTCGCTTCCCTTTGACTTTACCCTCAAGTAAGGTCTTCAATAGGGTGTCATGTCTTTTAATGTGTCCAAAGTATTTTATTTGCCTGATCTTTATTTCTCTTAGTAGTTCTTTCTTCATATTAAGTGTTTTTAGCACCTCTTTATTTGTTTTCTTCTCTTTCCATGATGTTCTCCCTATTCTTCTATATACCCACATCTCAAAGGCATCAATTTTGTCTTCTAATTGTTTATTTAGTGTCCATGTTTCTGAGCCATACATTAATATGGAATTGTTTACCTATAAAAGGTATTTAATACGATTACGTTCCACAAGCTTCTAATTTTAAACTATATAATAATGCGGACGTGTAAAATATAAGATCGCATACACACAAAAAATTCATATATTTGCAAGCACAAATTATTGATATATTAAAAGAGGTTCGACGGTAAACATTTTGAAACGAGCCACCGAAAAGGGATGAAAGCAACGATGACAAAACATCAAGAACTAAGAAATTGAACATCATTTCGGAGACATTCTGAAATTCAGCTAAAGCATTGAGAAAACACCAGATCAGACGGCAACTGGAAGCTCATTTAAGGAGTTTCTCTCATGCTAATCATGGTGATAAGGGAATTCACAAACTAAAGCTAGTCTCACTGCAAATACTGGAGGGACTTCATGGGAAATAAGAACTCCAATTTCACGAGATTTGTAAAGAATCTGTTGATTATGACGAAACTCAAGTGAATCAACTCAATTGTGGAATTTGTAGTTATTTTTTTCTTCAATGTTCATGACGGAATATTGCTGCTGAGAGTCTGTCAGATGTAACATTGAAAAAATGACACGGAGAAGTTTAAGTTAAGATGGAAGCTTTAGTAAAAGTGAACGGAAATAAAATTTAAAATATCCGCAGGGTTCCCACCAGCACTTTTCATCAACTTTATTGACTATGACAAGACATTTGACAGAGTGTCATGGAACAACTTTTTGTAAATATTAGAACAGTTTGAAGTGGAAAAATCAATTATGAAAGAAATATTAAACTTGCGTCAGTAGAACGAGTACATTAACGTAGTCTTGTTCTTCTTCTGCGTTCATTCTTAAACTCTTGCAGGTTAGCAGGATGTAGTTTGGAGAGCGGAATGTGTTGTGTCATGGTTTACAGCTTAGCTGCGATATTTGCGAATTTCAGCTGGATGCATCCAACTTCAACATGGCTTCTGGGTCACTTTGAACCTCTTCATGAAAGGAAAGCCATCCCCCCTCCCCAATATAGTCTGCATGTCAGTAAGACATGTTGTAAATACAAATAAGGTAGGAAGGTTACTGTAGAAAACTGTCATTAAAATATAGAAAATAGCAATAAAACAAAGAATCCCACAATATTGTTTTATTGTTATTTTCTATATTTTATTATTTTATATTGACAGTTTTTCTACAGTAACCTTCCTACCTTATTTGTATTTACCTCTATTTGTCTGGTTACTGCGGCACTTCCATTTTGTCGGATATTCTCCGATATTTGGGTTATTTATATAAGACATGTTGTAGGAATCTAGTGTTACTATAGCATTGGGAAAATGCATTGTTAGTCTTTTATGTTAGGTGAATGAAGTGTTAGTCTTGTATGTTAGGTGAATGAAGTGTTTCATCTAGTATGTTAGGTGAATGAAGTGTTAGTCTTGTATGTTAGGTGAATGAAGTGTTAGTCTTGTATGTTAGGTGAATGAAGTGTTAGTCTTGTATGTTAGGTGAATGAAGTGTTTCATCTAGTATGTTAGGTGAATGAAGTGTTAGTCTTGTATGTTAGGTGAATGAAGTGTTTCATCTAGTATGTTAGGTGAATGAAGTGTTTCATCTAGTATGTTAGGTGAATGAAGTGTTTCATCTAGTATGTTAGGTGAATGAAGTGTTAGTCTTGTATGTTAGGTGAATGAAGTGCCAGTCTAGTATGTTAGGTCAATGCAGTGCTAGTCTAGTATGTTAGGTGAATGAAGTGTTTCATCTAGTATGTTAGGTGAATGAAGTGTTAGTCTTGTATGTTAGGTGAATGAAGTGCCAGTCTAGTATGTTATCTGAATGAAGTGCTAGTCTAGTATATTAGGTGAATGCAGTGTTAGTTTAGTATGTTAGGTGAATGCAGTGTTATTCTAGTAAATAAGGTGAATGCACTGCTAGACTAGTATGTTAGGTGAATGCAGTGCTAGTCTAGTATATAAGGTGAATGCAGTGCCAGTCTAGTATGTTAGGTGAATGAAGTGCTAGTCTAGTATATTAGGTGAATGCAGTGTAAGTTTAGTATGTTAGGTGAATGCAGTGTTATTCTAGTAAATAAGGTGAATGCACTGCTAGACTAGTATGTTAGGTGAATGCAGTGCTAGTCTAGTATATAAGGTGAATGCAGTGCCAGTCTAGTATGTTAGGTGAATGAAGTGCTAGTCTAGTATATTAGGTGAATGCAGTGTTAGTTTAGTATGTTAGGTGAATGCAGTGTTATTCTATTAAATAAGGTGAATGCACTGCTATACTAGTATGTTAGGTGAATGCAGTGCTAGTCTAGTATATAAGGGGAATGAAGTGTTAGTCTAGTATGTTATGGGAATATAGTGTTAGTCTAGTATATTAGGTGAATGAAGTGTTAGTCTAGTATATTAGGTGAATGAAGTGTTAGTCTAGTATATTAGGTGAATGAAGTGTTAGTCTAGTATGTTTAGCTAACAGCTACTTGAGTTATGACTGCAGGTAGTCAGTCATGAGCACACACCAGACACGTCCATAGTTGCTTCGATCTCCGTTTCATGAATCAATCACAATGTAGCGGCTGACAGTTCCAGTTGGATGTTAATTTATTATTTTCTTTGTATATCTGTTATATTTCTACTTGCTTAAGTAAATAAGCTACTTACGAGTAATGTGGTCAGCAGGTTAACGATGAAAAACGTCCTACAAATTTAGCTGATAAAAATATATAGTAAATATCAATCAATCAATAAACCCATAACCCTTCAGGGTCGTAGGGGTACCACATTGGATGCTTCAGCACACAGAGTCCTCCAGCGAATTCTATCCTCAGCGATGCGGAGGAGTGTGGAAATATCTAGCCCTGTCCATTCCTTGATGTTGTCTGTCCATGTCTTTATTTGTCCTCCTCTGCTTCTTCCACCCTCGACAGTTCCCTGCAGTATTGTTTTTGACAAAGAATCGTGCCTGCATACATGTCCGAACCATGCTAGTTTTCGTCGTTTCACTATTGAAAGAAATGGCTCCTGGACACCTGCACACATCTCTACTTTATTTCTTACGTACACATTGGTCTTATGTTGCCTATAGGAAATTCGTATAATTCTTCTGTAGAATTTATACTCGAAAGCATGTAATCTTCTCTCCATGTCCGCAGTGAGTGTCCAATCTCTCACAACCATACAACACAACAGAAAGCACCAGCGACCTATACAGTTTGATTTTCACTCCAACACTGATGTTGCTTTTCCAAATCACAGTTAGCCTTGACAAGGACGCTAAAGCCATCTCCAGCCTTATTTTTAGTTCTGCTTTGCATTTACCATCGTTGCATATACTGGATCCGAGGTATTTGAAGGTATTCACCTCTTCAAGCTTATGTCCATTCATCATGATATTAGTCTGGTTTTCTGTGTCTCTGCTGTTTACCAAGATTTTTCTCTTATCTGAATTGATTTCCATTCCGTACTTGCTGGTAACTTTTTCTAACTTTGATGTTAATTCTTGCAATGATTGTTCTGACCCAGCTATAAAATCAATATCATCAGTGAAACGAAAGTTGCAAATATGGCGACCTCCGATCGATATAGACGTGTTGTAGTCATGCAATGTCTCTTGTATGATGTGCTCTAAGTATATGTTAAAATGTACTGGGGACATTATGCATCCCTGTCGAACTCTCACAGTTGTTTTGAAGAACTCTCCAATTGTATTGTGTGACAAGACAGCACTATTTGCATTTTCGTACAGAGCTTCAATAATGTCTATAATTGTGGTGTCAAAATTAAATTTCCTCAGTATGTGCCACAGACCATCATGCCAAACACGATCAAAGGCCTTTGTAAAGTCAATGAAGTTGTGGTATAGATCACGTTGATGCTGAATATGTTTTTCGATTAGTGTTCGGATGTTAAATATTTGTTCAACAGTGCTTCTGTTTGCTCTGAAGCCAGCTTGTTCTTCTGCAATTATTTCTTCCGACTTGTGTTTTATTCTGTTAAGTAGTATTTTGAGCATCACTTTACTGGGGTGTGTTATAAGGCTAATTGTTCTGTAATTTGTACACACTTTCAAATTTCCTTTCTTGGGAATTGGTATTATTAGTGATTGTGTCCAATCAGTGGGCCATTGTTTTGTGTTCCATATATTTTGGCATATTTTGGTCATAATATTTACCACATTAATTCCCCCGTATTTCAACAATTCTGCTGGAACGTTGTCTACACCAATGGTGAATATATTGTTTGTTTATTAAATATAGGATTAAACCCTCATGCCTAGGCACGACGCTTTAAACCCAAGACCGGAGCCTTTATTCTTTTTATATCAGGCCGTAAGCACTTATATATGGCCTAATTCCTCTTAACAGACGGTTTGAAGCAAGCCTGTACCACATGGAGATCATTCATCGAGTACGAGCCGAATGTGTCAGTTCATGCTAAATCTGCCGATCCATGAGCGATTTGGGATTGTTGTAGAATAAGTAGTGAGTATGTCATCTCCTGACTGTTGCACCGTACGTCTGAGTCTTCGTTTTTCCTCTCTGCTCAACATTGAATCCTCATGTCTTCGTACCAATACGCAGGATTTTTCTCTTTGTGACGCGATCTTCTGCTAGCTTTCCCCAGCTCAGAAGTGATGATAAAAGCATTAATTGATGATATGTATGCATCTGTGTATCGCAAATTTATTCTGCCTCATCTTCCATTGAGATTTTCTCTTCTTCCATCAATATTTGATTTAGGATACTGCTGTTGTTCATCCATTGGATATGCCAAATCCTCATACGCTTTCTGTGACTGAGTATGGAAAATATTCTTGGAAGCCCGGCTCTCTACAGGATTTAATTATTGATAACCTTATCCTACCGTTTCATATTCACAAGTTCTCTGAGGCATAGTAGATGGAAGATGTTCAATTTCTTGTTTTGTTGTAAGTATGATGTCCATTTTTCGTACTCACAACGGAGAATACTGAATATACATCCCCAGTAGATCGATACCTTTGTTTTTCAATTGTCAACTTAGTGTTGGTCCAGGATCTTGAAGATTTACCAAAATTGATGGTTATCGTTTCTTATTCAATTACAGGTAAACTCCATTATAACACCATGGTCCGGACAGAGGAAATATGTGTGTAATAACAGAAATTTGCTATATACAGTATAAACAATATAGACTAAAAATATTATGTGTATTTATCTTCTCGTCAAATGTGAGATTTGTAGTTACTGTTGATCTCAGATTGTTGAAGGTATGTACTTACTAAAGTTGCAGGTTGTTCAACGTTATGTTTGAAACTATCAATATTTTGACAAAATAATACAGTTCTCTTGACGTTTATTGGTAGCGAGAACAAGTCGCAGTCCCTTGCCAAGTTGTTAATCCGATTTTACAGGTTGCACCGTCAGCGTACATAAACACGTCTAGAAGAGAAGTCTCAGTTATTTTAGTATTCTTTTTAGATCGGTTAAGTTAAATATAATGCCATCATGTCTTGTGCACATAAAGCTCAACCATCGAATTTTCAAAGGCAGTAAATTCGCAGAGAAGAAAATCACAAAGAGTGCTGGAGCAAGAACACACCTCGCTTAGTTCCACTCATGTCATATAATCTGTGAGAAAAAACCCCCACCAAACTGGATTGTATCGTCATCTACCTCGATCTTCCATGTGTGCCACAGCCATCAGAGAAAATATCGTAGTACATGTATTACCTGTTCTGTTCAATACACAAGTTTTAGTGACTTTGTCCTTCCATATAACTCAAAGAATTCTACATAGGCACCATTTGCGAAAGCTGTCTAGTCGTCTCTCCTGGTGCAGATTTCAGTTTATATGAATATAACGTTTGATGAATCAGCGTGTTTATCTTTAATCCAACCGGGACCCTCGACACAACTTGACTAAGAGTTAGGAACGAGCCATCGGGTGCGTTTATTAAAGAACAATCTTTACTGATTCTAAAGTATTGGTAATTTTTCCCGTCAGAATTGCTGATGAGGAGGGGGTCACCATCTCCTTTTTATGGTTTTTATTATTAAATACCATATCATGTTCTGTTTTCTTAAGCAGGAGACGATGATTGAATCCCACAACACCCCACATATGTACGGACTTGATCTTCATTGCAATTTCCATCTTTAATTATATATTTCTCATGTTGTTAATCTATTTTAGCAATTCATTTAATTTCATTGTTTACTACTTCCAGCGTCTAGTATTGCCAGAATATTCGATGCTCTGTCGGTGTCTTCTTACTTTGCCCTATTCTTATTACTATTCATATATTTTTGTGTTTTACATAGACTTCCAGTGCGATAATTTATCCTCTATTGTATAATATTATTACATTGTTTACATCTGTTTAATTCAGAACCAGGAGTGAATTCATTACGTCTCTCAGCCGATTGGAATTTGCTACGTTTGTGTATCCTAGCTGCTGGAGAAATGTATTCAAAAGGCTCAGCTAATGATGACAACATTGTAGTGTATATTTACCCAATTTCGAAAATGCGTAACGCATTTTTCGTTGCGGATGGCAACTATGATCCTAGTTTTTTAAAAATATAAAAAAAGACAGTCAATCTTTATATTTTTTGTTCGCTGCTTATGGCAAGTTATTTAAATTTAGTTTTTAAGACAAACGACAAGCTAGTCAAGATTAATATTTTTCATTTCGTTGCGGTTGACAACTGTTGCTCTAGTCAAAACAAGAAAGGGAAAATGTATAGTGTTTTTTCTATAGTTTTTGGTGATATTTATTGATCTATTGGTGGAATAACATACTACATAATGGTAGCAGCGGTAGTCATGTTCAATCATTCGCTCTCCGACCAGCAGAGCCGGGTTTCGAGTCCACTTGTTATTTTTGGTTTGAAATAAAATAACTCCCATGGTTACAAGGGTACCAGAGTTCAAGCTCTCGGGAAGGTCGAGGAAATATGCGACCGTTACTGAGCAAGTGCGGTAGTCCGTCGGTACTATAACACATATGGTAAAAAATTTTTTAGTGATTCATGTGAATATTTCAGTATTTTTCATTGGTCACTAGGATTATACTTTGTGCGACAACCAATAAATATCAAGAGAATAGTCAAAGGAATAATTTTAGAAGGTTGGATTTCCCATTTGTCAATTGGTCTTATAATTGCCAATGGTCACAAACTCGCCAGCTGAGCACCTATGGAAGATCGTGTGCTATAACTCTGGTTCATAATTCCATCTCACCATGACATTTTACTACAGGGATTGCCAGACCACGATATCCGATGTCTGTAAACACCAATATTGCTGGATGTTCTCTTACATTATAGACATTTTTTAGCTAAACTGATGAACATTCTCTCCGAAACGTTATACCAAGGTGAACATGTCTTCTCCAGTATACTTACACAATTATAAGAAAACCTATAGTAATATAGCCTATAAGTGGGTTGTCTATACAATATGTTAAAGATTGAGGGAGGTGGGGGTGCGAAGTGGTCTGAAAAAGTTTGACAGTGTGTGACAAGTGGGAGGGTGGGGAGTCGGCAAAAGTTGACGTGAACAATACGGGTTAATTTTATACGCAAAGTATATTGTTTGAATTTAAATAAAAAATGGCCACCGAAGATGGATGTGTCGGGCCATTGGCGCAAATAAAACGGCGACACAACGAATTTCCATTCTCTGGACTACATCCTTCTGGAAATCTAATAGGACTATGGTCCTGATACAAGAGATATCCAGTGGTAGTTTGAGAATGAACGCTGAAGAAGAAGAAGAAATAAAAATGAAAATGTGAAACAAAACTTGTATTTTTTGCGTAAATTTGCTTAGGTGGGTACATTTTATAATGGTTCTGGACATTTTAGGGTGGGTTCTGGACATTTTAGGGTGGGTTCTGGACATTTTAGAGTGGGTTCTGGATATTTTATGCGAGTGGAATTGTTGACGTAATATATGAGGAGTCCCAAAGGAACTCCCAGCACTGTTTGTGATTACAACCAACCCTCATCGTGACGTAACAAATCTGTAACTCATCCTTGTATCTATGGATCCAAAAATGTAGTCAATATAAAATAGTATATTTGTTCCAAATTGCTAATGTTTGACTAGAAAAGAAATATTAATGAAAAATATCACCCAGGCAATATCCATTTTCTGGTTTAGTGATCACTAGTTCATTTTCCTGACATTTTGTCTGAAGCTATTTATCTCCCTCTAGGAAGCTGGACATTTTTCTGGGATCTCAATTTGGGACGTTGTTCAGATGGTTACGACACTAGGCACACTCAGGCGGAACAAAGATAATAGTCAACGGGACCTCGGTGCAAATAGTGTTACGATTCAATCATTGAAGTCTATTTATATCTGGTTTTCGTTGATGCACAAACGACGACCAATACGGGCTGTAGATACGTTTTCATTAAGGAGGGTTGTTACATAAAAAGTCAAGGGTCAGGTTTTGTGTGTAAATTCTACGTTTTGATGAACAATTTAATGACTTTTTTTGTGTGAAAAATAGTTACGGAAGGAGACTTAACAGCATTTTAGCTAGTTTATATCGTACTAAAAGTCATGTTGTGAATTGATTATGTGGCCATGAAGAGGGAGCGGAAGGGGAGGAGAGTAATTTAATAACTTTTCCGTCTCCCCTATCTACGGACTTGATTGTTTGGTATTGCTGTTGAGCTGCTTAAGATGTACAGCAATATGTATAGCTGAGTCTATTGTACATTTTAAACATTTATTTTGAATATATAAAGCAGGATTCATTACAAGATCATAGGATATCCATAGCTATTGGGAATAGACCATTTTGTAACTTTCTTTATGCCGCTAATATCGATCTCTTGACTGGTATCGAATCTGAACTCCTGTAAATCACCGAAAAGTTAGTTGGAAATTAGCATTGATAACAGCAATATTTTGGTGATCGGTAATACCAAGCAACATCACACGGATATCCGGCTAAACGGTCACGAACTGAAAACAAATACTATCTTCAAATATCTCGGGTCCCAAATATGCAAAATATGTATATGATTGAAACTCGCGAAATGAGATTATGGTAAGGCTCGGGATGGCGATGGCTGCCATGGAAAGGTAAATCCTACATAAAGTAAACATGTTACTGAGAATATCTAACTATCGATATAAAATAACAGTAAATAACAATAAAACGTAGAACACGGACAAATATCAACGTATTGGTCCTAATGGGACTTTCGTCAAAAAACAAATAACGGTTAAGAAAACACAACTGTAAAAAAATTAGAAACTATTATCCAAGTCATATTGGTTATTAGTTGTTTTACGGTTTTGTTTTCTTAACCGTTATTTGTTTCTTGACAAAGGTCCCAATAGGACTGATACGTTTATAATTGTCATTGTTTTATTGTTATTTATTATTATTTCATATCGATAGTTAGGTATTCTCAGTAACCTGTTTACTTGATTTAGGATTTACCTGTTATTTGTCTGTTAACAGAAGCACTTTCCATTTTGTCGGACATCCTCCGAGATTTTGGTTATTTATAGCTGCCATCGAAAGGTTGAATATGATTTGAAAAAGTAAGATCAGTTTTACAGTGATCAAACTTTTCATATCTTCTAGTGCTAAGTATACTTGTGTACGGATGTGAAAGATGAATACTAAATGCAGACACAGAAAGAAGGATTCAGGCTTTTAAAAACTAGTACTACAGACGTACGTTAAGAATTAGCTATATAGAACACAACATAAATATACAGTATTCATCCGGCAACAAATACACAAATTTGTGGGTTACCAAGACTCACTTTCGGCAGTGGTGAAACGGCGTAAACGTATTTGTTTTGGACATGTAACGAGATACGACTCACTTTCTAAAAATATTGTGTAAGGAACATTCCAGGGTAGAAAGAGAAGTGACCGTAAGATAAATTCCTTGATTGATAGAAATATCAATTATTAATGATGTTAGTATTAATGAAATGTATGGTGTGAATTCAATGATGATGTTAGTATTAATGAAATGTTTGGTGTGAATTCAATGATTATTTTAGTATTAATAAATGTAGTGTGTGTTCTCAATATTTACAAAAATACCATTTATGTGTTAAACATGTCATACGTACAAAGTTCACATATGTTGTGAATGAAGTGCCATATGATCTTCCCATACTTAATAACCAGCCTTGCAGTTCTAGTAGGAATATTGTTTCAAAGAATGAGGTTGATGTGACTAAATATGTTAAAATATTTCCTCCACAAATTGCAAATGCATCTAATCACCTTCTAACATTGTCAGTACATCAATATCATCTTCACACATTGTCAGTACATCAATATCATCTTCACACATTGTCAGTTCATTAATATCATCTTCACACATTGTATGTGTATCAATATCATCTTCATACATTGTATGTGTTTCAATATCATCATTACAAAACATCAAAACACGTCTTCCCTATTTTAGTACATTACTTACTCTATCAAGTAAAGTGATTCGGTCATCTTATGAGAATGAAGCCAAAACAAATACCAATAAGAGCATATAATACAAGAATATCCCGGCGTAAGGCCAAAGGTAGCACAAGAAAACGGTGGATAGAAAACATCAAGATGAACTTGAACAAACTTGGACTAAATGCAACCACGGCGACACATCTGGCCTTGTAACTATGGCTTAAGCTCCCACCCCTACGCTTAAAGGCAAATGTGAATGCGATCAACAATAATTCACCCGTGGAAAGACAAAAGACAATAGACTTACTCTATCTACAGATGAAGAAATACTATTCACACATTTTGTTAGAAGAACACTTAATACAACAAATACAAGAAATATATTATCATACAAGACACCCGGACAGCCAATAATGTTACAATTAATTATGCAGTCCATGAAACAATCTCATGAAATAAAATTCTAAACTACAAGAATGAGATCAAGATGTCCTCAGTCAGTTAAAGAACATCTAGCCGGGACATCAACTGGTTCAACAGGAAAGAAGCAGAAGAAAGCGCTCCAACCAATCCTGCACACAGTCCTTTTAAGGACTACCACCTTATAATCCAGATCGACACAGCGAAGGAACAACACAGCAAATAGCTCCGAATAGAAGAAAGAGCTCCAACCAATCACCACAAAGTCCTTCTTAGGACTATCACCTTATAATCTCATCATACCAGAGACAGGCAGAGCCACAACATAGTCCATACAAGGACTGAAGCTAGGAGGCCCTACAGCGAACCCGGCTAACAGAGCCACATCCTAGCAACAACCAGGCAAACAAGCCACAAAAACCACAGGTCCCCAACCGCCTCGATATAACCACTATGGACACCAGTCCTAGGTTGAAAGAGGCGGGCCTCGACCACATGAGGCATAAACCCCTACTAAACAAACAACAAAAATCAACTGGTTCTCTAGTAGTAAAAGATTTTCTGGCATAAGAAACAAGATTGAGGATTTAAAATTTATAATGGACATACAATTGTTACAAATTTATCCAACTAAAAAATAATATGCTCCACGTGTTGAAAAGTAGAAGGTTAGAGAAGAAAGTAATTGCAGTATTTTTTTAGTATTTTGTCATCTCTGTAACAATGTGTGTAGTCTACTTGCTTATGTAGTTTTGTGTAAAGGGGTATATGTTTGAAACGATGTGATTATGTATGCAGGATAGTACAATTATACACTTTTAAAAATGTGTTTAAACTGTGGATAAGTGATTTATCATTTAATTTCTGCGAAATATATCTTCTTCTTCTGTGTTCATTCTCAGACACCTGCAGATTAGCATGATGTAGTCTAGAAAACTGAATGCATTGTGTCATGGTTTACATCGTTGCTGTAATATACGTGCCTTTCGGCCGGAAACATCTGACTTCAGCATGACTTCTGGATACGATTTATACTATATAGGATTGGACAACCAACACCACCACATAACCTTCGCTGTCGCCACTTGTGACATGCATGACAGTTACACTGTGTTGCCATTCTGCGTTCCCCTTTCAGACTCTGGCAAAATACCAGCGTCAACACATACTAGTATACATATTAAAAATAGCGGTATATCTTATTTAAGACGTAGGATCAAGTCAGTAAGTTTTTGGCAGTAATGAATATCTTGGCAATATATGATGCTCAGTATGTTGCTATTGTACTCTGAATTGTCTAAATGCAGAGCTGCTTGTATGACAGTATTAAATGATAAAGGGGTCAATGAGTTATGCTTTCTCTAGTTATAACGGTGTTAAAAAGGATACCGCCACCAGTTTGGATATATTCAACACAAGGCGTGTGATATAAGCCGTTGTATTCAAATATAGTAGCATATTCAATATGATGGTGACAACCAAAGCTCTCATATATATATATATATATATATATATATCACAACGTCCAGATTTACAACATTCATAATTCAATGTACAGCATCTTAGGAAATATGAAACATCTCTTAGTTCACAGGCTTTCCTAGACTTAATCTGTCTCTCAACTGGAAGCTTTTCATCCTAACCTAAAACTTCCTAACTGCAACTTTTAAACTAAATTTCTCAAACTACAACTTCTAACTGCACTTCCTAGCTCCGGTCTCAACCTGAGTCCCGAACCTAATGCTTCGTCCTAATCTCCGGACCTAGTTTCAGGCTTCGTGGTCCTAGTCCGAACTCCTGAAAATGCAGAGTTCTCAAGTATTTAAAAAAAACTTCTGACCAGTCAAAATTCCTTTGGACATTCTCACATCCGTTTTAAAATGCTGCCCTCTTTGTCATTTAATTGAAGACAGCAAGTTACGAACATGAAAATAATACTCCACGGTCAATTTGCTGTCGCTGTTCTCACATCCCAGACATTCCTTCTGCAAACCTTTTGTTCTAGCTACTGGCATGTATAGTTTCCCACCAGAGGTTACAGACACCCCTCTATACTTTACCACTGTTTTCTCTCGTTAAATAGCCAAGGCGAACGATACCGTTTATCTGGTATATGTCAATACCTAGCCGAATGAGTCTCCCTCCACTGGCGGAGACGAACAGTGCCCATTGTCAGGCCCGTTCTACATCGGCCGACGTGTTGATTTATGTCGTTTGCTTTGCTAGCTTCGTGGAGACTGTCTTTCTTAAATATGGTTTAAAATGCGCTGAAAGCATGTTTGTGACAATATTGTTACTACACTTTACTCGTTCATTTGGTTCAGTCAGACATTCTGTCTGGATTTTGACTAGTAGCCGGCCTACTGTTTTGTTGTTACACCTCACTCTATTACATCTACAGCTGAATTTGAATCTGATATATTGTTAAACCTAGGCATGATTATGTTATGTATATAAATATATACCCTACTCATGATAAAATCAAATCTAATAGGTTAATTCAATAATTGTGTTATATTTCTCTGGGTTCAGTATCTCTATTTCATCATTAATCTTCGCACTGTATAACATTACTATTATTCATTAATCTTCGCACTGTATAACATTACTTTTATTCATTAATCTTCGCACTGTATAACATTACTCTTATTCCCAGTATTTCTATCTCTCTTTCCCTCTGCTCTACAGTAATGTAATAGAAATTAACGCTGCTGTGCATATTAATAATTCTCAATAACACTGATAGTTCTAACAATTGAAATTACTTTAAGCATTGCCTCTGATATTTGTCTGCTTAATTATAAACATATCTATTGTATCTGTCCGTGTATACATTCAGTTTTATCAATACACCATTCGGGTTACCAAAAGACTTCTATTGTTTCAAAAATTAATCGCTTCCTTGGTTACCAATTTAACATAACATCAGAGACAGAGAACTAAAATGAACAGTACTGAGCCGTTGTATCCCAATGACAAAAATCTACTATTTATAATGTATCTATGGACTAGTCAGTGTTTTACTTGACTGGTTGTTTGTTTGCATCCAATCAATGTTCGCATCTTTGATTCCTGTCACCCCTGTTTGTATTTAAATATCCCGACTCTTCCCTTGACTCTGTATCGTACATAGAGAATATCAGACGACTTTCACACAAGACTACTGGCTGACTAACTTGATGTTACAAATGGGGTGTTGGCCAACGTGGCAAACCTCGTTTTGTTGATCAGTGGTTCTCAACCTTTTCTCGTTAGAGGGTCCCTTTTGGAACACATTTTCTTCTGTTTTCTTCTGTGGCGCTCCCTCTTCCTCAGACGTAACCACACAGTCAACTGCCAAGTTTTAAAATTAGATATCGTGTACAATTGTACAATTTCATTATAGTTTCATTTTCTGTGGCTCTCAAAACGGGTATGTGATCGTCAAGGAGGGGTGTATGGCCTATTAAACATATATATATATATATATATATATATATATATATATATATATAGTCAATGTTTCTTCTGTTCTATGGAAAGACATATCGTAACATATGATAATATGTTTACGATGATAAATGGGTGTGAAAGCGATGGTTCATAGTACTAAACCTTATAATTTGCAGATGCGTATACTATTTTGCATCCTGGCTAGATTATTTCTGATTAAAACCAGCTCTTTAACATAGTAATGTTGTTATCACTTGACTAAGTTAGTACTGTACGACTCCACTACGTCAGAGCTGTAAAATTTGACTACGCAAGAGTTGTAATAACTTGGCTATGCCAGTTCATTGTTACTACTTTAATAAACCAAAACTGTTACCATGTAACTTCAGTCAAGTCATAACTTGACAACGTTATCTCATCTATGATTTGACTACGTCAGCTCATTTATCACTTGACTGCATCAGCTCAACTATCACTTGACTTTTTCAGCTTATTTATCCACGTGCTCTAGTGATCTGCGTGGTCTGAATGAGTGACAAGACTAATAATTGTATAGTTCTTACATATTTTCATATGCACTTTAAGTGTCAAGATACGCAAGCGGTGGGTCTTTGGGTCTCACCAAAGGCTCACTAGACAAACCACCCATGCAACTGAAAACCTTAGTGGATGGCATGCTGTTATATTGAGGTTATCTTCTTATAGAAGCTTCATGGCACGTCATCTATACAATTATTCTTCTCATGCTTGTATTTTGTTCTTGTGTTTTATGCTACACTCTCTGTGGTTCGGAGGGATTAAGAGATGCCTGCACAGCACTTGGGGGGGGGGGAGTGGAGGAAACTGACAGCACTGTATTTCCTACGGCTGAGGTCAATTATAGAGGCACAGTGACTCAAGACGTGACAATCCTTTTGACTTGGAACATTTGGTTGCCCACCTGGAGCAATAGAGAAGTTCGGCATAACCAGTAGTCAAATGGTGGCTGGGAATGGGCATAGTGAACCCTAACGTGGCTGCAGTAGCTCGGAGCAGTGCATATGTTGAAATCTACCGTCCTGGTGACCTGATAATTATTTTCTGGCTCTCGACCGGGGTGGGTCGAAAATCTGATCAAGCAACAACAAAACAAAAAAATGAATCGGGAGTTTGAGAATGAACACTGAACACGAAGAACAATTGAAAACAGACCACAACAGACTCAAATAGCACATGTGCAAGAAGTGTGGAGTTGGCGAAACCATGTGCGCCCATGTGGACAATCTACAGAAACCACAGAACATATTTTACAGAACTGTCCACTATCACACTATAACAAGAAGACGATGGTCATTGGAAACAGCACTAACGAACAACCCGGCCTTGTCTCGGGGCTAGTGGCCACATTTCATTGATGAATTCCATATCAGCATCTGACATCTACAGCAGAATCTGAACAAATAAGTTGATTGTTACATGTATACAGAGATAAAACTATTATAAAATAGGTTTCCTTTCTAGCGATCTCGCCAGTTGCTCGCTGCTGCTATTGTCATCCTATAAAATGAGATCAAAAGAAATATATGGAGCTATGAACCAAAACGTTCAGCAAGTAATCAAAAATACAAATTAGATTTAGAAAATCAACAGAAACATAGATCACCTGTTTAATGTTCATGATATTGTATCACAATTCCGTGTGGCGGCATATTTCCGTTTTCATCATTACAGGTCATCATTTGGGTTCATAGCTCGTGGTTCTATTTTTATCAACGTTATTGTAACATAAATCGTACAGCTTCCAACATCTCGCGTTGAATATCGAGATTAACAATAATGGATGTCATATAGCTGGAGCTAACTGTGGATAAATGTTATGTAAAAACAATTAGCAAAAACATGGCTTAATTCCAAGATTATGTACACAAAAAGAATACATAGTTTTAAAAAGTTAGAATTTTGTTAAAATTCCAATAACTCCATCTTTGTGATTGAATTTTTAGTTTCTTGATTCTGTTTTGACAGCATTTGCGAGGGAAACGATTAGATCAACATTACTGTCTTTGTTTGATGAGACTTATGTTTTCATCAATTTAGACACAAAAACATGCAGAAATTATACATTTTAAAACAGAATATAAAAATAAACAAATTTAGAAAACAGAAATTTTGTGCCTAGTGAGATTTCAAAATGTATGAAACTTAGTTTTGAAATGAACAATATGTCACAGCTAATTAACAGAGGTACAGATTAATATTTTAGCGACATACGCAATTGTCTTAATTCCTTTTTGGGTCAAAGATGTTACATAGGGCAGGAACCATTTCTCCCCATGGAAAGTGCTCGATGCAAGTTGATATAGTTCTTGTGTATTGGGTATGCCAAATATTGAGCATTCCCTATTGATTGCTATGTGTAGTTTCTTTTGGGAGAACCACTTTTCTTCAAATTTATTTGCAGAGAAGAATATTCGAGGGAATATTGCCTAGAACATCCGTTTTCATCATTGTCTAAATTTTTGTTATTGAACTGTTGTCGAAAGTGCAGAAATTGTATTTATAATATGGAGAATTGCTGTTTTGTTGTTTAGAGCTGCTTCATTTGAACAAAAAGCTATAAATATAGATGGATTGTCATCGGTTTCTCTTCGATCGATCTGTTGTTGATGTTGGTTAAATTCTTATCCACAAAGTATTTAGTAACACATTAAATGATTCATAATTTATCCCATCTCAGAAATTTTGGGTCACGTGTCGTCTTGTGTCTCTTTTCTTACATCCGGCCTCTCATGAACTAGACAATTACGCATCTGATCCAGACAGAACTTTTTTTTTTGTTATATTTATTTTTAATAGTATCATTATTTATACTTTTATATTATACTTCAAATTGTATCATTATTTATACTTTTATATTCTATTTCAAATTGTATGCGTATATTGTACTTTTTACATTTAATCACTCATATCTCCATCTTTTGTGCCTCTCTTCGCCTTTATTCGCCTTTGTTGTATTCTTGACATCTCAGTTCCTTGTACATAGCTGAATTCTAGTCTCCACTTGATTCTGTAACTCCATTCTGTGTTTGTTTGTCCCTATCCTGATAAAGATCATTTGATCGAAACGTTGATTTTGTGTATTTTTCTCTGCGTAAAAATGGTATTGACCCTTTCCCCCCATAATTTTCACAAATCATATGGTGTGCATTTTTTTCCTGCAGTTCTCCCGTTCTCTCAGAAAGCTCGAATAACCACTGGCAGTTGGGTAATAATATACTTTATTTTACCGGGAATTTCTCAATTAAATACCGTTCACTGGTTACCCTCGTCAATAGAATCACGTTTCACTGGTGTGCACATCCAGTTAACTAGACCAGCAATGCATTTTGATCACGTCTGTGAAGTGTAATGTCTTTAAAAAAAATTATGGGAGACTGTGTGATTCAATCAAGTTTGTGTCTTGAGGTAATGTGATTCAAGTTTGTGTGGGAGAGTAATGTGATTCAAGTTTGTGTGAGACAGTAATGCGATTCAAGTTTGTGTGTGAGTAATGTGATTCAACTTTGTGTGTGAATAATGTGTTTCACGTTTGTGTAAGATAGTAATGTAAGCACAGTAAGTTTGAGACATTAATGCGATTTCGTCAGGAACATGTACTTACCGCTGACCGCATACGAAATGATTGTAGGCCATAACATCTGCCTACCAAACCAACTCCCCATGCACTATAAACTCCTACTATATTACACACATATATAGTGAGATTTCTTCACTATAAAACTCCTACTATATTACACACATATATAGTGAGATTTTCTTTACTATAAAACTCCTACTATATTACACACATATATAGTGAGATTTTCTTCACTATAAAACTCCTACTATATTACACACATATATAGTGAGATTTTCTTCACTATAAAACTCCTACTATATTACATATATAGTGAGATTTTCTTTACTATAAAACTCCTACTATATTACATATATAGTGAGATTTTCTTTACTATAAAACTCCTACTATATTACATATATAGTGAGATTTTCTTTACTATAAAACTCCTACTATATTACATATATAGTGATATTTACTTTACTATAAAACTCCTACTATATTACACACATATATAGTGATATTTTCTTCACTATAAAACTCCTACTATATTACACACATATATAATGAGATTCTCCTCTTCTAAAACATCAACAATACATATTCCATACAAATATATTTTACACCCCTAACTGAGTAGGATACTTCTTCTCAAAGTACTCTGCAACGATGAAAGTTGTGGTCTATAAAAATTGCATGAATAATACAGAATGCAAGAGCTTAATTGCTCTTAATTCCAGAGATCAAAATAAGCCAGCCACTCGGGATATATTTCTAGAATGTTGCCCTGCTGTCACTGTGTAATGCTATCACATGCTACGTTGTATAATGTATTCCCAATGATAAACAATTCGTTGTTGTTAACATTTATATTCTATAGACTTTCAATTATCATACATGGGATATCATGCTAGTTCGGGGATAGTGTTGAAGTTTGACAATCATACATGGGATATCATGCTAGTGCGAGGATAGTGTTGAAGCTTGACAATCATACATGGGATAGATATCATGCTAGTTCGGGGATAGTGTTGAAGCTTGACAATCATACATGGGATATCATGCTAGTTCGGGGGTAGTGTTGAAGCTTGACAATCATACATGGGATATCATGCTAGTTCAGGGATAGTGTTGAAGCTTGACAATCATACATGGGATATCATGCTAGTTCGGGGGTAGTGTTGAAGCTTGACAATCATACATGGGATATCATGCTAGTTCGGGGGTAGTGTTGAAGCTTGACAATCATACATGGGATATCATGCTAGTTCGGGGATAGTGTTGAAGCTTGACAATCATACATGGGATATCATGCTAGTTCGGGGGTAGTGTTGAAGCTTGACAATCATTCATGGGATATCATGCTAGTTCGGGGATAGTGTTGAAGCTTGACAATCATACATGGGATATCATGCTACTTCGGGGATAGTGTTGAAGCTTGACATCATACATGGGATATCATGCTAGTTCGGGGATAGTGTTGAAGCTTGACCATCATACATGGGATATCATGCTAGTTCGGGGATAGTGTTGAAGCTTGAAATCATACGTGGGATATCATACTAGTTCGGGGGTAGTGTTGAAGCTTGACCATCATACATGGGATATCATGCTAGTTCGGGGATAGTGTTGAAGCTTGACCATCATACATGGGATATCATGCTAGTTCGGGGAAAGTGTTGAAGCGTAACCATCATACATGGGATATCATGCTAGTTCGGGGATAGTGTTAAAGATTGACTATCATATATGGGATATCATGCTAGATCGGGGATCATACTGAAGCGTGACCATCATACATGGGATACCATGCTAATACGTGGATAGTGTTGAAGCTTGACCATCATACATGGGATATCCTGTTAGTTCGGGGCTAGTGTTGAAGGGTAACCATCATACATGGGATATCCTGCTAGTTGGGGGGTAGTGTTGAAGCTTGACCATCATACATGAGATATCATGCTAGTTCGCGGGTCGTACTCTCGCGTGACCATCATTCATGGGATATCATGCTAGTTCGCGGGTCGTACTCTCTCGTGACCATCATACATGGGTTATCCTGCTAGTTCGGGGTCGTATTGAAGCGTCACCATCATACATGGGATATCCTGCTAGTTCGGGGATAGTGTTGAAGCTTGACCATTATACATTGGATATCCTGCTAGTTCGAGAGTCGTATTGAAGCGTGACCATCATACATGGGATATCCTGCTAGTTCGTTGGTCGTATCTCGCGTGACCATCATACATTGGATATCCTGCTAGTTCGGGGTCGTATTGAAATTTAACGATCAGCTTCATATGACCTGTTATCTAATTAGAAAACAGCCCCCTAGAATGATTCATTTCACTTTTCCAGTGATTTTATTTGATTATTGATGATAAGTATAAATAAAGAGATCAATAATAAAACATTGGAAAAATCAAAAGTCCTTTTAGAAGACTGTTTTCTAATCAGCCATCCGTTTTCAGTGTCTTATATTGTGCATTATCTTGTTTATCAATTAACCAGACGTTTTCATTGTCTTATATTGTCCATGCTCTTGTTTGACTCATAAACATCGAGATATACAGAAGGGCAAAATATCTCCACGCATCACTATCCTCTACCATCAAGATGAGTTTGGAAACTTCACACACTGTTCAGTGTGTGTAAATATCAGCCATGTCTTGTTTTGGCCACCTCGCCGTTTTCCGCCGTCCACCGTACCTTGAAGAACATCCTTGGTCATCGAGAAATGTCTCATTACGTGCTATTTCATTGTGTGAGTTTCGGAGAGGAGTTGAACACCACCGTATTAAAACAAGCCTCACTGAACTCAAATTTTGAGACATAATTGAAAACACCCGACTGAAACAGTATCATAGACATATTTGAACCCAGAGATGCCAAGGAAGGGATTTTTGTTACTAAATTATTTATACAGTATTTGAATTGGAGAGGGTTATCCTTAAGGATCTGATGTGTACACAATACACAACATTTTAGACTTTTCTAGAAAGGTGATTACGGTAAAGATAATAGGAGTTATGAATCAGCGTTGTAGAACAAATTGTTCCTATAAGTTATTAGCTGCTTAGTCAGTGGTTGACCAGAAACACATGGCTAGCGTCGCATACCGCACTATCTCAGTAACAATGGCGTAATCTCTCGACATTCTGAGAGCATGAGCCCTGGTACCTACTTCCTGGTAGCTTGGTGAATCACGGGAGTAATTTGTATTTCAAACCACGAATAAAGAGTGGATTTTATACTCAGATTTGCTGGAATCAGGGCGTGTGACTTAACACTACAATACCGCGGCTACCTGACGCCAACCGAAAATGGTGTACTGTTTATTGCTTTTATGAAAGTTATATTTTCTGTTTGTTTCATTATTTTATTATTTCTATTGTTTTCATTTCCGAGCTGTCCATGGTGTCAGCTTTTCTGATGACGAGTGATTAAGGGAGGGGGCTAAGGTTTGAGAAGGAGCACCAACATATCACCTCATTACATACTCACTTAGCATATCAAAACATGACAATTAGGACTTGGAACTAAGTGTCCTTTCTTTAGCCCTTTAACGTTTTCTTCATTTATTTATTTACTTCTCCTTCTTATGTCCTTTCTTTAGCCCCTTCACGTTTTCTTCATCTTTCTTTATCTACTTCCCCTTCACGTTTTCTTCATCTTTCTTTATCTACTTCTCCTTCACGTTTTCTTCATCTTTCTTTATCTACTTCTCCTTCACGTTTTCTTCATCTTTCTTTATCTACTTCTCCTTCTTATGTCCTTTCCGTAGCCGTTTCACGTTTTCTTCATCTTTCTTTATCTACTTCCCCTTCACGTTTTCTTCATCTTTCTTTATCTACTTCTCCTTCACGTTTTCTTCATCTTTCTTTATCTACTTCTCCTTCACGTTTTCTTCATCTTTCTTCATCTACTTCTCCTTCTTATGTCCTTTCCGTAGCCGTTTCACGTTTTCTTCATCTTTCTTTAGCTACTTCTTCTTCTGTGTCGTTTATTTAAATCCTTCACTTTGTCTTCATCTTTCTTCTTTAGCAACTTTTTCTTCTGTGTCCTTTTGTTAACTACTTCAGATTATCTGCAGTCGAACGGACAATGTAATGTAATGTGTACAGATTTTTCATTGGCTGAGATATCTGTGCCTTTCGGCCCGACAAATCCGATTATAGCATCACTTTTGAGTTAATCTAACCTTCCTGCGATGGGCCATTCACTTCCAACACCCAAAACGTCATGCGTCGCTTCCTACTACATGCATGACATAGCATCGATATCAATTTTTTTACTCCATTTTCTTGTCGTGGAAACAAACAAACGAAAATTTGCTTCTATCTACTTGTAAAAATAACCACACCACCCACTTTAATCCCGAATTGATTTTTTATTAGATGACAAATTAAACAGCTACATGTTCCCGTTGCAGGATGCCATGTTCACGATACATCAACCAGCGGAGATAAATGGAAGTCTCCATCCCATGAGAACAATTTGCTTTTGTATTTCTCGTGTTATGCACTTTGTAATTCATCTTGCTCGTACATAATAAATGTGTATTTGTTCACATATATAGATACGACATTATAGATGTGGCGTGGTCAGACTTGACGATGTATTGTTTTCTCCTGCACATTTCCCATGAGAGATTCCATCTGTTCAGTTACCCAAAGTATGATATTGCCAAAGTTTGACAAAATACAGGAAGAACACAATATATTTATTTGTACTAAGTTTTATAAAAATGTAGGGACATCAGTGTTTCCATAAGTTTGACCATTTAAGCAGTCTAACAATGGAAGTATTTGCCGTAACCGCAGGCACTTAAGTGGCTAGAATATCAAGTCTATTCCCATACGTGCTTACTAAGTGACTCAATGAATATGATTCAGAAAGTCAAAACAAGTTATGCACGTAAGGGATAGGTGGAGTCTTTAGAGAGAGCTCGAATGCGGGCATCACTAGAAAACTCATGGGTATCTTTGTCCTCGGACACGCGGGTGTGGAGAGAAACGAAAGGACGACCTATCTTCGCCACCATAATAAATGGTCAATCTATGGACCGAGCAGACATACTTAGTACTCTTCTTGAGTCCTATGGTCATATGACTTTGAGATAAATTAGCCTGAGTCAATATTGAGAATGCGAATTGGGAGTGATAATAGGCATTTCCCGTAGAGATAACACATATACCAAAAAGAGCAGTTAACCAACATGGAACCGGAACCATCAGCCATTATAATCTGAGAGATTTACTGAAGTTGAGATCTGAGCACCTATTGACATGTCCGGTGTGCGAAGAGGATAATCAACATATCTAATACCTAATACCTTGACCATTTTAAAATTTTACTAATTACACAAAATGACAAAATGCCATTATTGTATTTTATCATATTGAAAATGTATCACATTTTATATGTATTTTGTTGTTATTTCTCACACTCCCACTGGATCTCTCTTGTAGCAGTACAATAGTCATACTAGATTTTCAACAGGATGTAGTCCAGGAAACGGAATTGCGTTGTATCGTCGTTTTATTTCCGTCAATGGCACGAGACAATCAACTTCGGCTCGATAACTAATATGTTCAATATTTTTCCCCTGTCACTGAACAGTGGACGTATGTTCCCGTCGATAGTAGGCCAGCCGTACGAGAGAACTGGCTCACGTAGTGTACACTGAATATCAATCAGAAAAATAACCACTGTCAAGTATGAATTACATTTTCGCAGCTATAGGTATCGCTATGGACATTGCCCCAGACGTCTACTTTTATTGTTTGAATTGATGAAAATGGAGTCGCTTAGATAGAAATATTTATCTTTCAATATGAAAACACAAAAAACATATTACAACTTAATTTCATGATTACTGAAAATACTCAGGAGAACACATATAATTAAAGTTTTTGCTGTAAAACATATATCAATGACACAATATATAACACAAGACAAGTAATGAACGTGTTATGATATGTTCTTGATAGTCTTTTTTGGTAAGAACGTCGATTTGTATGTATTTTCATATTTGATTCCATTGATTAACAATACTTCATTTCCCTATTATTAATTGTGGACTGTTGGATTACAGTTGTGCTGCAGTTGTTACCTAAACTATTATCAACTCAGTCTCCTACACAAATTTATTAGAACCACCACTTTTAATTACATTTCATTGAATTCAGGTACATTTTAATGTTTTTACCAGGTTTTGTTCACAATTTATGTTTGACAATTTTTCAAGTATATTTACCTAATATTTGGATGTTAATAGGTTGAACCGCATGGCAACCCTGATATGCAAGGACTACAGTTTGTTATTGCCGATATAATTGGAATAATGCACCTAGAATTATTTTTTTTATTCATCTACGTTTGTTCTTATGCTCTTAACGATTGGCAGTATGCATACTTGCGCCCTGAATATGTTGTGTCGTATTTTTAGTTTTACTGAGTTATATGCGCCTTTAGGATCGCGGAGAACACAAATTAATTAGGGATTGAGATCACGTGTTCATATATGCACATTGTTACTCGTTGATTTTCCGAACATGTCTCACAGAACTGATTTAGCACTAGAAATTTACCCAAAAAGACAGGTATTAACCATCCAACTTAATGAAGAGTTTTCAAAAGAAATAAAGTTAATAAAAGTTCTGATGAAAATGAAGGTATTACGCACTAAAATATATGTATGGCTTTTAAAAAAAAAAATTCTTTTAGGCAGAACCTCTCCCCTCCCCTTACGTTACTGAAGACTTATCCACGTCCCTGAATCGCATTGTGTATATATTGGCATCAGCGAACAAGAAATGGATGAAAGTGGGGCTATTGCATACTCACTTTCATTCGACCTAGGCATTCAACTTGTAACTTTTAAATTTAATTGGCTTCCATGTTAAAGGTATTAATTATGCTCGCATTAAACTCAGTATGAACCAGAATCAAACATGGCAAAGTGTGTGAGTGAGACAATATGAACCAGAATCAAACATGGCAAAGTGTGTGAGTGAGACAATATGAACCAGAATCAAACATGGCAAAGTGTGTGAGTGAGACAATATGAACCAGAATCAAACATGGCAAAGTGTGTGAGTGAGACAATATGAACCAGAATCAAACATGGCAAAGTGTGTGAGTGAGACAATATGAACCAGAATCAAACATGGCAAAGTGTGTGAGTGAGACAATATGAACCAGAATCAAACATGGCAAAGTGTGTGAGTGAGACAATATGAACCAGAATCAAACATGGCAAAGTGTGAGTGAGACAGTAATATGACATTAATGGTGTATACATTCCTTGTGAGTAAATTATTTCGTATGTGTTCATCAAGGAGGAAATGTGAACACAATCCGAGCACTAACTGGAAGTTCTGTAATAATTCTAATGAAGAATATCAGGCAATCAAAGTTGTAACTCCAAACTTGGTCCACGGTTTGTGGTATTTCTGACACATGCAAGATCAGAACTCTAATCTTAGTCCATAGTTTGTGGTATTTCTGACACATGCAAGATCAGAACTCTAATCTTAGTCCACAGTTTGTGGTATTTCTGACACATACAAGATTAGAACTCCAAACTTAGTCCACAGTTTGTGGTATTTCTGACACATGCACGATCATAACTCTAATCTTAGTCCATAGTTTGTGGTATTTGTGACACATACAAGATCAGAATTCTAATCTTAGTCCACAGTTTGTGGTATTTCTGACACATGCAAGACCAGAACTCTAATTTTGATCCACAGTTTGTGGTATTTCTGACATATGCAAGATAAGAACTCTAATCTTAGTCCACAGTTTAAGCTTTTAGTATTTCTGACACATACAAGATCAGAACTTCAAACTTAGTCCACAGATTGTGATATTTGTGACACATGCAAGATCAGTATTCCAAACGCTCCGGTTTGAAAAACTAAGAGACTTAAAACATTACTGACTCAACTGTGTAACCAGCATAAGATATCTTGTAGTAGATACCATCTCATTGTGGAATACCAGAAAATGAGAGAGTAGATGAACCGATTAAGGAGTGTGCCACCGACGATCAATCAGATGTACTTGCGTATCAGAAAAAACAACAACAAATGATTAAATCAATCATCGTAATCATCAAGTGCCGTCTCCGCAACGAAGGTTGGCTGCAGCAGTCCTCCAACATCCCCTGTCTCTTGTCTTGGTGGTACACTCTGCTTGACTGTAACCTGACCATCTTGTGATGTTACTCTCCCACTTGTATCTCTGCCTACCTCTTGCTTAAATCAATCAGAAAACCACAAACACCAACACAATATGAGTACCAAATTATGAACAAGTTATAGAACAAGATATAGGAACAAGTTGCAATTCTACGCTTCAAGACTGGACACAACCGACTTAGTCGTCACATGTACACACAATTCCTGACTGACAGCACATCGACGTGTACATGTGGTCAGACACCGCATACTTCAGGACATACACTTCACGCATGTCTTTAATGTGAGATATTGAGATAGCATACTGCTCAATAGAAACAACAATAGAATCAAATCTCCACGGACTCCTGTTTGAGCAACAAAAGTCCGAGAAGTAGACTAAGGAGAATAAATTGTAGATGTAGTCATATTTTAAGCAAACTATATAATAATAGTTTTTACTAGGTTATAAGCTTTCCGCTTAATCAGGAGAATTTCACATTTCTGACACATTTCAGAATCAAGCGAGTTGGAAAATATTTCCGCTGAATATAAATTTCCATTTAACAGATGGTCTGCTTAAGACATATTTTAATGTACTATATGAGTTTGTGTTTTCCGTTACGTGTATGCAGTTTTAACGTAGTTCCGTCTATTTTAGAATATGATTTACTTTATTATTTTCTCATGCATATTTCTTTTGTTATGTTATGTTCCTCCAGGGCCATAGGCGACGTATAGGGCAGAAATCATAGCTTTCCATTTCTGTCTTTGTGTTGCCAGGTCTTTCAATTGTTGCGTGTTGTTTAGGTTCATTGACATGCCTTCTCTATTAATGGTTCTTCGTAGAGTTTTTCTAGGTCTCCCTCTTCTTCTTACTCCAGGTGGCACCCAATATAGTGACTGTTGGGGAATTCTTAGGCTGTTCATTCTGAGAATATGGCCGATGTAAGTCCAACGCCTGTGTCTAATGAAGGAAGATATATAGGTTTGTTTGCTTTCCTCTCTTATAGTAGTGTTAGATTTAAAGTCACTCCACTTAACATTCAGAATGGTACGTAGGCATTTGTTTTCAAAGGAGTTGCGTCTCTTATCTGTGGCTTTTGTGGCTTTCCAACTTTCGCTTCCATATGATAGAATAGGGATGATGTTGGAGTTAAACAACCTGAGTTTTGTAGTGTTTCTTAGTGTGTTTGACGTCCAGATGTTACGTAGTTTATTAAAAGCACCCGCTGCAAGGGCAATACGGTGTAAAATTTCTTTTGATGAGTCTCCATCCAATGCTAGATTTGTGCCTATAACGAGTATAAATATTTTAGTTTTACAATAACATAGACTTCTAAAATACTCAAAAAATAGAGCAGAATATAATATTTGCTTCAGGAAATGAGGGAGAAAATGAAACTAATCGGGCAAGCCAAAATGCAAGTAAATCTTTCATATTACTGTTTTATATTAATAATATTTTTAAAAGTTTACAAGTTACTGAGGATTGCTCGCATTGTTCTCTGGTTTTTTTTCATGTGTACACCGTCTGTTTCAACGAAGCGGGATTCGTCTGTTCAGAGTACCACTCATAGAACGGTAACTCCGTAGCTTCAAGCGATAACCGACCGAAATCTAGGGAAAAATTTAGATGTAAAACAAGACGCCACAAGCCGGATAGTTCTTGCTCCCTGTTAACAACGTCCGTCTTACATAACATACAATTCGGAGTAGGGGGTTTCCTAGAGTCTGCAATCTTTCCTTGAAACAAATCTCTAAGTCCGTCTCGCATAACACGAAATGGGGGGAGGGGGGGAAGAGAAATTAAAAAAACTTCCTAGAATCTGCAAATATTCAGTTGCTGTAATACGTATACTAGTTGTATTTACTAGTTGTATTTACTAGTTGTATTTACTAGTTGTATTTACTAGTTGTATATGCTAGTTGTATTTACTAGTTGTATTTACTAGTTGTATATACTAGTTGTATTTACTAGTTGTATTTACTAGTTGTATTTACTAGTTGTATTTACTAGTTGTATTTACTAGTTGTATATGCTAGTTGTATTTACTAGTTGTATTTACTAGTTGTATTTACTAGTTGTATATGCTAGTTGTATTTACTAGTTGTATATGCTAGTTGTATTTACTAGTTGTATATACTAGTTGTATTTACTAGTTGTATTTACTAGTTGTATTTACTAGTTGTATATACTAGTTGTATATACTAGTTGTATTTACTAGTTGTATTTGCTAGTTGTATTTGCTAGTTGTATATGCTAGTTGTATTTACTAGTTGTATATACTAGTTGTATTTACTAGTTGTATTTACTAGTTGTATATACTAGTTGTATTTACTAGTTGTATTTACTAGTTGTATATACTAGTTATATATACTAGTTGTATTTACTAGTTGTATTTACTAGTTGTATATACTATTTGTATTTACTAGTTGTGTTTACTAGTTGTATATACTAGTTGTATTTACTAGTTGTATATGCTAGTTGTATTTACTAGTTGTTTATACTAGTTGTATTTACTAGTTGTATATACTAGTTGTATTTACTAGTTGTATTTGCTAGTTGTATATGCTAGTTGTATTTGCTAGTTGTATTTACTAGTTGTATTTACTAGTTGTATTTACTAGTTGTATTTACTAGTTGTATTTGCTAGTTGTATATGCTAGTTGTATTTGCTAGTTGTATTTACTAGTTGTATTTACTAGTTGTATTTACTAGTTGTATTTACTAGTTGTATTTGCTAGTTGTATATGCTAGTTGTATTTGCTAGTTGTATTTACTAGTTGTATTTACTAGTTGTATTTGCTAGTTGTATATGCTAGTTGTATTTACCAGTTGTATTTACTAGTTGTATATACTAGTTGTATTTACTAGTTGTATATACTAGTTGTATTTACTAGTTGTATTTACAGAAAATCCTAAATCCTTTTTAGACACAACAATGCAATTTTAACAAACAGCACTTTTGACAGATCTTATGCTAACCGGTGCCTGGACTTCTAGTTCATAGTGTTAAAAAATAGGGGCACTGTCGCCCTTGTGTTGCCGGGACCCGAAAGGGGAGCAAAGAATAGTAACACTGTGTAACATCCACGCATGTCGTAAAAGGCGACTAAGGAGGTTATGGGATGGAGTTGGCTACCCCATCCCATATAGGGTCAGTGATACAAAACCATGCTGAAGTTGGATGTGTCAGGTCGAAAGGCGCAGCTATCGCAGCACTGCTGTAAAACATGACACAACGTATTCCGTTCTCTGGAATACATCCTGCTAATATGCAGGAGTTTGATAACGAACGCAGAAGAAGAAGAAGAAGAATTGCCACTTTGTTCTTTTGTGACAGACTCCTAGGTAACCGGGAATGCTAGGTGTTCCATCACTACAGATGCCTCAACTGATCGGATGGAAGAATAATGAACTAGTTGGCACACATGTATATGCTGCACACCTGGAAGAACTTGATGGTCCTGGGATGCCGCCACATTGGAATGACTCCATACGTGGATTAAACGTGCATCCGTAGACTCCCCAACACAACCAAGTCTTTGAGACAGCATTTCAGTGCCACCTCGATTACTCAACTGATGAGGACCTATGCCACCTCGGTTACTCAACTGATGAGGACCTATGCCACCTCGGTTACTCAACTGATGAGGACCTATGCCACCTCGGTTACTCAACGGATGAGGACCTATGCCACCTCGGTTACTCATCTGATGAGGACCAATGCTTTTCCCATAAAGGATATGGTCTGTTAAGAATTATCTGTTCACAGCTAGAGAGATTACGCGATCATCGCCATTATCATTTAGGATTCCGCTTTAAACACGTCTTTCATATGAATAATCCTGCGCATTCCAAACATCGCACCCATCTTGACTGATCATTAATCATTTTTTTAATACTTCGCGAAATCAGCCAATTAAAGCATGAGACAAGTTGATTGTCCCGAAGAAACAACTTTCCACTTCTGTTTAGAGTACCCTTTTTTTGGAAAACACTCTTTTTAATGTAAAAAAAACCAAAACGTGTGGGAGAATAATTTTCTTTTTTACGTGCTTTATTGTGCCAATTGTCATCTTTTATTGTGTCAAATATCTTCTTTTATTGTATCATATGTCACGTTTTATTGTGCCAAATGTCATGTTTTATTTTCTAACGAATATGGGAACACCTTCTCTACCATATCAACATCAGTTGAAAGGTGATGCTATATTACCGTTATAATGATTAGTGTTCAATCATCTAGAAAGTATCTTCACAGAAGACGCACGACTCGATATAGAGATATCAATAAGATGTAAAAAGGCAAATTTTGATATTGCACTAAAAAATCAACATGGAAGTAAAGAAACAAATAATTAAGAACATCTTTATACCAACACTATGCTACCAAAGCCAGACTTGGCAACTGATATCTACACATAAAAGAAAATGTGTGAGGACAGCTATTGGAGTCACCAGACTCGACAAAAAGCACAGTGAGAAAATCAGAAAGATAATAGGTATAACATTATGCATTTAATATATATAGAGAAACAGCAGATACAATGTTCTGAACATCTTATGTGGATGAACGATACAATTTTCTATAAGAGATTATAACAAGATGGAATCAAGGACAGACCAAGGAAAAGGTGGATAGATAGACAACATCAAGACCATCCTGAATAAACATGACTACACCTCAACAAGAGCAACACACCTGGCCCTGGAACACAGACTACATCTCCGTCATAAACCCTTGTTATGCTGGTGTGGACGCTATGTCAACACCACCACCTGGGGATAGACAATAGATAATGATTAGTGCAAAGAAATCGAAATGTGGAAACATATATGCTTTATTTGTAAAGGATGTCTTGTTCTTATTTTTCTTGTTAAGCTGTCGTTCTCAAAAAACGGTAGAGTAGCTGGATGTAGTTCGACCGGAGAACGGAATGCGTAATGTCATGGTTTACTGCTTGGCTGTGATATCTGCGCCTTTCGACTTCACACTTTAAAGTGGCATCCTGTGCCATTTTCATCCTATAGGAAATGCGACAGCCAACTTCACCGCAGTCGCCTCTTACGAGATTCATGGAGGACAACCAGTTTTGTTACTCTTTGCCACTCTTTTTAGTCCCTGCAGCACACTGACGTTACTCGGTGTCTGTAACTATTCTCAGAAATTGCCAGCAATATAGCTCTTTTTTGATTGAAATTTTGTGAAATTAAAAAAAAAATTTGAGAAGGGTATTATCTAAAATTGTATTTAAGACACACATAACAAGTGACATCGAGACTGTTGTATAGGAACATTCAGTGCCGGATTCACCTATAAGCTAAACAAGCCATAGCTTAGGGCCCCTAAGCTTTTTTGCAGCAAATTATATTTTTTGTGTTTCACTATCTATATATTCTTAATCGTTAAATGGCCCCATATGTGAAATAGCTTAATGGCCCCATATATCAAATAGCTTAGGGGCCTATCAAGTCTAAATCCAGTCCTGGGAATAGTACTGACGTAAAACACAAGGCCCATTATCGCTACCAGAAATATAGTGTATTGTAATACCGTGTTTGTTCACAGTTTGTCTTATGTTTTCTTGATAAAGACCTTAAGGTTGAAACTGTCGTGTTCTCTGTTATTTGTATTTTTATTATACACTATATTCGGATCCCTATATTCATGAGACAGGCAGGTTTAGAGAACATAGTCACAACAGGCAAAATTGAATGCAACAGAGACAGAGGGCGACAACGTGAGAAAATATTAGACAGTTTAACAGCCTGGCACGGCAAGGAAACAACAACGACTTTGATACATAATACTGTGGACAGATAGATGTGGAGAGCCATGACCGCCTACGCCAGCCGGCATGGCACCTGATGATGATGATATTCTGATAGTCAGTTTGTTCACTGTAAAGCTGATGGAGCTTCTGTTTTGCTATTGTTAATACACAGAGGAGTACAACTTTCTGCGGTCACCAAAAATCTGTTTATAAGTTCCCTACTTGAGATGGAGCAATACTTTTGTATAGATGAAGTGATGCGATGCTTTCTCAAGTGAAAGGTCATACAATATACGAATCATGATCGTTTCCAATACAGATATGCGTATATACATATCAAGTGAAATATTCTTTCCAGAACTTTATCTTCATCGTTGATACCGTGAACGCCTCTCTGTCCCGAGAAAGCAGGCCTACATTGGCCAGAGACCAGTGCACGATTTACCTATAAGCTAAACAAGCTATAGCTTAGGGCCCCCACTGGGGGTCCTAAATAAATCATATTTGGCACTGACATATAATATCTGGACTTATAAAGGGCCCCATATCTCAAATAGCTTAGGGCCTTATCAAGTCTAAATTCGCCGCTGCCAGAGACATATTCATACATTCTTCGATGTCGTTGGTCCATCGTCTTCTTGCTTTTCCTCTTCCTCTCTCTTCTGGTACTCTGCCCTCCATAATCATCCTTTTGATACCGCCATGTCGCTTTAGTGTCCAAAATATTTTAGCTTCTCTTCTTATGATGGTATTTAGAAGCCACCCTTCATTTAGTTTCCGTATTCCAAATTTTCAATGTTCTTTTACTCTGTTCATGATATATATTTGTAGGATCTTTCTGTAGCACTTCCTTTCAAAGGAATTTATTCTTTTGGATATTGTCTTGTTTAAAGTTTACTTCTCGCATCCATATGTTGCCACTGGGAAAACACGTGATCTTAAAATGGTTACTTTAGTGTTGTTATTACTACTTTGCCACAGCGTTCTAATTTGTGTTAATGAGAGCTATAATGTTAATTAGATCTAATGTTAATTATATCTATAGCGTTAATTCGACCAACTAGCAAATAAATCAGCCTTTTTAGTGACGGAAAATCATAATGCAGGAAACAGGATTGTAACAAGGTGCGCTAGGAGGCACCAACTCGTCTGGCAACTTAGGTAACATGTTCTCCATCTTCGACCACATCGCATTCCTTAAAAATATACGATTTTATTCACGACTTACAGTGTGTATATATCAGGTACAATACGGGGTGATGTGCCTACATTCCAAATTTTTAAGATTATGCGCAATTTCATTCAAACTTTGTTATAGTATGCGCAACTTTAGTGTCGTCACTGAAATTACGTCACTTGCAGACCGTGTTGCCACGTAAAAATGTTTAATTTCATCGGGGATGTCTGTCCACTGAGCTTGCCTGCTGCAGATAAAGATTCTGTAAGTTTGTTACAAACTCGAGGTCTGCTACAACATGAAACTATTTGTGGCCAGAGTCATCCAATAACCTAATAATACACAGTTGTGGATAGATTCAATGGAAATGCAATGTAAGTCGACACTATCATAGTAATAAATTGAAAGGCTTGAAATTCACCCAAATTCCGCTAGTGAAGATATATCGATTCATCTATGATGAATCTAACCCTAAACCTAACCTTAAACCACTCCCTAACCGTCCTTACTTCATGACGATGTTTGTGTTCTTACATCATACCGTTTTTTTTTATTGAGACCTTGCAGCGCGACGGTTTTATGAAATTCCTACAGTTTGGTGACAACTATACGAGATTTTACAGAGAGGCGGTTTTTTTAGAGTTCCTTCAACATGACGCTGTTTGATCGACTGTAGGAACAAAGTATCAGGGGAAAAAGTACTGTAAAGTCTTGCATTATAATATATTGTACCGTAAAGTCGTGTTCTGTAATATATTGTACCGTAAAATGATGTACTGTAAATTTTTGTAGTATAATTTATTTTACTACAATATGTTGTGCCATAATATCTTGTACTGTAATATCTTACAATGTAATGTCTTGTACCGCAAAGCCTTGCAATGTAATATATTGTTCTCTAATATCTTGCACTGTAATACTTTGTACCGTAATCTCCGGTACTGTATATCTTGTACCGTAGTCTCTTGTTCCGTAATGTTTAGAACTCTGACATTCATATCCTTCCATTTCTATTGACAACGTGAGAGCCATTAAAAATAATCGACCTGCTGGACTGAACTCTTGCGCAGACCTGAAAAGCACTTAGCCCTGAACAGGCGCTAAACTGGGAACCAGCATTGAAAGTTGTGCGTTAATTAATCAATGGCGTCTGACAGATCACACTATCTGTAGTCAGTATAGGGGACACGCAAGAAATGGGTCTGGAATACCCATACTCAGCGTTGTAGGAAGGGGACTAGTGATAGCTGTAATTGGGCTCAGCTACTGGCGTTCGTA